>OZ020551.1:50040408-50571362 GCA_963971465.1 Lepidochitona cinerea
CGGGCTTCCGTAGATTTTATCGAAATCGAAGCATTAATACCTATAGGTTACATAATACAGTTTCATTTCCCATTTGCGGTAATGTTAACGTTTTGATTTGTGGCTAAGTACCTTAATCTCGTTAAGACTTTTCCTTACCACTTTCAAATAGATCAACATCCTTTACAGCCAAATAAAGTTGACATAGTGCATGTCGGTTTCAAGCTACACACAATTTAACAGTTTGAGGCTTACTTATTCTAAGCCAAACTTTGGTATTTTCAAAATTGGGTTGAAATTAAAAAAACACACACAAAAATCTGTTATCAGGTATTGATTGAAAGCTTAAAGAATGTACAGTAGACCTGCGTTAGTTTCAATCCAATATTCAAATAACCCAGATACCAAACTATCACTATGTAAGCCACCTCCTAGCTCCAGCATACATACCCGAAATCAATTTGCATTGGCTGAGAAAACACAAACTGGGTGTTGTGACCTATAGAATGACTGTAGACAAAATGTATATATTTGTGATAACTTTAGCCTAAATCTGAACAATACTATGGCCAAACACCAATACTTTTTCAAGTCAGTTTCGATCTTATCTTTGGTTCCAATGAATAGCAGATCAACAGCGAAACAGTCACCTACAAACCACAACAGACGACGTACGAGTCCAAGTGGTCACTCCGAGGTAATAGCAATAATGACGTAGGTGATGCCTGGTTTTAACTAGATACGCCTTCCACAGCAGAGGGAGGATACAGGGTACTCTATATAAGGCTCATCAGTTAGAGTTGGTCGCTTTTAGGGAACAGCCCTAAACACACTGGAGCGAGTATTAATTAAAATTTTACAAGAAAAGTGCCTAAACTTCTATAAACATGCTTCACTAGTATTCTATCATAACTTGCTTTATCAATTAATAAGATATCTAGACGCAACGTGTCCGTAAATTCTAAAAAAGCTCTGATCTACATGTAGGCTAAAGAAGAGCTGCAAGAGGGTTAACATGGGTGCAAATTTTACGAAAGATCCTTGCATTACTTTAGAAGAAAATTGATAAAAAGAAGAAAAACAAAATGGTTGCCAGCGGCCATTTTAATATGTGAATGAGCGAAAGAAATATATGTTGCACAACTAGACCATACGGGGAACCTGTATGGTAAATTGAAAGAAGATCCAACCAGCAGATATCTTGGAATCGCGATCACAAAAGGGGAAAATGATAAAGAAAAACAAAACGGTTGCCTAGCGGCCATTTTAAATGAAAAAAAAAACGACCAAAAAATAAATGTTGCACAACTAGACCATATGGGGATCCAACACAAAAACATTTCATCGGCCAGGTGGTTTTCTAGATTCCGCGATCACAAACCAGTAGATCTCTTGGAACAGCGATCACAAGAAAAGTTTACAGACACCGGACGACGGACGACGGACGGAAACGCGATTTGATAAGACCACCATGTGATCATTTATAGACCAATGCTCAAACCCCGTAAATGTTTAGGTTGAAAATATGGTCGCTTATGTCTGTTAGTCCAATTTAATGACTGTTTTTAACAATTCAATGGATTTAGTTTTTCATGAGAGAACTCCACACCAAGTAAGTACGCTCACAGTTTTATCTTTCGAGGAGTCCAGAAAGCACGTTACACAATTCAATTTTCAAAAAGATAAACACATGATACATCCTTGACAACCAAAATCAGTTGACATATTGAATGCCGTTTTCACACTACACATGGCTACCGTCATTTTGACACGTACAAGCATACACGTCCTCAGAAAAACTGTGGAATTTTCTTAATTGGTTGATAATTAAAGCAAACCGCACCAAAATCTTCAATCAGACATCGGTTGAAAGTTTCAAGTATGTACTTTAGTTTTAATTAGTTTTAATCAAATATTCAAATAACTTAGATGCAAAAGTATCGCTAAGTAAGCCTCTTATTAGCTCTGACATAACCGAGATTAATTTTCATTGTCTGAAAACAAAACTCGAGCATTTGGCCTATAACAAGGAAAACATTCATCTCAAATTGTCTCATTTAGTCAATACTATTAGAGATCTGCATTAGTTTTAATCCGATATTTATATAACCCAGATGAAGAACTATCTCCACTTCCTAGCTCTGACATAACCGGAATCAATTTACATTGCCTGATTGATTGGTGTTTTACGCGGCACAAATGAGCCTGGAATTAACCATAAGTTCCACGAGCTTACAAAGAATAGCTATCAGTCTATAAGGCGTTGCGAGGGTTGAACTCTTTTGCGGCTTAGCAACGAATCAGAATTGCCCTTTTTCCAAGCAGCAGGCAGAACCATCTTCGACCAAATACTGTTATAAATACAATTACATTTAAGCATTTTGTAGGGAAAACCTTAATCATAGAGTAGACAATACGGTCGTCACCTGGAGATGAATCTTTGCAATTGCTAAGAGCTTGTTTAGGTTCTGGCAACGGGACATCGTCATTTAATGGAATTTCATCCCCAGGTAAATCTAAGTTACTGCCTGTTTGTTTTATGTGGAATACATTCCGGACCATTATTACCAGTGCTAGAAACATAAGAAAAACTACCAGCTGTAACATCGCATTAGTGACATTTGTCAGATCGTTTGATGTCATACTTGTAACCGAGTTTGGCGTTTTTCCCCATTAATAGCCCTGACGGGCTTCCATACTTCAGAAAGATATGAGCGCCAATAATTTTTTGTGTCTTTTTAATAATTCTTTAAGCATGTGCCATAGTTTTCTTATAAATAATTATGTCTGTATATAGGCATGATTTTTCCGCTCCGTTTTTAGCTTTCTTGGGTAACGCCACGGCTTCTGAGCATCCAATATTCCACCAAGGCAAGGTGCTTTGTTATTTGTTTTGCCAGAAGAGGGATAGAGATACTAGTTACGTCATTGATGTCATTAACAACATCCTCTATATTATCACTACAAAGACCCTGTTCGCCTTACTGACTTCCCAGCGAGGTAATGAACCAACATGATCACTAGGAGTAGTGAAATCAAAAGAAGAAATAATAGGGTTATGGTCACTCCCACACGCAGAGTCTTGACAAACCGACCATGAAGCTATGGATCCTAAAGTAGGTGAACATATTGTGAGATCAATAGCTGATATTTCTCCTGAGTGTATATTAAAACGTCCCAGCTCCATCATTTAAAATAACCAGTTTGTTTTCACCAGCTTCGACACAATATTACCGTTTCAATCAGTAGACAAGCTATCCCAGAAGAGGGTGGTGTGAGTTAAAAGTCCACACAAATAACAATAGACCTCTAGTTTCTTACAGGGGTTATATACATTTATGACAAAAAATGAACTATTGTCACCCCTAGCCACTCGAACACATTGACATTCTATCACTTTTGATTGTGGTTATAAAATTTCATCAGATGACGATCCATTTTTGTTAAAACCCACCAGAACACCGCCTCTACCGGTCAATCTCTCTTTCCGGATTATTGTATACCTTCAGTATGTAAAGTCATATTTTGGTTTCAAGAATATTTCATGCAAAAAGATTATATCTGTCTTAGGGGATTTTAAATTCGAAAGAAAGTGTTTGAGTTCGTGGCATTAAGCGTACAATGACTGTATATTATGTTGAACTATTGTGAAAATAAGAATAAATCATACTGTTAATTTGAAAATCCGAAACACTGATAGCTTATCCATTAGGATTTTTTTCCCCTGATTCATTATTTTAACAAACTCGTCTGCTCTAATATTACCACTTCCAAAAAGATGCTCAGCACGTCTTGCTATGTATTTAATTATGCTAGCGCCCTTCGTGGTAGTCAGTTTTCCAACATGACATACAATTTCTGTTACGAAATTTCTGCCTGTTTGCTTACTATACTGCTACACGGCTCTAACTACTACTAAGCTTAAAACCCAAGTGCAGATAGACAGTGAATGATATTACAGCACAGTTAGTGCAAAAGTAGTGGGGGGATGGGCGATTTCGAACTCAATACCCAAGACTTTACAAGAAAAAATAAATAATAACAAATGTAAATTTGTCTGAATGTGACTTGTTGTAGACTATTTCCCAGAAAGGAAATAAATCAACAAGGAAAATAAACTGTCAATTATATGTACATTTGTCTGAATGTTGTTTGCAAAAAATGCACCCTTGTATGAATGCTGTTTCCAAAGGTGTAAATGTTCTTTGTAAAAGAAAGATAAGAAATAAGGTTTGTTACAACCAACGACTTGCTAGCCCGGCTGTCTTAACCAAGTGAAAATCCTCATAGTTAACTAGCTATACGCAATGAAGACAGCAGAGTGAAAAATTGGTGTCGATTGGCTTCTATAATGATGCTTAAACTTCAAGCCTAACTTGGTGTCGTTAGGCACCAATGACCACGCTTAAGCCTTAAAGCCTAGCTCAAGCTGGAGGTGAGGGAGACTGCACCACCGCAAGGCTGTTAATACTCTTATCAATTCTCAACTCTCAAAACCCTTGAAAAAAAATTACAAAGGCTTTTTTTCAAACGTTTTCCTAAATGTAGAATTATAGAATGTCGACGTTATGAACTAACATAACAGTTCAAACTAATCGAATCAGTCGGAGCTACTAACAACACGTCTTCACTTCACAATTCTACCTTGAAAGTCCCTAATTTAGACAGAATTGAAGCAAAGAAAAGTTATCCTAATAAAGTCTTTAATATTTGTTGCTATTGACTTTTGTAAGATAATTGCTCATATTAAAATTCAACGTTAATGGTATTTGATTTCTGTAAATATCAAATTCTCTTAATTGTTTTCATAATATAAGACGAATTGTTTTAAAATCATGTTTCGTATTTATGAATTCTTCAGCCGGAATTGTCTTAGTAACTCAATTCATTATCTTGATTTTATTTTGCAGTGCAACGAGAAATCTCGTTATAGCGATGCACTATCTAAATGGCATTTTTTATCAAAGCAGATTTCATCCAAATCAATATATCATCGATATGGCAAGATAGCAATAGATACAAAATTAATCATGCTTGTCCCTGGTAGGTTTTTTGTAAAAATGTAAATAACAACACGGTTTTAAATTTACAGGAAGAATGGAGTCCACGGCTACAGCATTTCTCAGATCTAAATGGCGAAATGCCTTTCGGGTTTTTGATATAAACAAAGACGGAGTACTGAACAAGAATGATTATATAATTATAGCTGATACAATATCCCGGAAGACAGGTGCCACACCGGAACAAGCCGCACATAGCCGAAGAGAATGGTTGAAATACTTTGAACTTTATCAACCTGAACCATCTATTAAGGTAGACGAAGCCCGATTTGTACAAGGCCTTGAAGAGTTGTACAACAGAGATGCAAAACTTTATAGGGATTTCGATATTCGCACTGCTAATGATATATTTGATAGGCTGGATCTAAATGGAGACGGGTTTATCAGTCTGGAAGAGTTCGGAATTTTCTATGAAGCATTAGGTGTTTTTCAGAAAGAAGTTACTAATGAGCATTTTCAGAAGATGGATCGAAATGGCGACGGTTTGATAGAGCGAGAAAAATTTGTAGATGAAGTGGTTCGCTACTTTGGTGACCCAGACGAGGAAACCGGAGTTTCGTTTTTTCTACCGAAATCCGAAGAACAAAACTAACATTTTATTATAAAATATTTGTTTTGTTTTGTGTGTCGAGTTTAAATGGAGTTGTAAAACCTTGTGTTTGAGAAAATCTCCAGTCATAACACACACATTTGGAAGAATGCATTGAAGTATTAATTGAAAGAAGACCAAATAATTTTTCCTTTCCAGCGGTACCAAAGACATATTATTGCGATTTTCAGCTTTCAAACTCGCACATTGAATTAAGTCTACATGGGTTTAATTTAACCCATTCTAAGGCCTTTGTAGCTCATCAATATGCCTCACAAACAACTGTTTCGCATATTTTCTTCAATCAAGTTTTCCTGTGAAAGTCACATTTGGAGCTCCTTGAGGTATGAAGATGAAATTCACTGACATGGGAGATTTTGAAGGTTGAATATTTTGTTTTGCCTGTAGTGGTATAACATTGGATTTCTATAAATTTCACCTTGGCGCGTGAAATGATAAAAACTGCACTCGGGCAGGGTGAATTTAACAGGCTTCTGTTGAACTTAGAAGTGTGTTTTATTCGCTTCTCCTTGGCAGTAAAACTTCCCTACATCTGCATGTAGTTTGAGTGTTTTTTTAACTTTTTCTACTGACCAATACATGTTTAGTAGGTTAAATGTTCATTACAGGGTTTAATTAGTGTCATTTAGAAGTAAGTATAACAGTATTAGCATTATTTTTTGGATTACACTTTCTTGTAAATGGCAGAAATTTTTCTACCAATTTTGGGTGAAACCCGAAACGGGAATCTGGTTCCAGAGTATGGCACCTATCGACAGCACTAAATGCCGGTTGCCTTATCCATTCAGCCAACCGGCCTCCTCCAAAAATTACGTAGTTGACTGGTAGATACTACAGCGGACATTTAGTACCCCTCTGGTAACTAATTGACACAGCTCCCAAAAGACACTAATTAAACTCGTGCATTCAGCAATGGCAGCTGTGTCAATTACGTTATCAGAGGAGTACTAAATGTCCGCTGTAGTGTCTACCAGGGGCTCGTTCTACTAAGCTGGCGTAAGTTGCGCCAGTCGCAAACGCGTGTTAAATTATATGAACTTGCGCATGGTCGCAAGTCTGGAGGCGCAACTGTATGCTGTAAACCTATATGTAACTTTGCGCCAGCTTAGTAGAACGAGCCCCAGTCAACTACCTCCTTTTTGGAAGAGGCCCGTTGGCTGAATAGATAAGACAGCCGACATTTAGTGCTGACGATAGGTGTCATACTCTGGGTCCAGGGTTCCCAAAATCGGTAGACGAATTTTTGCCATTTTTCAATAAAGTGTAATCTAACAAAATAAGGAGAATACTGTTTACAGGGGTCATGGAACCATTTGGAGGAGGTGGACTGGTGGGTCGATAACCTTCACTATTTGTGATAAGAAAACTGTTTTAATTCTCATACCAACAAAAATTAAACCGTATCTGATTTCATTCTCAAATCACCTCCAGTACAACAATCAGAACGGATCTCCGCCCATATATATGATTTCGGAGCTTCCGGGACCTAGACGGTCGCTGGACGCTCGCCTGTTGATTTACGATCTTCAGCCCAAACCCCCACCCCATTTTAAAAAATGTTTAGCGGGCCTTTAAACCATCCTGGCAAATTAAAGTTGTTTGTTTTGGGCTATTTTAAAAAAATAACCCTGCGGTATCGGAGCATACACAATCTGTAATATTTTAACAGCTGTGAATGTCGACTGTCCATGAACTGACCGAGAGGCTATCTCGCAGCCTTCAATTTCTGAAACTTTGAAAAACTATCCTCACAAACTAATTCTTAACCCCTCAAAACACGTCTCAGGCCATCAAGGGGCTGGGAGGATTCGGGGCCATCATTGTCACTACACAAAGCTAAATCATTTCTGTAACCACCTATAGCTGCAATAAAAGCACTACTCTGGTAACATCGGGCATTCAGGTACGTGAAATAGGGCGCGGGAGAATTCCACAAATTCCCTGTCACCGGCGCTGTCATTGCGCATGTGGGGAGCCTTTATCGTTCGACTGTGACGCTCAGTTCTGACGTGGTAGAACTAAAAACGTCAATCGAACAGACGTCATCAAAAAACGTCATCTGTCACCGGATATCGTGAAATCTCTCTGTAAACTCCCATGCCCTATACCCTCTGACACACTGAATGCCATTTCGAATGTGTAGATTAAATGTTTAGCCGCGGAACCAACACGTTCCATAGTCATCGTCGGAACCCACGATTAAAACTTACGCCCACACAAGGTGAGCTTGTTGAGAATTTAACCCTGGGTATCCGAGGATGCCATTTCGTTTAAAACCAGAAGTTTCCTAATTTCCCTGAATTGCAGCACTCGCAACACGTTGAAGTAGTTCATGACGCTTGGTGTTTTCTAACATATATCCTTTACGAAATATACAGTAGGCCTACATAAATCGAGGTGCCACTGGGTTTTTCTGTAGAGATATATTCTATTGTTGACTTTCGGCAAAAGCTGTTCTCGCTTTTAACTTTATGTTAGACAAAACGCTCACGCGACATTTTAATAGACAGCATATTTACGCAGGACTAATTTATTTGCCGATAGAGGGGGAACAACTCCAGTCGAGTTCTGTTTTTGTTCCAGCGAGTGACATCCCCTGTTTCATACGCGTAGATTCAGTGTCATCCTCTGTTGCCCAGTGATACATTCTCAACAAACGTGAGCGTAAGTTTTAATCGTGAGCTCCGACGATGTAACAGTGTGTTCATCACGCAACACTGAATTAAACATAAATTATTAAATTCTGTAATAGGAATCACATAAGGAAATATACACATATAAGATACACAAACACGAATAATATTTACAAACGATTAGCACTTTTAACAGTATGTTAATTAGGCCTAGATAACGCCATTTAGAAAGTGATTATAACGGTATTTCGTTATTTTTTGGGATTCTTCTACCGATTTTGGGTGACGCCCGAAACGGGAATCCAACCTTGGCCCGAGAGCATGGCCAGCATCACCAGCACTAAATCCCGGCTGTCGTATCGATCCAACCTGCCAACCGACCTCCTCTTAAGACAACCAGGCATTTAGTGCTGGCGATAGGTTCGAGTTCGATTCCCGTTTCGAGCGTCTCCCAAAATCGGTAGAAGAATTTCTGCCATTTTTCAAGAAAGTTTTATCCCCAAAAATATCACGAATACTTAAAACAGTAGACAATATAAATTGTAATTTTTATCACTGAATATCATTTTGGTATGGAGAGGAAAAGGGGCGTTAATATATCAAGATGAAACAATTTTCATCAAGCTTTCAAAAATAATCATGGGTAAATAGTACAGAAAGCAATTAACATTCCACCGGGAAAGATTGGTACTCGGGTTTGTTTAATTACGGAGCAGGGGTTAGATCAGGGGTCGGAAGAAATGTTATCGGGAAACTCAGATCTATTTACTCATCAACTTGGTAGCATTGGTTGATTGATGTTTTACGCAGTCATGTTTAGTGGGGGTAAAAAGCCGGGCTCTTTGTTAGCGAGGAAACCCAGGACTTTTTGGCAAGTACCTGTCAACTCTTCCAATAAAAGCGGTTCAGTGAAAGCCACAACAAGATTTTTTTCTTTGGATCATTTGGATTATAACCCGCGACTGATTGATTGATTGATTGTTTGGTGTTTTACGCCGCGCTCAAGATTATTTCACTTATATGGCGGCGTTGCCAGTTTTATTGTGGGAGGAAACCGGGCTCTATGCCCGGAGGAAACCCACGACCTTCCGTTGGTAACTGGCAACCATCCCACATAGGTCGTTCGAGTGGCGACTGATTGAAGATCGGTGGGGGTAAACAAACCGGTTCTTTGTTAGCGAGGAAACCCAGGACTTTCGCCAAAACCTGTCAACTCTTCCAATAAAAGCGGTTCAGTGAAAGCCACGCCAAGGTTTATTTCTTTGGATCATTTGGATTCTAACCCGCGACTGATTGAAGACCCGTGTTGGACTGGGACACTCACTCTATACACCGAGTCTCCTCAAATCCGTAGGAAAATAATTTCATGTTTACAAAGTGTTTTCTTTATTTTAGCTTGAAGAAAACGTGAGATTCATACCCTGATTATAGTATTTCACTTAACTCGGACAATCATCTAAAGGCATAGGGGATATACCTCTTTTTAACACAATTAGAAGTCTCCGTGGTTGTTTTAGACAAGAAGATTTTCCCCGTGCCCGTGTGTTTTAGTGATCATAAATATCTAAAGGCATAGGAATGGTGAATTTAACTCGTGCATTGTTCTTATAAATTCACCATTGTTCTTCCAATCACACAGATTTGATTATTAACAAATAGGACCCATCGAAATTTGCTCAAATATATGTATCGTATGTCACTTCCTTAATCATTTCTTTCATTTTTTGATAGCGAGGAAATGGCCACAGTTCTTTAGAAGAGAGGTAATCCCGACCCAATTTATCCAGTCTGTTATAAAGGCGTAAAGACTTTCTTTGAAGAACTTCTAGCTCTTTTTGTTTTTCTTCGTTCTCCCGTGAAAGTTCTTGTTTTGTCATATCTGAGAAACGAAAAAAGAAGACAAGGATAACATGTGTAATATGTATGGATAGAGAGCTCTCTGGTGTTGGAGGGGAGAATGTATGAGAGGAGGTTTTGAGTGCTATGGAAATAGAGCGGTGTTGAAAATTGTGACTCGAGTTGAGTTTATTAATGGTAGCAGAACGTGATTAAACCTCCTAGAAAGAAATCTCAGTAACTTAAAGGCACACTTGCCGCGAAAATCAGGAATATTGTTTACATTAAAAAAGAAAGACCGTATTCTGTATTTTTCCCAGACAATATAAGTTAGGAACTTTCTATTTTTACCAAAATTAAAAAGTTTGGACGTCACTTTGTATTTTTAATTTGAATTTGAAAATTGAATTGTTACGTACCCGGAACGTAAACAAACCGATCTGCCCCCTATTGGCGATTTTATGTTTCAGTCGAGTGAGTGAACTAACGGCACAGTGTAATTTTACGTAGGCCTATTTATCTGAGAAATACAGACTGACGATCGGTTAACAGCGACTGGAAAAGCCTGCTGATAATTGTTTGAGTGTAAACCCCAGATACAAAGGCCTGAAAGGAGGGTAATCCAACACGAAAGTTGACCGACACTGATCGTTGTTGTTGTAATCAGGCTTCGATTCTTCGTTTGTTTTTCACCCCATTTCTACATTCTAAAGCTAACTAGACATGTTTTATGTGTCCTATTTTTAAGTTTAGTTGTATTAGTCGTAGTGTGCTCATGTAAATTGGTTTTCTTAGCAAATTTAAACAGGCTACGGCGGCAAGTGGGCCTTTAATGGTAGCAGAACGTGATTAAACCTCCTAGAAAGAAATCTCAGTAACTTAACAAGACATACATTGTAAGACGTAGAAAAATCACTTTGTCTTTCATTTATCAGGATTTGAATATCGGACAGTTTATATAAAATGTTTGAGTTTTAGGTCAAGTTAGGACATTTTTGTTTATTTCAACGTAAGTTTTAAACAGCTTCCAGAACTTGTAATTAATTAAATAAACTGAAAGAACGAGATGGGTATAGGTTTCTGAATTCTGAAGTCCCGAGGACGTGAAATGCCTTTAAGAAACTTCCATGCAGACTTCTAATTCTAATTCTGGAAGACGCAAGGCAATGTAATTAATTAAAGAACAAATCTTACTTTCATATTTGGGGTCATTAAGCATTTCCATTTTATCTACGTTGCCAGAAAATTCTTTAGCCTTTTGAAGTAACCCTCCCGAACGATTAGATTTTTGGGGCGACTTTTGCTTGTTTTTCGTTTCCTCTGTTGGTTTTGGTTTTGCCTTTTCCATATTGTCCTCTGTTATACACTCTTTTATCATAAGCTTGAGTTGCCCATATCTCGAGAATGGGATAGACCCTTTAGCAGAATCGTATTCTCGGTCTAACTTCTCCACAATTGATTTGGCTTCCATATAAAATTTCTGCTTTTGTCTGACGTCATAACACAGGGTAGCGTTCTTCACTTTCAGGTCCTGTTTTGACAGCTTGGAGTAATCTAAAAGTGTAACAACAACAACATGACCTGGATAACTGTAATATAATAGAGAATTACGTAAGAGATATGTCTGCATATATATTTCGAGAGACCATAGACGTCCCTACGATGTTTCTCGGTAGCGTATTAAAGTTTATAATTGGCCGCAAAAAAGGAAAATACCTTTAATGTATTAATGCGACTGATTTTTTCAGATGCCCTGATTTATCTTGCTATAATGCAGGCATAAAGATCATACTGATTATTGCGCCTTACCCATAGTGAGAAATACACTCAAAGGTCACGTTGAGGTTTTCATCTTTATTCAACTGTTCCCATCAGCTATAACATAAAAAAAATCACGATCTAAATTTCCGGAAATAGCAAAACAATAAGGCTATTTAACAATTTATAAATTTATATAAAAATGAAATCCACAAACAAACTGAAAACCCGAACGCTCAATGAAAATAGTCAAATTTCATAATTCTCTTTAGTTATCCAGACCAAGCTTAATTTGTCCCATCTATCTTAAAGGGACATGAGCTGCCAAACTGGAAAAAAATCGATTCTTTGGTGTTTTATTCAGCGCTCAAGATTATTTCACTTATATGGCGGCGTTGCCACATTAATTTTTGGGGAAAACCGGGCTCCATGCCGGGAGGAAACCCACAGCCTTCCGGTGGTAACTGGCAACCATCCCACATAGGTCGTTCGAGTGAAACCCCAGTCAGAAAATTTTCCTATTTTTGGACTGGGTGGGATTCGAACCCGCGACCCATTGGTGGAAGGCTATTTGAATTGAGCGTCCAACGCTCTACCAGTACCTATACTGAGCCACGGATGCCCACCGTTCGAACCGAAGATGTGTACTAATAAAGCCCACAACATTTAATTAGCCCGGGTGCAAGAGTACATTTTAGCGTTTTGGTACCAATAAAAAACCTACCTCTACAGGATTGGTATCAGCCAAAAGCTCTTGCTTTGTACTTCTTGTTTAAATGGCCAAAATAGCTATTTTTCTGAATTTGACAGCTCATGTCATTTAACTGACAGGACCCATTTCGAAAAAAGAACGGAATTAAAATATCCAATACCTCGATCCAGTAGGTAAACTGTATGAGTGAAGGGTATATAAACAAAGAACTGAGACAGAAAAAAGCTACATATTCAAGTTAACACGTCGGCCGAAATCTGACATATAAATATGTCTGACACGACCATGGATAGTACAGTGTCACGGTAACAGTCTGCGGATGGTCGATATAAATTTGTTACTATTTGTTACCAAGTTTTCAGAAGCTGCAATGTAAACAAAGGCCGCATATTTTACTCACTATATTCGCTACAGCGAGAATAATCATCAACTATGTTTGTTGAACACGGCTATGATAGTACAATATCAGTCTGACCATGGATACGTTTATCAGCATTAACTGGCTATGACTAGTACTGAAAAAATGTCATGTAGTTAGTTTTGACAACTCGTGGTACTTAAAAGATATTATTATTGAAACATATTTTCACCTTATTGTGTGTTGTGTGGAGAAAACTTAAACTTGTAGTAGCTAGTTCCATTCTACACGGACTGATTTAGTAAAAACGTGTTTTGTCTTCATACCATTAAAATTATTATCTTGGAATGCAACCAAGGCCTACGCCTAATACTTCTGCAGATATGTAGGATAAATTAGACGTTCAAGACGGTATTAAACATTATGAACGACTTTCAGTAAACGAGTTATCATTTTTTATATCTCTTAAGCTGCATAGATAACACAGGCAAATATATAAAATATAGGCCTAATTGAAGCCAGTGATGTAATGGCTAATCAGTCACAGCTCAAAACCCGTCGTATGTGAAATGTTTAAACACCAGAATCTTAATTACTATGAAGTAAGTGCAAATATAACGTTTTTGTGAAATACAAGTTGTTCGTCATGTTGCAAAGTTTACTTGGCAATGTTCAATAACACAAAATCAATATCAGCAAATGTGAGTGCGTATGTGAATGGATCTTTGCTAACTTGCTTATATTTTCCATTTGCAAAGGTTGATAATTCTAAACCATTTTTAGCGAACTTGTGTAAGTTAAACTTATACAAAGGCATACAATAGAAACATGCAAATGCATGCCAACAGCTGAAAAGTTGTTTGCAATTGCATTCAAAATACTGTTGCTCTAAAACTATTTGTAACTGAACAAGCGAAAAATGCAATTAAATGACAAATAAAAACTTGTGCGGGTCGAATTATGTTTTATCTACGCATTAAGCTTTTAACTTGCGGTCATATAGACAAGATTGAAACCCGATCTACCACTCTCAACTTGTTACTCATTAACTCCGCTTTATAACGCTTTTGTGATTAACAATGTCATGTAACGCCAATCTTTCTATCTTCATATATAGACTATAGTTAGGCATAAACCCACCAGATTGAATAAAAAAAGACAGTTTAAAGTGGCATGAGCTGCCGAAATTCACGCTTCTTTCATAATTTTTGATCGTCACGACAGTAAGAGGCATTGAAGGCTATCGAAAAACTAAATGTTTGGCGTTGGAATGAGGAAAATCTATACAGTATGTGGCCTGTACGAACGGAAAACGTGTTCGAAAAGTAAACAAAATCTAAATAACCGGGACGACCATTCATTCATTCTGAGGCAAAGTTAGTTCAAAACAATACTTTATCGCACATTTTTGAGACTAGAAGCAACAAAAAGCTTCTGAATTATACGTCTTGAGAAAAATAGCCAATAATTTCAACGTTCTGTTTTTAAGTCAAAATATCAACATTTTGGCAGCTCATGACCCTTTAACCAACAGAAAAAAGATTGTCATTTTAATACAGAAAGCTGTTTTGTTGGAAATTGAAAATATTCCCTTAGACAATTTGGTGCCGTGTTGTGTTTTGGTTTCTTCTAAAAATGTGACACGTCGTAATATTTAAAGGAAATGATTTTAGTTACATCTAAGCCTTTGCATTGGTCTTAGAACAACATGGTCAAGAAATTAATTAGGATTAAAAAAATGTATATTATGACATACATGTGTGTGTATATATGATGTACAACCGGGTGCTTTTTAGGACAAAACTCACGCTTCTTGTATTAAACTGCGTTTGCTCTTCGGACTACCCTGTTTTACTTACTTGCCGGTCAGGAAAATGTATCTTCGGACATATTATAATTCTATCATCATTGATTTGTGTGCTAGTAATCTGTATTCTCTTAGACACATTAGTTTCCTATTATAGTGCTTTCAAAAATTCTGTGCAAGGTCAAAGGGTGCTAAAATAGTTGAATTGGGCGTTATTTTCTTTGTTCCTTACATACACTTTTAACAAAGATCTATTTCTGATGATCCGGAAGTAACTTTCTAGAAACACAGCTCCATTGACGTGGATACTATTTTCGAATAACTTCCGGATAAATAAAAAAGACGTAGGGCCTACTCATTACAACACCTATTTTAAAAATACATCTACGATGTTTAAACATTCTGTCACCATGCATGTAATGGCTGCTACACGTATACCAGAGGGTTGGGACTTTCCTTCCCAACTAAACCTGGCAACGCCGCCATAAGATAGTCTTGAGTGCGGCCAAAAACTTCAGCAATCAACAAATCATTCAGTCAAACAAATTCCTGAACAGAACAGACCAGTAATATTTATGATACTGGTATAAGAATGGATTGAAGAACGTGCAAAAGCAAAATATTATAATCATGTGTCGCATGGGTTAAAAGCGTGATGTTACCTTGGCAGAAATAAATTGTGTCATATCAACAAAACATTAATGGATTATGTAATCAATAAAAAATCAATAGCTCGATTTTAAACAGAGCTCCGCACACTGGTGGTCCGGATTGATCCGTGAAACAAACAGGCGATATAAAGTCTTCAAGTTTAAATGTGAAGAAATAGATTATACGCAAAATTGTTCGGCGAGCGCTCAAATGACCTGTAGGGGACTATGATGACCCCGATCCGGACATAATCTTTTCAAGTTCCATCAATGAGTCACTGGTTCGAATCATTTTTTTCAACTCTATATACAAATGTGGAATGGTTGTATGCTGTCTGACGATCTGATACTTTCTCGGGTTAAAGAACCCATCACTCAGTCAATCACTCAATGAACCAATGCATGGACATTCGATTGAGTAACAGTTTTGAATCCGCTGTGGTCATATTTCTTTGAAGGGACTAAGATTTATGATGTACTCAATTTTATGAGAGAGTTGTACCTGGGTTGTATGAAAGAAACTCGGATTTCACATGTATGGGATCGTTTACATTCTGATAGTCCTTGGTGGCCGCCTCACTAACCCAGACTTAAAATACTACTACTACTTAGGGGGCCGTCGCAAAGTGCGATCAATCGCAGTTGCCCTGACTCCGTATCTCTTCACTATGGTATCCATTGGCAACTACGCTTCGTTTACGATGCGAAGGCTTTGTGAAACGAGCCCCTGATTGGACCTCGAATTCCAACGGAGCATTCATTTAGGCCTGTGTAGGATGTATATGATGCAACAGGAAACCGTCATATTAAGGCCTATACCAGACAAAGATTACATTCATTATATACACAAAGAAAAAAGTTGGTAATTTCTTAGCGTCAGAATGTTGCCCTTTATGATCACAATCGTTTCTGCAACAACAGTTTGCCAACAATCTCCATACAGCAATGATTTTATCGTCGGTGCAGACTTTCCAGTGGGGGGTGCTTAACTTTTTTCCTTGTGTATATTTATAATCTACAGAACGTCAGTTATTGTTCACCCTCGTCATCCATTGAAAAACCAGTTGGCATGGAAGAATTCTGTGAAAGAACTATTCAGGCGACTAAGGAGTTTTCTTGATTGCGACGGTTTACCCAATCAAACATATTCTTAAAATTAAAAATAGCCAGCACTTCATAAAAAGCTGAATGAATCTTGCTACTCAGAAAAGACCCAATGGAATATTTACCACCGTTGGGGCGTCGGTGTTTCGCACTGTACGGGGTATTCCAACCTCTTTATAAAAATCCACAAATACATCTCGGCCGCAAGTGTCGATACGACTTCCAGATGTCAACCATCTTATAGGCAAAGGACGAAATGTCAATAAGACTACAAGATAATATTGAGAGAAAAATACTCACAGCTGTCCTCTGGCTTTTCGGGGTCCGTTATCGTGGGAAATTTTATAGGTCGATTCTATAAAAATGATTTTCGGAATACTCTGCCTGTAGTTGTATAGTATTTCTGTTGTGAGTTCCGGTTGAAGTTGAATGGCTGATTAATCTACGGTCTTTTACCATCAAAGGCAAGGCTAAGCTCCGGCTTACCTGCTATAAATGACACACTTCTGTGTTTACTGGAGTTTGTGGTACCAGTGTCTACAATGACAGCAGTCCCGCCCTATCGTTTGATGGAACAACTGACATGGAAATGTTGAAATCTCAGCGTACAACAGTATCTATTTTTAAGCTGACACTTGGCGGGACGTCCCGTTACACAGATCGGATAATTCGAAAAAACGTCGGTGACTTGTGCCTAGAATGAGATGTTAGTATCGGTGACGAAGTGATGAAAATCCCACGCCGCTCGAGAGGTCCTCGTTTTAGACAACATGTGGTCACACATGTTCTCTTTACTGGGCCGGGGACAATCACCAATGACGTAGATGCAGATGAGTTAAGGGTACTGTTCCAATTTAACACGTTTAGAAAAGGCGCCGGTTGCATTCATTCAGCTATTTCTGTCACTTGCTGACCCAAATTGTTATACAACGGTCGTGTAAGGTATTAATCTACTCTGGTCTGTTTAAACTGTGTTCGTAGAAAAAAAAACCTCTTGTTTAAACGTAACGGTTTATTCTGGTACAAACGTAGGCCTAGGAGATTCGCAAAAGGCGCGAGGTTGACAGAACGTGTATAACAGGGATTTTTTATACAGCATTACTCCCGATGGCAAAATAGCCACAGACAAGATTGTAACGTGTATCGTAACCGCACCAGTGTTAAACTATATCCGCAGGGAGCTTTTGTTAGTCAGTTCCGGATAGATTATTTGTTGTTCATATTTAGTTTGGCGAGATCGATGACACATACCATGTCTATTTCGTTTTGTAGTATGGTATCAATGAAATCAAATAGTGGTGTTTAGATAACCATTAATTGAATTGCCTTAACAAATCGATATGACCAGCCGGTTGGTATTACTTTATATAGGCTACATGGCGTTGAACTAAATATATATATATATATTTATGATCACACAAACACACGGGCACAGGGAAAATCTTCTTGTCTAAAATAACCATGAAGACAAGTTTCATATGTATTAACTAAACAATTCTGCTTACATATATAGTTGAATTTTTTACATTGAGAATAAATTTTAACATCAGTCTTTTTTCAGAAGTCTATAGGGTTTAGGTGCTCAGAAAATCAAATCATACCTGTAATTTGTTTTAATTACAGGTATGATTTGATTTCGTTTATCTGCACTGGTTTTCGAAATTCGCATGTAAAATGTCAAATCACGAGGAAAATATTTCCACCGCGGAAAAAAAAAACAATCGAGATTGGAACGTCACCACAGTGCTGGAAATGTAGTATTCTGTAATTTAGCAGTTTCCAAGCGAAGTACAAAATAAGAGCAAATAAGTACAAATCTCTGAGATGTACGATAAAGTGGCATGATATGCCAAAACTCGGGCTTTTTTCTTAAAGGCACACTTGCCGCGAAAATCAGGAATATTGTTTACATTAAAAAAGAAAGACCGTTTTCTGTATTTTTCCCAGACAATATAAGTTAGGAACTTTCTTTTTTTACCAAAATTTAAAAGTTTGGACGTCACTTTGTATTTTTAATTTGAATTTGAAAATTTGAATTGTTAGGTACCCGGAACGTAAACAAACCAGACTGCCCCCTATTGGCGATTTTATGTTTCAGTCGAGTGAGTGAACTAACGGCACAGTTTAATTTTACGTAGGCCTATTTATCTGAGAAATACAGACTGACGATGGGTTAACAGCGACTGGAAAAGCCTGCTGATAATTGTTTGAGTGTAAACCACAGATAAAAAGGCCTGAAATGAGGGTAATCCAACACGAAAGTTGACCGACACTGATCGTTGTTGTTGTAATCAGGCTTCGATTCTTCGTTTGTTTTTCACCCCATTTCTACATTCTAAAGCTAACTAGACATGTTTTATGTGTCCTATGTTTAAGTTTCGTTGTATGAGTCGTAGTAAGCTCATGTAAATTGGTTTTCTTAGCAAATTTAAACAGGCTACGGCGGCAAGTGGGCCTTTAAACAACAGTCGAATAGCACACATTGTAACGATCTTAGTTCCGGGCATATCCCTTTAACGTAAATCTCAGAGATAGATATAAGTAGTAAGTTTTTATTTTTTACTTTATGATAGAAATAACTAGCAATTAGCTAATTTTGCTTCACCGAGACTTTACCTATATATTTGGAAGCTCGTATACCTCTTTAAAGTAATTTCGGTTCGCGTAGGCTCCTGCTTGAATGATTTTAAAGCCAATCTTTTAGTATATGTAGCCTACTCGTTACACCCAACTTCCCTCGACGATGGGAATTTTGTCAGCTGTTGCCACTTAACGGTATGATTTTTATGATACACGCTTGATTTTCTTCAATATACAGATTCTATTGTTTCAAAAGCAATTTTCCACTTTAGTAAATAGTAAAACACTGGAAATATCAAATTTCCAAACAAGGCACTGATAGGCCTCCGTACAAACATATCAATATTGTGGCAACCCTTGCACTACAAAACTGGAGAGAATGGCGTTTACAAACTTTTCACTTTTGTGTAGCTGCCATGCTATGTAAAGTAATGAAATGCGTTACTTTGCGAATTGCATAAAATGACCTAGAAGGTTGCCATCAATTTGAACATTTTAGTCAACTATTTGCAGATCTTCGGACAATTTTATTCTTATAGTTTACCCTATCGCCTATGCGTAGGCTATGTCGCTGTGACCGCTTGTTATCATTTTGTGACGTTTTTGCCTCTACAATTTAAAGTGATTGCCTTCCAGATTGTTGTCATTCCCAACTGGAACTATAAAATTAAAGTTCTCTTAAGATATTGGATACGTTCATTTAGATTTCATTATTCATTTACTTTTGATTTCCTCTTAAGCATGGCCTCCGACGAAATTGCTGCCTTTTAAATGGCTGTCTTTAGTTAACTGAGACTGTCTTGATTCCAATTTACAACACAAATCTTCATCAACTTTTAAATGCTGGATCCCCGTGCAAATGTGCCACATCATGTTTACCATGCATTGTCAACCATTCAGTTTACTTTTGCTGTCAAATTAAGAAAGTAGCTGGACCGAATTCGTGAAAATTAAAAAAACAGTAAATCAGTAGAAAAATGTGTTTCGAAGAAAAAATGTGTTCCGTCACTTGTTATTCCTTATTCTGATTATCCCGTTGACCATCTCCCCAGACTGGTTTATATTTGTGCGTTTGTAGGGATTATTTGCGTTTTTGCAAGGATTTGGGAGAGGGGCGCTTTCTAAGAATCAGAGTCCGAGAACTCCTGGTGCTTGAGAGAAGTAGTCTTAAATCCAGATCTCGCGCCATTAATTCTACCTGACCTTCTGTCATCTATTTCAACTATTGTCAATCAACAAGTGACATGTCGATAGCAAGCCTACGGTGTATCAAGGGAGGTAGTAATTGAATACTTAAGGTTATTGGCAGTTATCTCCCTTAGAGTATTGACCATCTAATAAGTGTTCCCCCATTTTATTTCATCTACTGTCAATCAACAAGTGACATGCCGGTAGCAAGCCTACAATGTATCTGTTGTAGAGCTTTTACTTTGTCCGCGAAATTAAAAACACTTCGTTTTAGACCGGAAAAAAATCAATCTATGCTTGTAACATTTCAACTAGTTTTTTCAAAATTTCACTTTCTTAAAAATGCCCGTTTGTTGAATGTTTGTATTTGCCACCTCACTCTGGGACGCGCGTTAGATTCTCGGTCCATTAGTACACGTTTTGTTATTTTTCAGCAAAGGTATTATATCCAGAAAAGCAATACCCGACATTTTTGACCGCAATCAAAATATTTGGCATAAAAGAACTGAAGGGATAAGAGTTTTAGGCAGTTTTCAATGGATTTATTGATTTGGAGAAGAACATTAAAAATATATCTTTTTTAGTTACGATAAGTTTCTAGAAAATGACATTGTTTTTCCCTTGAAAGGACTTTTTTCTTCACGATTACCTGCCCAATCTTTTGTAAGGAAGAGCACCGCTAAAAACCAACATAACTGGGACTTTTTTCTTTTCTAAATTTAAATATCCTACAAGTCGGCATGATTTCATCCACTGCACTCAAGATTATTTCTGGCGTTGCCGGGCACTTTACCTGGAGGAATGCCCCCGACTTTTAATGTTATTTGGTTTGAGTGGGATTCGAACCCGCCACGTATCAATGGACGGCCTGTGTCAGATTGAGGAACCACAATGTATCTTTTAAAATCCCGCGTACAATTTAACGAATCCATCAATTTCTCCAGTAACCGAACTATTAAAAAGAGACATTTTGTACGACATACCATAATGATGTTAATCATTTCTTAATCTTTGTAAAAGTTTACGTAAAACTAGGTTGTGATTCATCTGGTACGCGTTGTTGAACAATCTTTCAATCTTTTAAATACTAAACTAAAAAAGATTTAATATTTAGGTTTATTTGTGTACGTATATATAAATTTATAATCTTCCATGAAAAATTGGAAGATGGAGTTTATAACCTTGTAGTTTGCTGGTTGTGAGATGGAGTTTATGATTGTTCTGTTGTTTGTTACATAGTTTTGTCTGTCCCGGCGGGGGGGGGGGGGGGGGGGGGGGGGGGTTGGAGAAAGCAAATTTATGGGGTTCAATTTCAGTACCACCGATGTTCTTACCATAGTTAAGATGCGTAACCATTGTCAAAGTGTTACAAAAGGATTCCAGGAATTCTACTGACCAAGGCTAAGCTCTTGTCAGTCATCAACCTAATGAAATATCGTACGTTTGGTTTGTTACAACAATTTATGGGGTGTAAAGGTCTAAATGATATACCTCTTTTTAACACAATTAGAAACTTGTCTCCATGGTTATTTTCTAGAATCGATACTGTTCAAAACGACGCTTTAATAGTTAACCCCAACAACATCCATCTTATAGAAATAGACGGAATGATTTAACTGTTTGTTTATCACCATGAGTGTTTAACACCAGGCGTGTTAAACTCGCTTCCGGACTCCCTTTAACCTTTCTAACCCTTTATCAAATATTCATCGAGATGGCTGTATCGCTAGAAAAGAATCACCAGGGGCTATTAACAGACGTTTTAGCTTTAACGGATTGTTCACGTTACTTATTCATAAGTCTGAAAAAGACTTTCTCTGGCTCTATGTATAAATATATTATATTGCTTTTTTTACACAACGCAGGATTATAGCGGAAACAAACCTTCAACATTTCGTTCCATGCAGACGCAGGGTTAAGGCGGGTGTACATGTTGTGAGAAACAGCCCTCTGCACTCAGGCGTTTGCGTGATATAGTCATACAGTTTATAACCAACTGAACATGGCACGTTCCTCCAGGTATGACACGACATTCTCATTCAGACAAGATATTCTCATTCAGACACGACAATCTCATTCAGACACGATATTCTCATTCAGACACGACATTCTCATTCAGACACGACAATCTCATTCAGACACGACAATCTCATTCAGACACAACAATCCCATTTAGACACCACAATCTTATTTAGACACCACAATCTCATCCAGACACGACAATCTCATTCAGACGCGACAATCTCATTTAGATACGACAATCTCATTTAGACACGACAGTATCATTCAGACACGACAATCTCATTTAGACACGACAATCTCATTCAGACACGACAATCTCATTTACACACGACAATCTCATTCAGACACGACAATCTCATTCAGACACAACAATCTCATTTAGACACAACAATCTCATTCAGGCACGACAATCTCATTTAGACACGACAATCTCATTCAGGCACACAAACTCATTTAGACACAACAATCTCATTCAGACACGACAATCTCATTTAGACACGAGAGTATCATTCATGCGCGACAATGACAATCTCATCCAGAAAAGACAATCTCCTGCATACGAAAATCTCATCCAGGCACTTTAATCTCTTTCAAACACGACAATCTCCCCAGACACGACCATCTCCCCTGACGGGACCATCTCCCCAGACACTACCATCTCCCCTGACGGGACCATCTCCCCAGACACGACCATCTCCCCAGACACGACCATCTCCACAGACACGACCATTTCCCCAGACACGGCCATCTCCCCAGCCACGACCATTTCCCCAGACACGACACTCTCCCCAGACACGACCATCTCCCCAGACACGACCATTTCCCCAGACACGACCATCTCCCCAGCCACGACCATCTCCCCAGACACGACCATCTCCCCAGACACGACCATTTCCCCAGACACGACCATCTCCGCAGCCACGACCATCTCCTCAGACACTACATTCTCCTCCATACACTATTATCTCTCTCAGACACGGCCATCTCCCCTGACACGACCACCAACCCAGACGACCATCTCCTCAGACACTACCATCTCCCCAGACACGACCATCTCTCCAGACACGACCATCTCCCCAGACACGACCATCTCCCCAGACACGACCATCTCCCCAGACACGACCATCTCCCCAGACACGACCATTTCCCCAGACACGGCCATCTCCCCAGCCACGACCATTTCCCCAGACACGACCATCTCCCCAAAAACGACCATCTCCCCAGACACGACCATCTCCCCAGACACGACCATCTCCTCAGACACTACATTCTCCTCCATACACTACTATCTCCACAGACACGGCAGCCTCCGCAAACCCGACCATCTCCCCAGACACGACCATCTCCTCCACGCACTATTATCTCTCCCACACGCAACCATCTCCCCAGACACGACCATCTCCCCAGACACGATCGTCTTCCTAGACAACGACAATCTTCTCTATGTACTACTCTCGCTGACACCCCCTTCTCCCCTGACAGGACCATCTACCCAGACACGACCATCTCCCCTGACACGACCATCTACCCAGACACGATCATCTCCCTACACAACGACAATCTTCTCCATGTACTACTCTCGCTGACACCGCCATCTCCCCTGACACGACCATCTCCCCAGACACGACCATCTCCTCAGACACGACCATCTCCTCAGACACGACCATCTCCCCGGACACGACCATCTCCCTAGACACGACCATCTCCCTAGACACGACCATCTCCTCAGACACGACCATCTCCTCAGACACGACCATCTCCCCGGACACGACCATCTCCCTAGACACGACCATCTCCCTAGACACGACCATCTCCCTAGACACGACCATCTCCTCAGACACGACCATCTCCTCAGACACGACCATCTCCTAAGACACGACGATCTCCCCAGACACGACCATCTCCCCGGACACGACCATCTCCCTAGACACGACCATCTCCTCAGACACGACCATCTCCCCGGACACGACCATCTCCCCAGACACGACCATCTCCCCAGACACGATCATCTCCCTAGACCCGACCATCTCCCCAGACACGACCATCTCCTCCACGCACTATTATCTCTCCCAAACGCAACCATCTCCCCAGACACGACCATCTCCCCAGACACGATCATCTCCCTAGACAACGACAATCTTCTCCATGTTCTACTCTCGCTGACACCTCCATCTCCCCTGACAGGACCATCTCCCCAGACACGACCATCTCCCCAGACACGACCATCTCATATCTCCCCAGACACAACCATCTCACCAGACACGACCATCCCCCCAGACACCTCCATCTCCCCTGACAGGACCATCTCCCCTGACAGGACCATCTCCCCAGACACCTCCATCTCCCCTGACAGGACCATCTCCCCTGACAGGACCATCTCCCCAGACACCTCCATCTCCCCTGACAGGACCATCTCCCCAGACACCTCCATCTCGCCTGACAGGACCATCTCCCCAGACACCTCCATCTCCCCAGACACGACCATCTCCCCAGACACGACCATCTCCCCAGACGCAACCATCTCCCCAGACACGAACATCTCCCCAGATACGACCGTCTCCTCAGACACCACCCCCTCCACAGACACGACCACAGACATGACAATCTCTTACATACATTATTATCTCTCCCAGCCACGACCATTTCTCCCAGGCACAACCATCTCTCCCAGAAACGACTTTCTCTCTAGACACGACAATCCCCGAACACAATAATACAATTCAGACACGATAATCTTCTACAGATACGTGGATCTCCTTCAGACACGTTAGTTACCTCTGGACACCACATTCTCTTTCAGAAACGACAATCTCCTCCAGGCCGATCAACATTCATGCTGTATTCACCAATAGCTCTGCAATACCAATACCGTTTGAAATTATCTTTAGATGTTGGCCATGACAGGCTTAATAGGGAGCGCAAGTCACGTGTGAATTCCACAAATTCCTGTCACCGGCACTACATTGCGCATGTGACTGAGCGTTTTTCGTTCCAAAATGACGTGTAAATCTGAGTTTATGGAACAAAAAACGTCAAATGGAATTGCAACGTCATCAAAAACGTTCTTAATGGCGTCATCTGTCACCGGATATCACAAAATCTCGTAATAATTCTTATGAGACTTGCGCTCCCTATTATTGTTGGAAACAAACACAGGCATAATGACATCATCGAGTATTGCAATTAATCATATTTCAATGTGTTGCGTTCTCGCTAACACAATGTATGTCAAAGTGAAATAGTAAAACGTGTATACACATTGTGCTGTGCATCGTCAGCTTTACACAACAGAAAAGATTTGTCAGTATAATAACGGATGTAAACTGCTAATAACATTCCCATAAGGCAGGATTAAATCAGAAATGTGTTTATTCTTTCCAGGCATTATAGATGAATATCAAGTTTTATAAGAATTTCAAGGAACTGATTTTTGTAAGAGACTATAGCGTAATAAATTTGTCTGGGAGATGTTGTATGATTTCCCTTGAGATTTCACGGATTCTCCTCAGCTTGGAAAAGATAAAAATCGAGATTTATAGACTTAATTAAAGCGGACGTTTTATAATGGAATAAGCACTGTATTACTACTGAATTCGAGGGGCCTCCGTGGCTCAGTAGGTACAACGTTGGACGCCCGATCCGAACAGCCTTCCGCCAATGGGTAGCATACTCGAATCCCACTCACTCTGGGCATAGAGCCCGGGTTTCCTCCCATAATAAAACTGGCAATGCCGCCATATAAGTAAAATAATCGTGAGCGCGGCGTAAAACACCAAACAATCAATCAACTACTGAATTCGAAACAATATGCCTATATATGAACCGGTATAAAAGTAAAGCGTTAAAAAACTGAAATATTTAGTATACGTAACCGTTTTAACCATAACCATAGATAGAAACAATTTTTTCATCAAGTTTTCGTCGAAATTATCCTTGATTTGCAATTAAACAATAAGCCCCCCAATAAAGAACAATATACATGTATACGCTACAAATAAGCGTAGTAAATAGATAAATAAATACATAATTCTTCTCCAAACACGATAATCTTATCAGGATACAAACATTTCCTTTAGAAATAACAATGTTCTCCAGACACGAAAATCCCCTCTGGACACGACAATCTCTAACAAATACGACAATCTCCCCGCAAATGACAATCTACCCCAGACACAAAAATCTTCCCACACTCGGCAATCTCCTCCAGACACATTGATCTGCTCCTGGCACGACAGCCTTATCTGACCACGACAATATCCCTCAGATACAATGACCCACTTCGGACACGAGAAATCTACGGACACAATAACCCACTTCAGATACAATAATCTCCTTCGGATACGACAATCTTCTCCAGACACGATAATCTCCTCTTTATACACGACAATCTCCTCGGTACAAGACCATCTCCAGACAGGATAATATCATCCAGACACGACAATCTACAACGGACACGACAATCTACAACGGACACGACAATCTTTAACGGACACGACAATCTACAACGGACACGACAATCTACAGCGGACACGACAATCTTTAACGGACACGACACTCTACAACGGACACGACAATCTACAACTGATACGACAATCTACAACGGACACGACAATCTACAACGGACACGACAATCTTTAACGGACACGACAATCTACAACGGACACGACAATCTACAGCGGACACGACAATCTTTAACGGACACGACACTCTACAACGGACACGACAATCTACAGCGGACACGACAATCTACAACTGATACGACAATCTACAACGGACACGACAATCTACAACGGACACGACACTCTATAACGGACACGACAATCTACAACGGACACGACAATCTACAACGGACACGGCAATCTACAACGGACACGACAATCTACAACGGACACGACAATCTACAACGGACACGACAATCTATAACGGACAAGACAATCTACAACGGACACGACAATCTACAACGGACACGACAATCTACAACGGACACGACACTCTACAACAGACACGACAACCTCCCCGGAGACGACACTCTCCTAAAGACACGAAAATCTACACTGGACCTCCTCCAGACACGACAATCTCCCCACACACCGCTATCTCCTTCAGACAACTCGATCTGCTTCTGGCAAGACAACCTTATCCTGACACGATGATAACCCCCGGACACGAACACGATGATAACCCACTTCAGACACGACAATCTTCTTCAGACACGACAATCTCATTTAGACACGACAGTCTCCATCAATCTCCTCCATTCACGACAATCTCCTCCTGACACGACAATCTCCTCCTGACACGACAATATACTCCTGACACGACGATCTCTTCCTGAGATGAAAATCTCCTCCTGACACGACAATCTCCTCCTGACACGACAATCTCCTCCTGACACGACAATCTCCTCCTGACACGACAATCTCCTCCAGACACGACAATCTCCTCCGGAGAAGACAATCTCCTCCAGACACGACAATCTCTTCCAGACACGACAATATCCTCCTGACACGACGATCTCTTCCTGACACGACGATCTCTTCCTGAGATGAAAATCTCCTCCTGACACGACAATCTCCTCCTGACACGACAATCTCCTCCTGACACGACAATCTCCTCCTGACACGACAATCTCCTCCAGACACGACAATCTCCTCCGGAGAAGACAATCTCCTCCAGACACGACAATCTCCTCCGGAGAAGACAATCTCCTCCGGAGAAGACAATCTCCTCCATACACGACAATCTCCTCCATACACGACAATCTCCTCCTGACGCGATCTAGATTCACTCCGCTGTATTAACCACAAGATCTGCCTACCGTTTAGATTTCTCTTTAGCCGTTGGTCAATTTAGATTAGAAGCGTATACAGCCATAATTGACTTACCAATTTACAGGGCAGTATTGTAGCCCGGATTATCGGTCTTACGACAGAGCCCAGATTTCTCGGCTACGCAGTATTGCATTTATTCACTTTTAACAGTATTCCTGCTGCGCTCTTCTAGACACAATGTATGTCAAAATGAAATAGCATTGGTACAATCGAATAGAGAGATTTTTCAGTAAATTAACAAACGTGAGCTGTTAATGATTGTTATGTGACAGATTACGTTTCCATGGAAATCATAGCTTTCATATAGAGCAGGATTAAATCCGAAATGTGTTTATTTTTTTCACACATAACGGCTGAATACCAAGTTGTATAAAATAGACTAGGCTTACAGCGTAATAAAATTGGCTGAGAGATGTTGTATGATTTCCCTTGAGATGTGGATTTTCCTTATTTCAGAAAGGATAAAAATCGAGATTTTTAGACTTCATTAAAACGCACGTTTTATAATGGAATAGTTATGTTACTTACAAGCAAAGTGCGAATTCTAACACAATTTCCGAGTATATAAGACAATAAATAAATAAATGGGAAGCGTTGGAAATAACAATGTACAATTTAAACAGTAAAAAGAGTTTGAGACAAAATATTTTTTTACCAATGCATGAGTTTTCCTCAAAAGGGTTAACGGTATTAATCCGAAAGGAAGTAAAATGTACATTTGAATAGGGTATTCAAATGTAAATTTTACTTCCTTTCGGATTAATACCGTTAACCCTTTTGAGGAAAACCCATGCATTGGTAAAAAAAAGGAAATTAAGGGTGCTGCTGATACGTATATAAAAACATAATATATAGCCTATATACATACTTATAATAGGCGAAGCGTGATCGATATATAAATAACTGTATGAATCCGTAACAGAAATTAGTACACATAAGTAAACATAACTTCTTTGGCAGTTTTAAGTGACATGTGCTGCCAAATATACGGGAGAATTTGTTAAATAGAGCAAATTTTGTCAGCTTACTACTCCAAAAATAATAAAGTAACCTCCCACCACTCCCCTTCCCACCTTTCCATCACCCGGTACTCTTTAAAATGATTTCAGTTAACCTGCTCATTCAACGAAAAGAATTAAAGGCGGGTAAAAGGACGAGATGGAAGTAAGAACAAGATAGTGGAACAGGGATGTTAATCATCCGGCCTACAATAACGTTGTTTTAGTGAACGAATTAACCAAATAATCAACGAGTTAATGGTCAGTGTAACGCATGCCTTCATCAAGAATGGAGGTCAGATGAAGATTGATAGTGACTTTGGGGTTTAATGATCACACTTCAGGTTCTCATTAGAGCATTCCTGTGAAAGGAAACCTACCAATTTCCCGAGTTGACCATCCCCATTCCGTTAGTTGATGACAGCATTTTACTGGTGATATACATTTTCTATCCGGAAGTTTACTGCTGATGATACATTTCTCCATCAGATAGATGGTAAACGACATGCTGATGGTATTACATTTCTGATGACGATATACTTATGGTAGTACATTTCTGATGACGACATGCTGATGGTAGTACATTTCTGATGATGACATACTTATGGTAGTACATTTCTGATGACGACATGCTGATGGTATTACATTTCTGATGACGACATACTTATGGTAGTACATTTCTGATGACGACATGCTGATGGTAATACATTTCTGATGACGACATGCTGATGGTAATACATTTCTGATGACGACATGCTGATGGCAGCACATTTCTGATGACGACATGCTGATGGTATTACATTTCTTATGACGACATGCTGATGGTGATGCATTTCTTTTTTTTTGTATTAAGAAACATAGCACGAATTAGAAATTTTTTTATTGGTTTCCATAATGAATAATTATATGAATACATGTAGATAAATAAAAAATCACTTTTTCGCAATTACTGTAAATAAATCTGATAGAGAAAACGTGAAATTAAGTGTAACGATTATAGTTAATTATTCCTTGAAGCGTTCCTGATGGCAAGTAATATATGACAAACTAAAACGTCTTTCAGTTGACCGCAGATTAAAATCGTGAATTAAAATTCAAACTAGCTTCTAGACCCTATTGGATGCAATCCTAAAGATAAATCTGGATATCAAAAGAAATAAAAAATGACATCAAAGTCAGAGACAAACTATTCAAATTATCAAGAAAACATAAAACCGAAATTAACAACCAGAATTATAAAAAGCAACGTAACCATGTAACTTCACTAATCAGACAGGCGAAACCTGCTCACTGCTCATGACGAGAAAATTTCAGCGCAAATTTCAAACGGTAACACAGACAAAACGTTCTGATGGAAACTGTGGAAGATGCATTTAAAAAATGCCAATGTAAACTTCAATCATATTCCTGGGCTTAAATCAAATGACGGTGAAATTCTTTATGATAATGATGTTAAAGCACAGGCTTTGAACGATTATTTCTCATCAATTTACTCGGTAGATGAATCTCCTGATGATGAATTATTCACATTTCTGGATAATACCGACTCTGAATGCATGTCTGAAATCCATATTACTGAGGATGAAGTTCTTAATGAACTGAATGCTATTGGTACAAGCAAAGCCATAGGGGCCGATGGAGTGAGCCCCAGGCTACTGTTTGAGGCTCGCTCTATTCTATCCCCACACCTTGCCGCATTATTCAATCAATCACTATCTACTTGCATCTACCCAAATGAATGGAAAATTGTCAACGTCAACCCGGGTTTTAAATCCGGGGATCCTGCCTTAGTTACCAATTATTGACCAATTTACATATTGAGTTACCTAAGCAAAGTTTTCGAAAGAATAATTTTTAAACATGATTATAGCCATATAAGGAGTCAAATAACCCCTTCTCAATTCGGGTTCCTACCTGGCAGATCTACAGTTTTTTCAACTGATAGACATTTATTTTGATTTGGCCCAAGGCTCTGGATGGGGGCAAGGAAGTAGTTTTCTTATTTTTTGACATTTCAAAAGCCTTTGATCGTGTCTGGCACATAGGCCTTTTGATTAAACTCCAAACAATGGGTATAAGAGATAACCCTTTAAGATGGTTCGCAAATTATTTAAAACATCGACAGCAAAGAGTAGAATTAAATGGCTCAAGTTCAGACCTAAAATCTTTATCAGCGGGAGTTCCCCAAGGTTCTGTGCTTGGTCCTCTGCTCTTTATTATCTTCATAAATGATCTCCCAACTTCAATTTTGAATAATATAAAATGATTTACTGACGATACATGTCTATATATTTTGTCTGAAGATTTACTTCAGCCAGAAATATCTTCATCTATCAAGGATGATCTACTTTCTATCCAAAAATGGGCTAAAAAATGGAAGGTATCTTTTAATGCTGCAAAAAATAAACTACTACTATGTTCCAGACGTCGCCACCCTACAAATATTGACATTGATTTTATGGATAGTAAAGTAAACCCTTGTGAGACACCCAAGCATTTAGGTCTAACATTCAATTCGTTAGCAAATTGGTCAGATCATATTGAAAACTTGATATCCTCAGCCAATTTAAAACAATATCGCTATTCAGAGGTATGAAATACCGTCTTAATAGAAAATCATTGGAAATTATGTACAAATCCTTTATTCGACCTTGTTTTGGGTACGCAGATGTTGTCAATGAAAACATAAGTGACAACCAGGTTAATTTAATAGAAAATCTCCAGAAAAAATGTCTTCGCAATATTACCGGTTTGACGAAGAGCGTCTCCAGTGCACTTCTATACGAAGAAGCCGGATTCCAAACTGTTGTAATACGTCGGAAAATTCATCGTCTGAGGGCGTTTCACCGTCTGGTAATTGACAAAACCAACCTAGATCTTCATAAAAAATTACCGTCACAAGTAATGAATAGAAATCCATACCCGCAACGCTCAAATAACAATTACACCATTTTTTTTGTCAAACTGCTTCATTTAGTCAATCGATTTTCCATGAACTATCCGCGATTTTAATAGTCTCCCCGACAATGGCAAAACCCTTAATAACCATCCAGAGTTTAATTCTAAATTATCACACATTTTCCAAGTTACCAAACCTCCATCATGGTATTATGTCGGCGAGCGCCTCTCCAATATCCACCTATGTCGTATGAGGAATGGTTGCAGTTTCCTCAACGACGACTTATTCAATAACTTTGTAACTGATTCATTCAGATGTCTTTGTGTATTTCCCACAGAGACATCCGACCATTATCTTCTCCAATGTCCACTACATAATATTCATCGAGTGTTATTAATTCAAGATGTACGCCAGGGTGTGGCAGATCAAACTATTGGTACTACCATTATCTTATACGGATCTGCAGACCTTACTTGCAAGCAGAACATCAACATAATGCTGTCCGTTTGTAAATTCATTACACCAACTAAGAGTTTCACTAACTAACTATACGTAATTATACAATATTGAAACACTCAAGTAAACATTTTAAATGGTTGCTCTTAATGTTTTTTCTCTATCATGATTATGTGTCAGAACTTAGATAATGCCCTCCTCTGATCTTCGCCTGTCTGTCTACCGTGCTGGAGCCTGTTTCACAAAGCGGCGTAGCGTATGTTTTCACGTAACTGCCATAGCAACCCATACTGTAGAGATACGTTAGTAAGAAAGTTACGCAAAAAATACATCTACGCCCCTTTGTGAAACAGACTCCAGATTACTATATTCTTGTTATTTTGGCCTTTTCTCTCAAATACAAGATCATGATTGTTTATTTTGGATTATTATCTGATTATTTATAAATAAGGGTTAAAAATATATATATTTATTTGTAAATATTCTGCTTCATCAAAACTATGTATACTGTTATTAGATACAAAGTTATTAAAGTGTACAATCAATAACCATGTTTAGAAAGAAGAAAAAAACAGGCGATCTTTCTTTGATTGCATGAAATAATATTTAAAAAAAACATTGCCTTTTTTAGGTTCTACACGATACAAAATATGCATCAACAAAGTTCCCCTTACTGTGTAAGAAGTGAGATGACCAATAAAAACGGAGCACTATATTGTAATCACCTGACCAAAGGATTCTATGCTTTGATGTCTGCAGATTGAGTATAACAATGGACTATATTGATTGATTGATTGATTGTTTGGTGTTTTACGCCGCGCTCAAGATTATTTCACTTATATGGCGGCGTTGCCAGTTTTATTGGGGGAGGAAACCGGGCTCTATGCCCGGAGGAAACCCACGACCTTCCGTTGGTAACCATCCCACATAGGTCGTTCGAGTGAAAACCGAGTCAGAAAATTTTCCAATTTTTGGACTGAGTGGGATTTAAACCCGCGACCCATTGGTGGAAGGCTGTTTGGATTGAGCGTCCAACGCTTTACCTACTGAGCCACGGAGGCCCCCCAACAATGGACTATAGCTGCCAGCTGTTTATATCACGGTTCCTAACAGTATATATTTATGAACTCCCCAACACACTGGCTACTAATGCTCGATGTTTCCATGGACACGGTAAACATTTCCCTTCATGTTCACACTATTTCATCTCTTATTCTATGACATAAATAAAAACCAACTTCAGCCGGGTAATGTTGTACAGCATCTTAAGGGACTGCTTGGTTTTAGTTCCTTTAGGCTTTAGCAAAATAAAGCCTGGAGTATAACTTATTTTTTAGTATTTAAATGATTAGAAACAGGTTAAATTTCTTCAATTGAAGAATTTGCGAGTATATTCGTATATCGTATATCAGAATCTGTACATTTACTCGACCCTCGTTTAAATGAAGGGGACTTCTTGTAGGATTCTAGGAGTGTCCAATCCTTGAAGCTTAAGCTTAAAATGTTTAGACGGATCTGATTCAAAGATATGTATATTCATAGATCTATTTTTAGAAAAAAATAGATGGACTATACTTTAGCCGAGAAATCTTGGCTCTGTCGAATTTTTTTTTCCGTGTTCGTCGGAAAAAAAAATTCGACAGAGCCAAGATCTCTCGGCTAGACTATACTTTAGTAAACCAAAAAGTACATGCATGTCGTCACACGTTGTTAAATATTAAATATATATTGATTTCTAAAATTATTGTGCTATTTATAAAGTCTGAGTGTATTATCAGTGTCGATGCAATATAATAGGACCACGTTAAGAAGGGTCTTAAATGTATCAACTTCTTGATATGCACTATAAAGTTGTTCTGAGTAAACTATAACCATGTAAATTATTTGAATAACGTTTTATCTTTGATGCTCGGGTAAGATTCAAGCAAGCTAATTCTGATCATCCGCAGAGCTCAGCACTACACAAACCTGATTTTTTGTTTTTTGAAAATTAAGATAGGGGATACATTGTTGACGACATTACCGGCAAACGATGCTTTTGTGGGATATTAGGCCAGGCATTATGTACGTACTATATGAAAACACATCAGACATCCTTCTGGTCGTGCTTCGTAGCTTGGTACTCGCTTTTAATACTTTAATCTTGCATTTTACATCAAAGAAACATACAACACCTTATATACACATCAGCCAGTGAAAATGTTAAGAGGAAACAAGTCACTACATGTACGTACCATTAAAACAATAAACAAGGACATCGGATGTTAATCAAAGAAATATCATCAGACGGTTATAGAGCCGATGAAAGTTAAATCTTAGATAGTTAGCTCGTGTAAACAAACCGAAATCTGATAATGGCCGACACTATGGAATCAAAAAAGGAACTATGGGAAAAAAACAATACTTTTGCTGAGCAATTTACATCCCGTTGTTAGAATGGAGAAAGATCTTGTTAAACAACAGGGTTCCAATGCGTGGAATAGAAACATCGGAAGTAACAGGATAAATAAATCAGTCGATCAATAGGCTTTAGACCGTAAATAAATTTATGAGCTCATGGGATCTTGTTGTCCATAACAGAATGATGCACCGAGATTTCCAACCAGAACTAATTATCCTTACACTGTGGAGGACACCAAGTTCGGTAGCTTTTTGTGAGGCCAGCACAAAATGTTTTTTCCCCTGTTTGGCAATTTTCTCGGTTTTCATATGACTGACTGCTTTTGGATAGGCATTATTTCTATGATATGTGGGTCGATGTTCAACAGACATCGATAGAATCTTTTATCACATCAGCTATATTAGTTATATCAGGAAGTACACTGTCCTCAATAAGCCGTGCCTGCGTATGTTTGTTTTGTGATCAGTGTGCTGATGGCGCAAGCAGCGAAGTCCATCAAAAATCACTGTAAGGGCTAATATTTCGATAAGCATTGACTAGGAAGTAAGTGGTATGCCGCTGTCAGTCTGGTATTGGCAGACTCAGAATTTCCGCTCAACGAAAAAAATCCCTTCACTAGACTCGTACATTTACCTTTAAAACAACCTTTCTTCATGTAAGATTTATTTATAATCATAATCCTGCATTCCACTCTTATATTTCCTTTAAAATCACCATCATGTACTATATTACTAAAATGGTTTGACTGCGCAGATGATAAAGAGTAGCCAATGTCACGCGATATAATGTCATTACAAGTTTGACATAGTCCAAGCTGCCAACAAGGGTATGATCTCTAGTAAAAGCGGATTGTGGCTAACAGAGAATGTCTCCGACTGAAAGCTCTATGAATAATCATCAGGAATATTACAGATATTAGATAAGATACGAAGGCTGTCTTTTGTATACCCATCCACAATATACAAAATCGACCCGCTGCCTCCCAGTCGAGTTAAATTGTTCAACTGATCTCCCACTATGGGTACTTCCGGCCAACAGCACAATCCTTTCAAAACCACGATAAGCCTGCTCAACTGCCGGAAAAAATCAGCTCTCTGTTCTGGGCCGAAATTGCTCATGTCCAATAAGACAGTATTAGTTCGATCTTAAATCGATTCGTCCACAACGGGATTAGAAAGGTACGGAGAATAAAACCAACCCGTCCGATGCATTTGTAGGATATTTTGACTCTGCCAACATACAATTCCTTCCATACATCAATCACATCCTTCGGGTGGTTGCATTGACCCTCGGCCTGCGGCCTCGGGCCAATACGGCCACCCTCAGGCCAACACCAAGGCAATACGAAAACACTCGATTAATAACATAAAGTACACTGTCCTCAATATGCCGTGCCTGGGTATGTTTGTTTTGTGATCAGTGTGCTGATGGCGCAAGCAGCGAAGTCCATCAAAAACCACTGTGAGAGCTAATATTTCGATAGGCATTGACTAGGAACTAAGTGGTATGCCGCTGACAGTCTGGTATTGACAGATTCGGAATTTCCTCTCAACGAAAGAAGTCCCCTTACTCGACTCATACATTTACTTTAAAAAAAAACCTTTCTTTATGTAAGATTTATTTCTAATCATAAACCTGCATTGCACTTTTATATTTCCTTTAAAATCACTATCATGTGCTTTCTTAATGAAAGGGTTTGACTTGCGCAGATTATAAAGAGTAGGCAATGTCATGTGATATAATGTTATTACAAGTTTGACTTAGTCAAATCTGCCAGCAAGGGTATGATATCTATTTAAAACGGAATGTGACTTACAGAATGTCTCCGACTGAAAGCTCTATGAATAATCATCAGGAATATTACAGATATTAGATAAGATACGAAGGCTGTCTTTTGTATACCCATCCACAATATACAAAATCGACCCGCTGCCTCCCAGTCGAGTTAAATTGTTCAACTGATCTCCCACTATGGGTACTTCCGGCCAACAGCACAATCCTTTCAAAACCACGATAAGCCTGCTCAACTGCCGGAAAAAATCAGCTCTCTGTTCTGGGCCGAAATTGCTCATGTCCAATAAGACAGTATTAGTTCAATCTCAAACCGATTCATCCACAACTGGATAAGAATGGTACGGAGGATAAAACCTACCCTTCCGATGTATTTGTGGGATATTTTGACCCTGCCAACATACAATTCCTTCCACACATCAACCAGCGAAAGGGTTAAAAGGAAATAATTCACTACGTACCATTAAAACAATAAACAAGGACATCGGATGTTAATCAAAGAAATATCATTAGACCGTTATAGAGCTGATGAAAGTTAAATCTTGATAGTTAATTCGTGTAAACAAAATGAAATCCGATAATGGCTGACACTATGGAATCAGAATCGGCAGTATGGAAAAAAACAATGCTTTTGCTGACACATTCACATCCCGTTGTTAGGACTGAGAAAGGTCTTGTTAAACACCAGGGTCCCAATGCGTGGAATAGAAACATCGGAAGTAACATGATAAATAAATTAGTCGATTAATAGGGTTTTCAAAAGACTCCTTAATAAATTAATCAGAGACATTCAATTTGACTGAGCTCTCTGTCGTTAATCAGTAGTAAAAATGCCCCGAAGGAGTATGAGATTAGTCGTGTTAAACTCGCTTCCGTGTGTGTCCAACAGTTCTTCACAGCTTTAAAATATTCACCAACACCTTCAATCGCTTTAGACCGTTTATAAATTTATGAGCTCACAGGATCTTGTTGTCTATAACAGAAAGATGCACCGAGATTTCCAACCAGAACTAATTATCCTAACATTGAGAAGGATATCCAGTTCGGTAGCTTTTTGTGAGCCCAGCACTAAATGTTTATTTCACTGTTTGCTAATTTCATCGGTTTCCATGTGACTGACTGTTTTTGGGATAGGCATTATTTCTGTGATATGTGGGTCGATGTTCAACCGACATCGATGGAATCTTTTATCGCATCGGCTATATTAGTAATATCAGAAAGCACACTGTCTTCAATATGCCGTGCCTGGGTATGTTTGTTTTGTGATCAGTGTGCTGATGGCGCAAGCAGCGAAGTCAATCAAAAACCACTGTGAGAGCAAATATTTCGATAAGCATTGACTAGGAACTAAGCGGTATGCCGCTGTCAGTCTGGTATTGACAGACTCGGAATTTCCGCTCAACGAAAAAATCCCTTTACTGGACTCGTACATTTACCCTTAAAATAACTTTCTTCCTGTAGGATATATTTATAATCATAATCCTTTACTGCACTCTTGTATTTCCTTCAAAATCACAATCATGTGCTTTCTTAATGAAAGGGTTTGACTTGCGCAGATTATAAAGAGTAGGCAATGTCATGTGATATAATGTTATTACAAGTTTGACATAGTCAAAGCTGCCAGCAAGGGTATGATATCTATTCAAAACGGAATGTGACTAACAGAGAATGTCTCCGACTGAAAGCTCTATGAATAATCATCAGGAATATTACAGATATTAGATAAGATACGAAGGCTGTCTTTTGTATACCCATCCACAATATACAAAATCGACCCGCTGCCTCCCAGTCGAGTTAAATTGTTCAACTGATCTCCCACTATGGGCACTTCCGGCCAACAGCACAATCCTTTCAAAACCACGATAAGCCTGCTCAACTGCAGGAAAAAATCAGCTCTCTGTTCTGGGCCGAAATTGCTCATGTCCAATAAGACAGTATTAGTTCGATCTTAAATCGATTCGTCCACAACGGGATTAGAAAGGTACGGAGAATAAAACCAACCCGTCCGATGCATTTGTAGGATATTTTGACTCTGCCAACATACAATTCCTTCCATACATCAACCAGTAAACAGGTTAAATGGAAACAATTCACTACATACCATTAAAACAATGAACAAGGACATCGGATGTTAATCAAAGAAAAAAAATTAAACGGGTACCAGCCGATGAAAGTTAAATTTTAGATAGTTAATTCGTGTAAACAAAATGAAATCCGATAATGGCTGACACTATGGAATCAGAATCGGCCGTACGAAAAAAAACAATGATGTTGCTGACCAATTCACATCCTGTTGTTCGGACTGAGAAAGGTCTTGCTAAACATCCGGGTCCCAATGCGTGGAATAAAAACATCGGAAGTAACATGATAAATAAATCAGTCGATCAATAGGGTTTTCAAAAGACTCCTTAATACATTAATCAGAGACATTCAATTTGACTGAGCTTTATGTCGTTAATCAGTAGTAAAAATGCCCCGAAGGAGTATGAGATTAGTCGTGTTAAACTCGCTTCCGTATGTGTCCAACAGTTCTTCACAGCTATAAAATATTCACCAACACCTTAAATCGCTTAAGACTGTTTATAAATTTATGAGCTCACAGGATCTTGTTCTCTATAACAGAAATATGCACCGAGATTTCCAACCAGAGCCTATTATCCTAACACTGAGAAAGACATCAAGTTCAGTAGCTTTTTGTGAGGCCAGCACTAAATGTTTATTCCACTGACAATGTTATCGGTTTCCATATGACTGGCTGTTTTTGGATAGAAATTATTTCTATGATATGTGGGTCGATGTTCAACAGACATCGATGGAATCTTTTATCTCATCGGCTATATTAGTTATATCAGAAAGTACACTGTCCTCAATATGCCGTGCCTGGGTATGTTTGTTTTGTGACCAGGGTGCTGATGGCGCAAGCAGCGAAGTCCATCAAAAACCACTGTCAGAGCTAATATATCGATAAGCATTGACTAGGAACTAAGTGGTATGCCGCTGTCAGTCTGGTATTGGCAGACTCGGGATTTCCGCTCAATGAAAAATCCCTTAACTAGACTAGTACATTTACTTTTAAAATAACCTTTCTTCATGTAGGATATATTTATAATCATAATCTTTCATTGTACTCTTATATTTCCTTTAAAATCAGCATCATGTGCTTTCTTACTGAAAGGGTTTGACTGCGCAGATGATAAAGAGTAGCCAATGTCACGCGATATAATGTCATTACAAGTTTGACATAGTCAAAGCTGCCAACAAGGGTATGATATCTATTCAAAACGGGATTTGACTACCAGAATGTCTCCAACTGAAAGCTCTTTGAATAATCATCAGGAATATTACAGATATTAGATAAGATACGAAGGCAGTCTTTTGTATACCCATCCACAATATACAAAATCGATCCGCTGCCTCCAGTCGAGTTATATTGTTCAACATATCTCCCACTATGGGTACTTCCGGTCAACAGCACAATCCTTTCAAAACCGCGTTAAGCCTGCTCAACAACCGGAAAAATCTGCTCTATGTTCTGGGCCGAAATTGCTCATGTCCAATAAGACAGTATTAGTTCGATCTTAAATCGATTCGTCCACAACCGGATTTGAAAGGTACGGAGAATAAAACCTACCCTTCCGATGTATTTGTAGGATATTTTGACGCTGTCAACGAAATCTCACCTTTGCATCTGTGCCGATGTCGGCCAGGCGTTATGAACGTACTATGAAAACACATCACACGTCATTCTGATGGTGTGTCGTAGCTTGGTACTCGCTTTTAATACTTAAATTTTGCATCTTACATCAAAGAAACATACAACACCTTCCATACATCAGCCAGTAAAAATGTTAAGAGGAAACAAGTCACTGCGTACCATTAAAACAATAAACAAGGACATCGGATGTTAATCAAAGAAATATAATTTGACGGTGAAAGAGCCGATGAAAGTTGAATCTTAGATAGTTAATTCGTATAAACAAACTGAAATCCGATAATGGCCGACACTATGGAATCAGAATCGAAAGTATGAAAAAAAAACAATGCTTTTGCTGAGCAATTTACATCCCGTTGTTAGAATTGAGAAAGGTCTTGTTAAACACCAGGGTCCCAATGCGTGGTATAGAAACATCGAAAGTAACAGGATAAATAAATCAGTCGATCAATAGACTTTTCAAAAGACTCCTTAATAAATTAATCAGAGACATTCAATTTGACTGAGCCCTCTGCCGTTAATCAGTAGTAAAAATGACCCGAAGGAGTATGAGGTTAGTCGTGTTAAACACGCTTCCGTGTGTGCCAACAGTTCTTCACAACTATAAAATATTCACCAACACCTTAAATCGCTTTAGACCGGTTATAAATTTATGAGCTCACGAGATCTTGATGTCCATAACAGAAGGATTCACCGAGATTTCCAATCAGAGCTAATTATCCTAACATTGAGAAGGACATCAAGTTCGGTAGCTTATTGTGAGGCCAGCACTAGATGTTTATTCCACTCTTTGACAATGTTATCGGTTTCCATATGGCTGACGGTTTTTGGATAGGCATTATTTCTATGATATCTGGGTCGATGTTCCACAGATATCGATGGAATCTTTTATCGCATCGGCTATATTAGTTATACCAGAAAGTACACTGTCCTCAATATGCCGTGCCTGGGTATGTTTGTTTAGTAATCGGTGTGCTGATGGCGCAAGCAGCGAAGTCCATCAAAAATCACTGTGAGAGCTAATATTTCGATGAGTATTGACTAGGAACTAAGTGGTATGCCGATGTCAGTCTGGTATTGGCAGACTCGGAATATCCGCTCAATGAAAAAATCACTTAACTAGACTCGTACGTTTACCTTTAAAATAACCTTTTTCGTGTATGATTTATTTATAATCATAATCCTGCATTGCACTTTTATATTTCCTTTAAAATCACCATCATGTGCTTTCTGACTGAAAAGGTTTTGACTTGCGCAGATGATAAAGAGTAGCCAATGTTATTACAAGTTTGACATAGTCAAAGCCGTCAGCAAGGGTATGATATCTATTCAAAACGGAATGTGACTACCAGAATGTTTCCAACTGAAAGCTCTATGAATAATCAACAGGAATATTACAGATATTATAGATACTAGATAAGATACAAAGGCCGTCTTTTGTATACCCATCCACAATATACAAAATCAATCCGCTGCCTCCCAGTCGAGTTATATTGTTCCACTGATCTCCCACTATGGGTACTTCCGGTCAACAGCACAATCCTTTCAAAACCACGTTAAGCCTGCTCAACCAGCGGTAAAAATCAGCTCTCTGTTCTGGGCCGAAATTGCTTATGTCCAATAAGACATTATCAGTTCGATCTTAAATCGATTCGTCCACAATCGGATTAGAAAAGTACGGAGAATAAAACCTAACCGTCCGATGTATTTGTAGAGAATTTGGACCCTGGCAACATACAATTCCTTCCATATACATCAGCCAGTGAAAAGGTTAAGATGAAACAATTCATTGCGAACCATTTAAACAATAAATAAGGACATCGGATGGTAATCAAAGAAATATAATTAGACGGTTATAGGGCTGATGAAAGTTGAATCTTAGATTGATTGATTGATTGATTGTTTAGTGTTTTACGCCGCCCCAAGATTATTTCAATTATATGGCGGCATTGCCAGTTTTATTGTGGGACGAAACCGGGCTCTATACCCAAAAGAAACCCACGACCTTCTGGTGGTAACTGGCAACCATCCCACCTGAATCTTAGATAGTAAATTGGTGTAAACAAACTGAAATCCGATAATGGCCGACACTATGGAATCAGAATCGGAAACATGAGAAAAAAAAACAATGCTTTTGCTGACAAATTCACATCCCGTTGTTATTATTGAGAAAGGTCTTGTTAAACACCAGGGTCCCGATGCGTGGAATAGAAACATCGGAAGTAACAGGATAAATAAATCCTTAATAAATTAATCAATTTGACTGAGCTCTCTGTCGTTAATCAGTAGTAAAAATGCCCCGAAGGAGTATGAGATTAGTCGTGTTAAACTCGCTTCCGTGTGTGCCAACAGTTCTTCACAGCGATAAAATATTCACCAACACCTTAAATCGCTTTAGACTGATTATAAATTTATGAGCTCACAGGATCGTGTTGTCTTTAACAGAAGGATGCACCGAGATTTCCAATCAGAGCTAATTATCCTAACATTGTGAAGGACGTCAAGTTCTGTAGCTTTTTGTGAGGCCAGCACTAGATGTTTATTCCACTGTTTGCCAATTTTATCGGTGTCTAACTGACTGTTTTTGGAAAGGCATTATTTCTGTGATATGTGGGTCGATGTTCAACAGACATCGATGGAATCTTTTATCGCATCGCCTATATTAATTATATCAGAAAGTACACTGTCCTCAATATGCAGTGCCTGGGTATGTTTGTTTTGTGATCAGTGTGCTGATGGCGCAAGCAGCGAAGTCCATCAAAAACCACTGTGAGAGCTAATATTTCGATAGGCATTGACTAGGAGCTCAGTGGTATACCGCTGTCAGTCTGGTATCGACATTCTCGGAATTTCCGCTCAATGAAAAAATCCCTAACTAGACTCGTACATTTACCTTTAAAATAACCTTTCTTCATCTAAGCTATATTTATTATCATAATCCTGCATTCCACTCTTATATTTCCTTTAAAATCACCATCATGTGCTTTCGTACTGAAAGAGGTAGACTTGCGCAGATGATAAAGAGTAGACAATGTTACACGATATAATATTATTACAAGTTTGACATAGTCAAAGCTACCAACAAGGGTAGGATATCTATTCAAAATGGAATCTGACTACCAGAGAATGTCTCCAACTGAAAGCTCTATGAATAATCATCAGGAATATTACAGATATAAGATAAGATACGAAGGCTGTCTTTTGTATACCCATCCACAATAAACAGAATCGATCCGCTGCCTCACAGTGGAGTTACATTGTTCCACTGATATCCCACTATGTGTACTTCCGGTCAACAGCACAATCCTTTCAAAACCGCGTTAAGCCTGCTCAACAACCGGGGAAAATCTGCCCTCTGTTCTGGGCCGAAATTGCTCATGTCCAATAAGACAGTATTAGTTTGATCTTAAATCGATTCCCCCACAACGGGATTAGAAAGGTATGGAGTATAAAACCTACCCTTCCGATGTATTTGTAGGATATTTTGACGCTGTCAACGAAATCTCATCTTTGCATCTGTGCCGATGTCGGCCAGGCATTATACACGTACTATGAAAACACATCAGACGTCCTTCTGATGGTGCGTCGTAGCTTGGTACTCGCTTTTAATATAAATTGCATCTTACGACAAACAAAGAAAACGTACAATTCCTTCCATACATCAGCCAGTGAAAAGGTTAAAAGGAAATAATTCACTACGTACCATTAAAACAATAAATAAAGACATCGGATGAGCTGCCAAAAGTCACACTTTTTTCATAATTTCTGATCGTCACGACAGTAAGAGGCTTTGAAGGCCATCGAAAAACTAAATGATTAGCGTTGGAATGAGGAAAATCCATACAGTATGTGGCCTCTACGAACCGGAAGAGTGTACGAAAAGTAGACAAAATTTTAATATACCGGGACAACCATTCATTTATTCGAAGCCAAACTCGTACATTCTCGAGACCAGAAGCACTAAAAGCTTCTGAATTACACGTCTTGAGAAAAATAGCCGACAATTACAACTTTCTGTTTTTACGTCAAAATATCAACATTTTGGCAGCTCATGCTTCTTTAATTCGTGTAAAAAAACCGAAATCCGATAATGGCCGACACTATGGAATAAGAATCGGCAGTATGGAAAAAACCCAATGCCTTTGCTGACCAATTTACATCCCGTTGTTAGGATTAAGAAAGGTCTTGTTAAACACCAGGGTCCCAATGCGTGGAATAAAAACATCGGAAGTAACATGATAAATAAATCAGTCGACCATTAGACGTTTCAAAAGACTCCTTGATAAATTAATCTGAGACATTCAATTTGACTAAGCTCTCTGTCGTGAACTTGTTGATCCACTGAATAGCTTCGCATAATGCAGTAGCAAGGTAACTCCGAATAAATTTAACAAACGCATATTGACGATTTCAATATTTCGACAAAGATATATTTGTCATCTTCAGGAAAATCTCGTTAATCAGTAGTAAAAATGTCCCGAAGGAGTATGAGGTTAGTCTAGTTAAACTCGCTTCCGTAGGTGTCCAACAGTTCTTCATACCTATAAAATATTCACCAACACCTTAAATCGCTTTAGACCGTTTATATATTTATGAGCTCACAGGATCTTGTTGTCTATAACAGAAAGATGCACCGAGATTTTCAATCAGAGCTAATTATCCTAACATTAAGAAAAACGTCCAGTTCGGTAGCTTTTTGTGAGCTCAGCACTAAATGTTTATTTCACTGTTTGACGATTTTATCCGTTTCCATAAGACTGACTGTTTTTGGACAGGCATTATTTCTATGATATGTGGGTCGAGGCTCAACAGACATCGATGGAATCTTTTATCACATCGGCTATATTAGTTATACCAGAAATACACTGTCCTCAATATGCCGTGCCTGGGTATGTTTGTTTTGTGATCAGTGTGCTGATGGCGCAAGCAGCGAAGTCCATCAAAACCACTGTGAAAGCTAATATTTCGATAGGCATTGACTAGGAGCTCAGTGGTATACCGCTGTCAGTCTGGTATTGGCAAACTCGGAATTTCCGCTCAATGAAAAAATAATTTAACTTGACTCGTACATTTACCTTTAAAACAACTTTCTTCATATAAGATTTATTTATAATCATAATCCTGCACTGCACTTTTATATTTCCTTTAAAATCACCATCATGTGCTTTCTTTCTAAAATGGTTTGACTTCGCATATGATGAAGAGCAGCCAATGTCACGCGGTATAATGTTATTACAACTTTGACATACATGTAGTCAAAGCTGCCGCCGAGGGTATGATATCTATTCAAAACGGAATGTGATTACCAGAATGTCTCCGACTGAAAACTCTATGAATAACCATCAGGAATATTACAGATATTAGATAAGATACGAAGGCTGTCTTTTGTATACCCATCCACAATATACAAAATCGATCCGCTGCCTCACAGTGGAGTTATATTGTTCAACTGGTCTCCTACTATGGGTACTTCCGGCCAACAGGACAATCCTTTCAAAACCACGTTAAGCCTGCTCAACGACCGGAAAATCAGCTCTCTGTTCTGGGACGAAATTGCTCATGTCCAACAAGACAGTATTAGTTCAATCTCAAACCGATTCATCCACAACTGGATAAGAATGGTACGGAGGATAAAACCTACCCTTCCGATGTATTTGTGGGATATTTTGACCCTGCCAACATACAATTCCTTCCACACAACACGAAAGGGTTAAAAGGAAACAATTCACTACGTACCATTAAAACAATAAACAAGGACATCGGATGTTAATCAAAGAAATATCATCAGACGGTTATAGAGCTGATGAAAGTTAAATCTTAGATAGTTAATTCGTGTAAACAAACCGAAATCCGATAATGGCCGACACTATGGAATCAGAATCGGCAGTACGAAAAAAAACAATGATTTTGCTGACCAATTCACATCCTGTTGTTCGGACTGAGAAAGGTCTTGCTAAACATCCGGGTCCCAATGCGTGGAATAGAAACATCGGAAGTAACATGATAAATAAATCAGTCGATCAATAGGCTTTTCAAAAGACCCCTAATACATTAATCAGAGACATTCAATTTGACTGAGCTCTCTGCCATTAATCAGTAGTAAAAATGCCCCGAAAGAGTATGAGATTAGTTTTGTTAAACTCGCTTCCGTGTGTGTCCAACAGTTCTTCACACCTATAAAATATTCACCAACACCTTAAATCGCTTTAGACTGTTTATAAATTTATGAGCTCACAGGATCTTGTTCTCTATAACAGAAAGATGCACCGAGATTTCCAATCAGAGCCTATTATCCTAACACTGAGAAAGACATCAAGTTCAGTAGCTTTTTGTGAGCCCAGCACTAAATGTTTATTCCACTGTTTGCCAATTTTATCGGTTTCCATATGACTGACTGTTTTTGGATAGGCATTATTTCTGTGATATGTGGATTGAGGCTCAACAGACATCGATGGAATCTTTTATCGCATCGACTATATTAGTTATATCAGAAAGTACACTGTCCTCAATATGCCGTGCCTGGGTATGTTTGTTTTGTGACCAGGGTGCTGATGGCGCAAGCAGCGAAGTCCATCAGAAACCACTGTGAGAGCTAATATTTCGATAGGCATTGACGAGGAACTAAGTGGCATGCCGCTGGCAGTCTGGTATTGACATTCTCGGAATTTCCGCTCAATGAAAAAATCCCTTTACTAGACTCATACATTTACATTTAAAATTATCTTTCTTTGTGTAGGATATATTTATAATCATAATCCTGCATTGTATCCTTATATTTCCTTTAAAATCGACATCATGTGCTTTCTTCCTGAAAGAGTTTGACTGCGCAGTTGATAAAGAGTAGGCAATGTCACGCGATATAATGTTAATACAAGTTTGACATAGTCAAAGCTGCCAACAAGGGTATGATCTCGATTCAAAACGGAATGTGACTACCAGAATGTCTCCGACTGAAAGCTCTATGAATAATCAACAGGAATATTACAGATATTATAGATAAGATACAAAGGCCGTCTTTTGTATACCCATCCACAATATACAAAATCGATCCGCTGCCTCAAAGTCGAATTATATTGTTCAACTGATCTCCCACTATGGGTACTTCCGGTCAACAGCACAATCCTTTCAAAACCACGTTAATCCTGCTCAACAACCGGTAAAAATCGGCTCTCTGTTCTGGGCCGAAATTGCTTATGTCCAATAAGACAGTATTAGTTCGATTTTAAATCGATTCCTCCACAACGGGATTAGACAGGTACGGAGAATAAAACCTACCCATCCAATGTATTTGTAGGATATTTTGACCCTGCCAACATACAACACCTTCCATATACATCAGCCAGTGAAAAGGTTAAAAGGAAACAAGTCACTACATACCATTAAAACAATAAACAAGCACATCGGATGTTAATCAAAGAAATATAATTAGACGGTTATAGGGCTGACGAAAGTTAAATATTGATACTTATTTCGTGTAAACAAACTAAAATCCGATAATGGCTGACACTATGGAATCAGAATCGGAAGTATGAAAATATAAAACAATGCTTTTGCTGATCAATTCACATCCCATTGTTAGGATTGAGAAAGGTCTTGTTAAACACCAGGGTCCCAATGCGTGGAATAGAAACATCGGAAGTAACATGATAAATAAATCAGTCGATCAATAGGCTTTTCAAATAATAAATTAATCAGAGACATTCAATTTGACTGAGATCTCTGTCGTTAATCAGTAGTAAAAATGCCCCGAAGGAGTATGAGATTAGTTTTGTTAAACTCGCTTCCGTAAGTGCCAACAGTTCTTCACAGCTATAAAATATTCACCAACACCTTCAATCGCTTTAGACTGTTAATAAATTTATCAGCTCACGGGATCTTGTTGTCCATAACAGAAGGATGCACCGAGATTTCCAATCAGAGCTAATTATCCTAACATTGAGAAGGACATCAAGTTCGGTAGCTTTTTGTGAGCCCAGCACTAGTTGTTTGTTCCATTGTTTGACAATTTTATCGTTTCCATATGACTGACTGTCTTTGGATAGGCGTTATTTCTGTGATAGGCCAATGTGGGTCGATGTTCAACAGACATCGATGGAATCTTTCATCGCATCGCCTATATTAGTTATATCAGAAAGTACCCTGTCCTCAATATGCCGTACCAGGGTATGTTTGTTTTGTGATCAGTGTGCTGATGGCGCAAGCAGCGAAGTCCATCAAAAACCACTGTGAGAGCTAATATTTTGATAGGCATTGACTGGAAATTAAGTGGTATGCCGCTGTCAGTCTGGTATTGGCAAACTCGGAATTTCCGCTCAATGAAAAAATCCCTTAACTCGACTCGTACATTTACCTTTAAAATAACTTTCTCCATGTAAGATTTATTTATAATCATAATCCTACATTGTACTCTTATATTTCCTTTAAAATCACCATCATGCGCTTTCTTTCTGAAAGGGGTTGACTTGCCCAGATTATAAAGAGTAGCCAATGTCATGCGATATAATGTTATAACAAGTTTACATCGGACGGTTGGGTTTTATTCTCCGTACTTCCGGTTGTGGACGAATCGATTTAAGATTGAACTAATACTGTCTTTTGGATATGAGCAATTTCGGCCCAGAACAGAGAGCTGATTTTTACCGCTGGTTGAGCAGGCTTAACGTGGTTTTGAAAAGATTGTGCTGTTGACCGGAAGTACCCATAGTAGGAGATATGTTGAACAATATAACTCCACTGTGAGGCAGCGGATCGATTTTGTATATTGTGGATGGGTATACAAAAGACAGCCTTCGTATCTTATCTATAATATCTGTAATATTCCTGATGATTATTCATAGAGCTTTCAGTCGGAGACATTCTCTGGTAGTCACATTCCGTTTTGACTAGATATCATACCCTTGCTGGCAGCACCCTGGCAACACACAATTGCTTCCATATACATCAGCCAGTGAAAAGGTTAATAGGAAACAATTCAATACGCACCATTAAAACAATAGATAAGGACATCGGATGTTAATCAAAGAAATATCATTAGACGGTTATAGAGCCGATGGAAGTTAAATGTTGATAGCTAATTCGTATAAACAAACCGAAATCGGATAATAGCCGACACTATAAAATCAGAATCGGAAGTATGTAAAAAACCCAATGCTTTTGCTGACAAATTTACATCCCGTTGTTAGGATTGAGAAAGGTCTTGTTAAACACCAGGGCCCCAATGCTTGGAAGAGAAACATCGGAAGTAACAGGATGAATAAATCAGTCGATCAATAGGCTTTTCAAAAGACCCCTTAATAAATTAATCAGAGACATTCAATTTGACTGAGCTTTATGTCGTTAATCAGTAGTAAAAATGCCCCGAAGCAGTATGAGATTAGTCGTGTTAAACTCGCTTCCGTATGTGCCAACAGTTCTTCACAGCGATAAAATATTCACCAACACCTTAAATCGCTTTAGACCGTTTATAAATTGATGAGCTCACGGGATCTTGTTGTCTATAACAGAAGGATGCACAGAGATTTCTAAACAGAGCTAATTATCCTAACATTGAGAAGGACATCAAGTTCGGTAGCTTTTTGTGAGCCCAGCAATAAATGTTTATTCCATTGTTTGACAATGTTATCGGTTTCCATAATATGACTGACTGTTTTTGGATAGGCATTATTTCTGTGATATGTGGGTCGATGTTCAACAGACATCGATGGAATCTTTTATCGCATCGGCTATATTAGTTATATCAGAAAGTACCCTGTCCTCAATATGCCGTGCCTGGGTATGTTTGTTTTGTGATTAGAGTGCTGATGGCGCAAGCAACGAAGTCCATCAAAAACCGCTGTGAGAGCTAATATTTTGATAGGCATTGACCAGGAACTAAGTGGTACACCGCTGTCAGTCTGGTATTGACAGATTCGGAATTTCCGCTCAACGACAAAAAATCCCTTTACTCGACTCATACATTTACTTAAAAAAAAGCCTTTCTTTATGTAAGATTTATTTGTAATCATAATCCTGCATTGCACTTTTATATTTCCTTTAAAATCCCCATCATGTGCTTTCTTTCTGAAAGGGTTTGACTTGCGCAGATGATAAAGAGAAGCCAATGTCACGCGGTATAATGTTATTACAAGTTTAACATAGTCAAAGCTGCCAGCATGGGTATGCTATCTATTCAAAACGGAATGTGACTACCAGAATGTTTCCAACTGAAAGCTCTATGAATAATCATCAGGAATATTACAGATATTATAGATAAGATACGAAGGCCGTCTTTTGTATACCCATCCACGATATACAAAATCGATCCGCTGCCTCCCAGTCGAGTTATATTGTTCAACTGATCTCCTACTATGGGTACTTCCGGTCAACAGCACAATCCTTTCAAAACCGCGTTAAGCCTGCTCAACCAGCGGTTAAAATCAGCTCTCTGTTCAGGGCCGAAATTGCTCATGTCCAACAAGACAGTATTAGTTCGATCTTAAATCGATTCGTCCACAACGGGATTAGAAAGGTACGGAGAATAAAACCTACCCGTCCGATGTATTTGTAGGATATTTTGACTCTGCCAACATACAATTCCTTCCATACATCAACCAGTAAACAGGTTAATAGGAAACAATTCACTACATACCATTAAAACAATAAACAAGGACATCGGATGTTAATCAAAGAAATATAATTAGACCGGCATACGGCTGATAAAAGTTAAATCGTGATAGCTAATTCGTTTAAACAAACTGAAATCCGGTAATGGTTGACATTATGGAATCAGAGTCGGCAGTATGGAAACAAACAATGCTTTTGTTGACCAATTCACATCCCGCTGTTAGTATTGAGAAAGGTCTTGCTAAACACCAGGGTCCAAATGCGTGGAATAGAAACATCGGAAGTAACAGGATAAATAAATCAGTCGATCAATAGACTTTTCAAAGGACTCCTTAATAAATTAATCAGAGACATTGAATTTGACTGAGCTCTCTGTCGTTAATCAGTAGTAAAAATGCCCCGAAGGAGTATGAGATTAGTCGTGTTAAACTCGCTTCCGTATGTGCCAACAGTTCTTCACAGCTATAAAATATTCACCAACACCTTAAATCGCTTTAGACTGTTTATAAATTTATAAGCTCACAAGGATCTTGTTGTCTATAACAGAAAGATGCACCGAGATTTTCAATCAGAACTAATTATCCTAACACTGTGAAGGACATCAAGTTCGGTAACTTTTTGTGAGGCCAGCACTAAATGTTTATTCCACTGTTTGCCAATTTTATCGGTTTCCATATGGCTGACGGTTTTTGGATAGGCATTATTTCTATGATATGTGGGTCGATGTTCCACAGATATCGATGGAATTTTTTTTATCGCATCGGCTATATTAGTTATATCAGAAAGTACACTGTCCTCAATATGCCGTGCCTGGGAATGTTTGTTTTGTGATCAGTGTGCTGATGGCGCAAGCAGCGAAGTCCATCAAAAACCACTGTGAAAGCTAATATTCCGATAGGCATTGACTAGGAGCTCAGTGGTATACCGCTGTCGGTCTAGTATTGGCAGACTCGGAATTTCCGCTCAATGACAAAAATCCCTTAACTAGACTCGTACATTTACTTTTAAAATAACCTTTCTTCATGTAGGATATATTTATAATCATAATCTTACATTGTACTCTTATATTTCCTTTAAAATCAGCATCATGTGCTTTCTTACTGAAAGGGTTTGACTGCGTAGATGATAAAGAGTAGCCAATGTTACACGATATAATATTATAACAACTTTCACATAACCAAAGCTGTTAACAAGGGTATGATATCTATTCAAAACGGAATGTGACTACCAGAATGTCTCCGACTGAAAGCTCTATGAATAATCATCAGAAATATTACAGATATTAGATAAGATACGATACATTTACCTTTTTAAATAACCTTTCTTCATTTATCTATAATCATAAACCTGCATTGCACTTTTATATTTCCTTTAAAATCACTATCATGTGCTTTCTTAATGAAAGGGTTTGACTTGCGCAGATTATAAAGAGTAGGCAATGTCATGTGATATAATGTTATAACAAGTTTGACTTAGTCAAAGCTGCCAGCATGGGTATGCTATCTATTCAAAACGGAATGTGACTACCAGAATGTTTCCAACTGAAAGCTCTATGAATAATCATCAGGAATATTACAGATATTAGATAAGATACGAAGGCTGTCTTTTGTATACCCATCCACAATATACAAAATCGACCCGCTGCCTCCCAGTCGAGTTAAATTGTTCAACTGATCTCCCACTATGGGTACTTCCGGCCAACAGCACAATCCTTTCAAAACCACGATAAGCCTGCTCAACTGTCGGAAAAAATCAGCTCTCTGTTCTGGGCCGAAATTGCTCATGTCCAATAAGACAGTATTAGTTCGATCTTAAATCGATTCGTCCACAACGGGATTAGAAAGGTACGGAGAATAAAACCAACCCGTCCGATGCATTTGTAGGATATTTTGACTCTGCCAACATACAATTCCTTCCATACATCAGCCAGTAAACAGGTTAAAAGGAAACAATTCACTACATACCATTAAAACAATGAACAAGGACATCGGATGTTAATCAAAGAAAAAAAATTAAACGGGTACGAGCCGATGAAAGTTAAATTTTAGATAGTTAATTCGTGTAAACAAAATGAAATCCGATAATGGCTGACACTATGGAATCAGAATCGGCAGTACGAAAAAAAACAATGATTTTGCTGACCAAATCACATCCTGTTGTTCGGACTGAGAAAGGTCTTGCTAAACATCCGGGTCCCAATGCGTGGAATAGAAACATCGGAAGTAACATGATAAATAAATCAGTCGATCAAAAGGGTTTTCAAAAGACTCCTTAATACAGTAATCAGAGACATTCAATTTGACTGAGCTTTATGTCGTTAATCAGTAGGAAAAATGCCCCGAAGGAGTATGAGATTAGTCGTGTTAAACTCGCTTCCGTATGTGTCCAACAGTTCTTCACAGCTATAAAATATTCACCAACACCTTAAATCGCTTTAGGGAGCTTATCCAATTATCGCAATTAGATCAATCGCAAAATTGACACCCGTTTTGCGATTATTTCACGATTTTCCCCACCCCACTAGGGCTCCATGCTGTGATGTTTGCGATAGGTAGACGGTCTTTTGTTTTTGGCAGTTAGGGACACGCGTCTTCTATGCGCAGTGATCCACATTCACTCTGCAGTGAGCAGCCACATGTGAGTATTAGGCTCAACCGCATTACACATCGATCCACTTACGCTACAGGATGTAGTGAAATCATTTCGCCTGACTTTTGGTAAAATGGACACACTAAAGTAATGGTATTTTAAATATTAGTTTGAAAGTCACGCGTAGTCAAGATATCCACACCTACTATGGCATTTGACCAACACATTTGGGAAATATTAAATATCGTATATCACACCCGTCAGCAGGAGCGAATACCCACAACCCGACCTGGCTTATTTCTTACTCTTAGTTGAGATTCATTATGATTGTTGTTGAATAAATTTAGAAATTACCGGCAGAGTTAAATTGATAAATATTGTGTTTTTTTTTACAGGCCTGAGCTTCAAGTTGTATTTGCTTTCCACAAAGTGAGAATTTGCTATAACTCACCAGCGACCAAAGTGTGAAATAAACTACTTCTGTTCAAAATATATCAATATAAACCGTACTTCCACGTTATTTATTTGTGAGTTTATAGCCAAACAAAAACCATTATGTGACTGTCTTAATAATTTTGATAAATTTTCTTTCTTTTGTAAAAAATATATTGCATGTGCTTGTCTGGATGTCATTTTCTTTGAATACTAATCCTGTACTTTGTCTCTGTCTTCAGAGTGAGATGATCCCCGTAATTCATACCCCTGCTGGGCTGTTGAGTTAATTTCACAGATTTCTGCTGAGTAACGAGTGTCAACTATGTTATTCAACAATATTGCTCTTGTATATATTAAATACGCTCCCAAAATACAATTATAATTAAAGTTACTTGAAACCTCACGCGTTTTATTTTAGTAAATCAAAACTTGTGATTTGTTGAAATAAAATTAAGAATCATTTTTTGGTATCTCTTGAATAAATCCTCGTTACACACCCGTTTTCATGTCAGAAAATTGTTTATTTTAAATATATCTATGTTCAATTGTTCTCACATTATGTAAATAAAACAGGAGTATAAGAGCTGTATTAAGGTGAGTCTTGCTTTTTTATTTGTAAGATGAGTGTTTCAACGGGTGTAAGCTAGAATCACACTCATAAAAGGCGACAATTAAGTTAATGTGCTGTGCTGGCGCAATTGATTGTGTCTTCAATGTGAACGACTGAAACAACTGGCGCTAAACATAAAGCTGATTTGAAACATTGAAGCCATTCTCTGTAGTAGATCTGTTTTGGTATCCTGTAGTTTGAGCAATAACGGATATCATGACATATTGAATAAAAGGGGAGCTACGAGGATATTATCTTCAGATCATTGTCAGTATAAACTGCATATATAGATCTACTTTAGAGCCACGCCAAAAAAATTGTCGAAAACGATGGAACAGACTTTGTTAGAATCTATCCCTAAATGGTCCTTGATACTTTTTGATAAGGACGGCTGTACGATGATCGTCTTCTTCGATATCCGACGGCGAATTAGCAGTGGGTCAAGTTGTCCAAACCGACTTATATCAAGATTTGTATCTAGTGGAGATCCTAAGAATGGCAGGTAAATACATGTAGTTTTATATCTAATTAATGTGTAAACATTTCGTATTACAACTTATGTTTACTTGATACAGTGTAAACTTATGTTTACTTTATACAGTGTGAAACTAAGACGTAAATTTGAGCACAATTTCATTCGAATACATAGCCTATATATATAGACCATGAGTCGTACTGTATTTAAATATATGTTTCCCTGTTGTAGACTCTAAAGCCATACTCAACACATTTGAAGTAGAATGGAGCAGCAGTTCGCGATCTGAGGCCATCTCCATAGCAAAAGACATGAACCAGACCGATGGATATCTTGTTTTGGAAAATATTGGCGATGAAGAGGATTTTGTATTCGACGACAGCATCTTGATGGAAACAGACTTCGTCATTGAGACACCAGTAAAAGCCCCGCAATCAACGTCTCCAGAGAAGATAGACGATATATTTGACGAGGTCCGCATTATCAAGGGCAACCAAGATATAATGATGCAGATGCTATCGAAAATCCAAGATCTACTACGCCGTAAGATTTCCAAACGGACACTTCTGCACAAGCAGCTATATCCCCCAATGCCTTCTGTTCTGTCAGTCGTCGAGCCCATTCCACCTCCGCCAGTCGTCGAGTCCATCCCACCTCCGCCAGTCGTCAACCCCATCCCACCTCCGCTAGTCGACAACCCCATCTCACCTCCTTCAGTCGTCGAGCCCATTCCACCTCCGCCAGTCGTCAACCCCATCCCACCTCCGCTAGTCGACAACCCCATCTCACCTCCTTCAGTCGTCGAGCCCATTCCACCTCCGCCAGTCGTCGAGCCCATCCCACCTCCGCCAGTCACCAACCCCATCTCGCCATTCTTAAGTGGCATCCCACTCCGAGAAACCTTTGACCCTATTCTATCCTGCGAAGTCGTCCACCCCATCACGCCTACACAAAGTGTCAACCTCACTTCACCACAAGTAGCCAATCCCATCACACCTCCATCTCGCCCTGCCCTTCATATCCCGGAAATCGTAGACGCCCCATTCCTGCCATATGAGATTGACGCTATTCCAATGGAAATACCCGCAATGGTAAACATTGGCTCCAATCGACGGCCAGTCTTTGTAAACAGACGGGAGTTCCAGAATCTAAGGAGACAACCAACACCAAAGAAGTACATCTTGGGGGCAATGGACCTTGTTTTTACCAAAGAAGAACTGAAAACGTCGAGTTTGGAAGGTGGTCAAAGATCGTACAAGAATGAAAGTGTATATAAGAAGAAACTATGTGAGGAGAAACTAACGGTCATTTATAGACATGCTGCTATGCTATTCCACATTAGCGAAGATGAAATTCGGTTTGACCGGCAAATTCGAAACAGCATTAATGCAAAGTGTCGCTCAAAAAGACTGGCATCTCTTAAACTTGTATGTTAATATATATAAATGTTTCCTTTACTATGCTATTTTACTATTAAATTTGTTAATTTGTCCATTTTGTTTTTAATTTTGAATAGAGAAAAATACAAGTAATTTTAAAATTTCTAATCTGTTTGTTTCATTATTTGCACTTAAACTGCAGAACTGCGACAGGAATCACTGGTATATACAATTAAATCTTTTAAATCCATTAAAACGTCTCAACAAACCAGGGCTTAAAAATACATGCTTAGTTTATTAAAACTTCTACACTGTCTACATTTTTACACAAATGTCCATAAATAAGAAAGAATTGAATACTGCTTGAACAAAAATGACGTAAACCTGTTTGTAGCAACGCGAAGGCGTACGTAGCATAGCGTCTTGAAAATGAATATATGTCCGGTCCATTCATATATATTTTGAAATCAGACATATACAGAAAAGCAAAATTCTTTCAATAAAAATCACACGGTAACCAATGTGTATGCCAAATTTCATGTGACTTGCTGTTATAGATTGGACGTTTTTCTTTGATGTGTCGGAAACTACTGGAAACATTTATATGCCAGATGACTCTAACTAAGAAAACGACCCAATTAGCGGTCTCAGTTGGCGAGGAACTGTAGGTCTCTGTCATCAGGTGGTATTGTGTCCCTCCAGGCGAGGTTATCCAAGCTAATCTGTTAAAAGTTTAAATCAATGTAAATTTTTTTTATGTCAAAATAATGATCAGAGTAAATAAAGTTGAAGAAGAAAGAAATATCCGTGGCTTCAAAAATTAGTTTCTATCTTGGACACAAAACGACAGCTTATTATTTAAAGAATGCACATATATGATTCCCCTGCACGAAAGCTAATGATTAAAGCTAATTTGTAGGGTTTAACATGAAGCTTGTATGCCAGAGACAGTACTTTAAACAAAGTGCGCGTTTCTCAGTAAAAATCCAAAGTTGAATAAACCCAAAGAGGTCAACGAAAAGACCCAAACTTGATAAATTTAAAAACGCATTCGCCGAAAAACAATACACTAACACAAGTGAGTATAATTTGTTGTATGATTAAGGCAGAACAGGTTTTTAGTATGATAACTTTAAACACAAGAAAAAAAGCTGTGTTAGTCAAAACAATAATGTGTGCTTTCCCTGCAAGCGAACAGCAGCAGTTCTGATCGTTGTTCTTCCTCCCTCGTATTTTTATTTATTTGGAGACGACCCGGATGTGCACTGAAAGACACAGGATATAAATACAACAATGAGAGAAATAATGGACATTTAGTTAGAGGTCTTTTCGTAAAAACAAATAATGACTCCTACAAGTTTTAGGTTAGCAGAATAAATGCAGACTGTCGGCAAGCTGTCATACACGATTAAGACCCACCAATTTGAGCTCAACAGCTTGTCAACAGTGCAGGAAGAGCCCCTGCGAAGCACGTGGGGACTACTTTTCTTTTCATTGAATCGTTCTCAGGAGCGATTTTGCGATTGCCGCTAAGCCGCCCCGGGGTGCCTATTCATAATCTCAAATTTTGGGGGAATGTGGGGAGAACAAAAGAATACTTGAATCGCAAAATTGGCCGTCAGTTCACGATTGGATTGCGAACGATATTTGGATAAGCTCCCTTAGACTGTTTATAAATTTATGAGCTCACAGGATCTTGTTCTCTATAACAGAAAGATGCACCGAGATTTCCAATCAGAGCCTATTATCCTAACACTGAGAAAGACATCAAGTTCAGTAGCTTTTTGTGAGCCCAGCACTAAATGTTTATTCCACTGTTGACAACTTTATCGGTTTCCATATGACTGACTGTTTTTGGATAGACATTATTTCTATGATATGTGGGTCGATGTTGAACAGACATCGATGGAATCTTTTATCGCATCGCCTATATTAGTTATATCAGAAATTATTAATTGACTGTGCAAGTTATTACCCGAATACGACCTTCTCGGCCGGGTAATATCAGCAGACGAATCAAATTCGCATAACCCGTAGGGCTGTATTAGCCGAGTTCAAGTCATATTGGCCGAGTCCAAGTCATATTGGCCGAGTTCAAGTCATATTGGCCGAGTTCAAGTCATATTGGCCGAGTTCACAGAGTGCGGCTGAAAGACGCAATTAACATGTGACGTCCCAGAGTTAGGCAGAAGCAGACGGCAGATGTTGATATCAAAATGTCTATACCATAGCCCGTTGTACAAGGTTTATTGACAGGATATTATAGTGGGAAGGAAAAACTACTGTAAGTGAATCCGATTACCGTTTTAGGACAGCGGAAGAGGAAGAAACTTTTCTAGGCCTACTGATCCAGGAACAAAAAAACACAGAGCGCAAAAAAGGTCGGACGTCATTTTGTTTAGGGCATGGATTAAATTTCAGTGGGCGACCTCCTGTTCAACTTGACAGCTTGCATTAAATTAACTTCTACAGTCTATTAATAAAAATATTATGAATCGAGTGTTTTCGTATTGCCTTGGTATTGGCCTTCGGGTGGTTGCATTGACCCTCGGCCTGCGGCCTCGGGCCAATACGGCCACCCTCAGGCCAACACCAAGGCAATACGAAAACACTCGATTAATAACATAAAGTACACTGTCCTCAATATGCCGTGCCTGGGTATGTTTGTTTTGTGATCAGTGTGCTGATGGCGCAAGCAGAGAAGTCCATCAAAAACCACTGTGAGAGCTAATAATTCGATGGGCATTGACTAGGAACTAAGTGGTATGCCGCTGTCAGTCTGGTATTGGCAGACTCGGAATTTCCGCTCAATGAAAAAATCCCTAACTAGACTCGTACATTTACCTTTAAAATAACCTTTCTTCATCTAAGATTTATTTATAATCATAATCCTGCATTGCACTCTTATATTTCCTTTAAAATCACTATCATGTGCTTTCTTACTGAAAGGGTTTGACTTGCCCAGAGGATAAAGAGTAGCCAATGTCACGCGATATAATGTCATTACAAGTTTGACATAGTCAAAGCTGCCAACAAGGGTATGATCTCTAGTAAAAACGGATTGTGGCTAACAGAGAATGTTTCCAACTGAAAGCTCTATGAATAATCATCAGGAATATTACAGATATTAGATAAGATACGAAGGCTGTCTTTTGTATACCCATCCACAATATACAAAATCGATCCGCTGCCTCCCAGTCGAGTTATATTGTTCAACTGATCTCCTACTATGGGTACTTCCGGTCAACAGCACAATCCTTTCAAAACCGCGTTAAGCCTGCTCAACAACCGGAAAAATCGGCTCTCTGTTCTGGGCCGAAATTGCTCATGTCCAATAAGACAGTATTAGTTCAATCTCAAACCGATTCATCCACAACCGGATTAGAAAGGTACGGACTATGAAACCTACCCGTCCGTCACAATCAACACTGACTGCGAGAATTGTAAACCTCACGAATACAGCAGGACAAAGCATTTATCCGAGACACGGTCGGTCACAATTCGATAGCACTTTGATGTCAGTTCACGTCTATACTCCTTTAGATTTGATTGATTGATATTTTACGCCACACTCAAGATTAGTTCACTTATATGGCGGCGTTGCCAGGTTTAGCGGGAAGGCTCATTGCCCGCTGGAAATCCCTACCTTCGGCGAGTACCTGACAACTCTGCCACAATTCTGCCGGAGATCGAGTGAAAACTCCACCCAATTTCTTTTTTATTTGGTCTGAGTGGAATTTAAAACCGCGCCCCATCGATGGGAGGCCTGTGTCGGGCTGAGGAACGATTACTCTAACCGACTGAGCCACCGATGCCTGAATCGGACTGACGGACGATCACTCTAACCAAAATAAGCCACAGATGACCCATACTTCTTCAGATAATGCAACAAAGAATGGCAGTAGCCAAAATGTTTATCCGATTTTGCACGTTGGCGGACGAGATGGTGCATGGAATGAGGATATATGTTGACCAGAGACAGAAACCAGTTCGATTACCAATGGTCATTACAGCTAAAAAAACACCTTAGATAAAATACGTCATATTTCATATTAGATTGATTGATTGTTTGGTGTTTTACTCCACGCTCGAGATTATTTCACTTATATGACGGTGTTATCAGTTTTATTGTGGGAGGAAACCGGGTATTTCATATTAGAGACAATATAACATTAGCCATATTTAAGCAGGGTGTATTACCAAGACAAAGAAACGGTATTACGCTTTTCTCCTCACACCTACCAGGGTCTTTATTTGATCATAATGAGTAACTAGTCTGTGGACTGTGAGTCCAATACGACTTTACTCATCTGTGCATAGATCCTGAAGATGAACTCAATCGGCATGATTTCAAAATCACCTTTAAGAGAATGAGTAGGGTAGGAGAAATGTTTAGCGATTGGTACGATGTGTTTTGATCGAAGGATAAATTATTAGCTGATTATATATTTATGAACACTAAAGCACATGGCTACAGGGAGAAACTTCTTAACTAAACTTCTTTTAAAAGACTCCTTAATAAATTAATCAGAGACCTTCAATTTGACTGAGGTCTCTGTCGTTAATCAGTAGTAAAAATGCCCAGAAGGAGTATGAGATTAATCTGGTTAAACTCGCTTCCGTATGTGCCCACAGTTCTTCACAGCTATAAAATATTCACCAACACCTTCAATCGTTTAGACTGTTTATAAATTTATAAGCTCACGGGATCTTGTTGTCCATAACAGAAGGATGCACCGAGATTTCCGATCAGAGCTAATTATCCTAACATTATGAAGGACATCAAGTTCGGTAGCTTTTTGTGAGCCCAGCACTAAATGTTTATTCCACTGTTGACAATGTTATCGGTTTCCATTTGACTGACTGTTTTTGGATAGGCATTATTTCTATGATATGTGGGTCGATGTTCAACAGACATCGATGGAATCTTTTATCACATCGGCTATATTAGTTATATCAGAAAGTACACTGTCCTCAATATGCCGTGCCTGGGTATGTTTGTTTTGTGATCAGTGTGCTGATGGCGCAAGCAGCGAAGTCCATCAAAAACCCCTGTGAGAGCTAATATTTCGATAGGCATTCACTAGGAACTAAGTGGTATGCCGCTGTCAGTCTGGTATTGGCAGACTCGGAATATCCGCTCAATGAAAAAATCACTTAACTAGACTCGTACGTTTACTTTTAAAATAACCTTTCTTCATGTAAGATTTATTTATAATCATAATCCTGCATTGCACTTTTATATTTCCTTTAAAATCACCATCATGTACTATATTACTAAAAGAGTTTGACTTGCGCAGATGATAAAGAGTAGGCAATGTCATGTGATATAATGTTATTACAAGTTTGACATAGTCAAAGCTGCCAACAAGGGTATGATATCTATTCAAAACGGAATGTGACTACCAGAATGTTTCCAACTGAAAGCTCTTTGAATAATCATCAGGAATATTACAGATATTAGATAAGATACGAAGGCAGTCTTTTGTATACCCATCCACAATATACAAAATCGATCCGCTGTCTCCAGTCGAGTTATATTGTTCAACATATCTCCCACTATGGGTACTTCCGGTCAACAGCACAATCCTTTCAAAACCGCGTTAAGCCTGCTCAACAACCGGAAAAATCTGCTCTATGTTCTGGGCCGAAATTGCTCATGTCCAATAAGACAGTATTAGTTCAATCTCAAACCGATTCGTCCACAACTGGATAAGAATGGTACGGAGGATAAAACCTACCCTTCCGATGTATTTGTGGGATATTTTGACCCTGCCAACATACAATTCCTTCCACACAACACGAAAGGGTTAAAAGGAAACAATTCACTACGTACCATTAAAACAATAAACAAGGACATCGGATGTTAATCAAAGAAATATCATCAGACGGTTATAGAGCTGATGAAAGTTAAATTTTAGATAGTTAATTCGTGTAAACAAACCGAAATCCGATAATGGCCGACACTATGGAATCAGAATCGGCAGTATGAAAAAAAAAACAATGCTTTTGTTGACCAAATGACATCCCGTTGTTTATATTGAGAAAGGTCTTGTTAAACACCAGGGTCCCAATGCATGGAAGAGAAACATCGGAAGTAACAGGATAAATAAATCAGTCGATCAATAGGCTTTTCAAAAGAATCCTTAATAAATTAATCAGAGACATTCAATTTGACTGAGCTCTCTGCCATTAATCAGTAGTAAAAATGCCCCGAAGGAGTATGAGATTAGTCGTGTTAAACTCGCTTCCGTATGTGCCCACAGTTCTTCACAGCTACAAAATATTCACCAACACCTTAAGTCGCTTTGGACTGTTTATAAATTTATGAGCTCACGGGATCTTGTTGTCTATAACAGAAGGATGCACCGAGATTTCCAACCAGAGCTAATTATCCTAACATTATGAAGGACATCAAGTTCGGTAGCTTTTTGTGAGCCCAGCACTAAATGTTTATTTCACTGTTTGCTAATTTCATCGGTTTCCATGTGACTGACTGTTTTTGGGATAGGCATTATTTCTGTGATATGTGGGTCGATGTTCAACCGACATCGATGGAATCTTTTATCGCATCGGCTATATTAGTTATATCAGAAAGCACACTGTCTTCAATATGCCGTGCCTGGGTATGTTTGTTTTGTGATCAGTGTCCTGATGGTGCAAGCAGCGAAGTCCATCAAAAACCACTGTGAGAGCTAATATTTCGATGGGCGATGACTAGGAACTAAGTGGTATGCCGCTGTCAGTCTGGTATTGGCAGACTCAGAATTTCCGCTCGATGAAAAAATCCCTTCACTAGACTCGTACATTTACCTTTAAAATAACCTTTCTTCGTGTAAGATTTATTTATATTCATAATCCTACATTGTACTCTTATATTTCCTTTAAAATCACCATCATGTGCTTTCTGACTGAAAAGGTTTTGACTTGCGCAGATGATAAAGACTAGCCAATGTCACGCGATATAATGTTGTTACATGTTTGACATAGTCAAAGCTGCCAACAAGGGTATGATATCTATTCAAAACGGAATGTGACTACCAGAATGTCTCCGACTGAAAGCTCTTTGAATAATCATCAGGAATATTACAGATATTAGATAAGATACGAAGGCCGTCTTTTGTATACCCATCCACAATATACAAAATCGATCCGCTGCCTCCAGTCGAGTTATATTGTTCAACATATCTCCCACTATGGGTACTTCCGGTCAACAGCACAATCCTTTCAAAACCACGTTAAGCCTGCTCAACAACCGGAAAAAATCAGCTCTCTGTTCTGGGCCGAAATTGCTCATGTCCAATAAGACAGTATTAGTTCAATCTCAAACCGATTCGTCCACAACTGGATTAGAAAGGTACGGAGTATAAAACCTACCCGTCCGTCACAAACAATACTGAATCCGAGAATTGCAAACCTCACGAATACAGCAGGGCAAAGAATCTATCCGAGACACGGTTGGTCACAATTTGATAGTACTTCGATGTCAGTTCACGCCTATACTCTTTTAGATACGATTGATTGATATTTTACGCCACACTCAAGATTATTTCACTTATATGGTGGCATTGCCAGGTTTAGTGGGAAGGCTCATTGCTCGTAGGAAATCCCCGACCTTCGGCGAGTACCTGACAACTCTGCCACAATCTGCCGGAGATCGAGTGAGAAATCCACCCAGATTTTTTTCAAATTTTTTATTGGGACTCAAACCGGCGCCCTGTCGATTTCTAAGCTGGGTTTTATAACAAAACAAAAGAAACGGTATTACGCTTTTCTCCTCACATCTACCATGGTCTTTATTTGATCATAATGAGTAACTAGTCTGTGAACTGTGAATCCAATAGGACTTTACTCATTTGTGCTTAGTTTCTGAAGCTAAACGCAATCGGCATGATCATAGGGTAGGAGAACTGTTTAGCGATTGGTACGATGTGCTTTAATCGAAGGATAAATTATTAGCTGTTTATATATTTATGAACACTAAAACACACATGCACAGGGGAAACTTCTTGGCTAAAATAACCATGGGGACAATTTATGTCGTTTAGACCCAGTCATAACTTATTGTAATTAACAAAAACCCATGACATTTCACAACCCATAAATAAAACACAAGAAAGACGATTAACGGACATGCCTTTTGGAATACAGCGAGAAGGTATGTTATCATATATTTCCAAACATTACATTTTCAACTAGAAATACTGCAAGATCCATTTGAATGTAAAGTTAGAAAGGGAATTCGGTTCTCAGTTAATCCGCCTGTATCAATGCTTTAAGTCATCCCCAAATCCGGGCTTAAGGTAATGTCTAGTTCGTTAGTTTTACAGATTAGGTTGTTATTGACTCCCTTCAACGGATACATTTAGCAAATAGGTCAATCCTTCAACAACGTGGTCTTGCAGTTTTTACCATTTATCATATTTAACGTATCGAACTAAACCGACTATATATTCTGCTTAATTCTTTTTTTCTCGTTGTCTTTCATGAACACATTAAAAGAAGACTTAGTCTCGCATTAGAGGATAACGAGGCTGTAAAGGCTAGTTTATTTGTGATTTACGTCACGCAAGTACTGACCAACCTCATTTAAACCAATGGCTTTCTATGGCATCCATAAAAGTTTCACATAAAATATCTTTCACGTGACATCTTTGTCACTATTTTATGGTTGATCTTTTGCTGCAACAGTTTCCCAGACAAGTATGAGCATGTGGAGGTTGTTTCCATCATTTTGCGCGGAGTGGATTATTCACTCTGGAAGAGTTGCCAGGTACTCGCCGAAGGTCGGGGGTTTCCTCCGGGCAATGAACCCGGTTCCTCCCCCACTAAACCTGGCAACGCCGCCATATAAGGGAAAAATTATTGAGTGCGGCGTAAAACAGCAATCAATCGATCCATCATTTTGGCTTTCAAGGATAAATCGATAAAAGATAAGTCATATCTGAAGTAAAATTCATCCTATAATACCCAAGGCTTGGCAAAGTATTGTGACCTATTGATTGCAGAGTTACAACTGTTGACAGGAATAGCCCTTCGTAAAACACATCCTGAGGCAATGGTAGCCAATATCATGAGTTCCGGTGTATTTCCAAGTTATCTTAGGTCAAGACTTAGACCCAAATTGAAAGAGACCAGGGCCCTGTCTTACAAAGCTGGCGTAAGTTACGTCGGACGTAAATCAGTGTTTAAACCATAGCTACTTACGCCCTGGTCGCAACTAGTCCATGTTGTAGGGCTATGCGCAAATTTACGCCAGCTTTGTAAGACAGGCCCCCGGAATAGCACTACGTAAAACACACCCTGAGACAATGTTAGCCAATATCACGAGTACCGGGTATTTCCAAGTTATCTTAAGTCAAGACCAAAATTGAAAAGAGACCAACGGTAAATTCTTACTTATCAGCATTATTGATGATTAGAAAAAAAGCCGTGTGTCTATATACATCTGACCATCAACAATAAACAAACAAAAAGACAGTCAGCTGTCTGCCAGCCGTGTTACGGTATTCATTTATTAATCTCCAGCTAATACTTTGGGTCAACAGCACAATCCTCTCCGAGTCGTGTTTAACTTGCTCCCCAACCGGAAATAACAGCTTACGATCGGAGATCAAATAAGACAATATTTAGCTTGGTCTAAAATCGGTTTGTCCATAACAAGTTAGTCGGAAGAAAGACGCGGTGTATTTAAATCAGTCCGCCGGTCAAACTGAATCATGTAAATGGCCAAAGACATCAAATCTTCATGCAGGAAATTAGGTCTTGTCAGAAACAATGTCGTTTTACAATTATCACCATTTCAAAGCTTTACGGTTGAAGTTATCCCTTATACGCAGACAACGGGCCATATTTACACATTTATTTACATTTAAGCAAACGGCAATCTCAGCAACAAAGAAAATATTCTTTGAATGAACCAAAATATTTGGCACAAAAATGTCACGAAAGGTGAACCTTGTTTTATTTGATTCATTACTTGTGGAATTATGTCAAAGAAAGATAGTTACTTATCTTCATGTTTTGTGTGCCGAACGACCAGATGTTGAAATGAAGGTAGGTGTTGACAAGAGAATTGGGGTATCTCTGTACTAGGCTCATTGTAGGATATTTGAAAAGCGACATTAGACAACACAATCCTCGTCCCGTTAAAGAATTATCTAGGAAACAATATTGTGACTTTTAGTCAGTCGACTTCCAATCACGAGGATGGAAGAGTTACCAGGTACTCGCTAAAGTTCGGGGGTTTTCTCTCCCACTAAACCTGACAACTAACCTATTGACCAATCAAATTTCAAGCCTGCAGCACAAAATACTTTGACATCGTTTTTGGAAAGCTCTACGAGCTCATGGTGTCTTACTTTTTTTACTGGATCTTGTTGTCCGTAACGGAACTGGTAACTTACATTAGCTAGTGGCCTGCTGTTTATTTTGTAAAGAGTATTTTCAGAAGAGTTTGGGGCAGGGGGCTTGGGGGGGGGGGGGGCTCCAACAGGTCAATGGCACCCATTTCACCACGGTATATCTCTGTTATTAATTTCTGAAAGTTCATACGAAACTATGAATTCATCCAACTAATCATCTGGCCGGATCCACACTGAAAAACCCTTTAAGAAGTCAATACCATATCTTATTAATTATTTGGTGTTTTACGCCGTGCTCAAAATTATTTCACTTAAATGGCGGCGTTGCCAGTTTTATCGTGGGAGGAAACCGGGCTCTATTCCCAGAGGAAACCGAAGACCTTCGGGTGGTAACTGGCAACCACGTGGCCCATTGGTGGAAGGCTGTTCGGATTGAGCGTCCAACGCTCTACCTATTGAGCCACGGAGGCCACACCATATTTTAAACAAAATGTTTGATTTTCCACATATAAATTCTTGAACTCACTGTTATTTCCGTTTGCGCAGAACGGAGCATCAGGCGATGGGGCGGATTAGATATCCATTTACGATCTTGAAGGGGGGAAGTTTTGGGTAAACGAACATATCAGCAACCAAACCGCAATTTCGGTATTAAATACACTTTTTATTCAAAATAAAAACAAATTTAAATACGGACATCATAGGTAAAGAAAAGAATATGTAATTCAATGACGAGAGAAAACAAAACCATATAAAAGATAGAAATGGTGGTACACAATTTAAACGACAAAGAGATTAAGTTTAACAAACTGATTGATTAATTGATTGATTGGTGTTTTACGCCGCGCTAAAGATTATTTCACTTATATGGCGGCGTTGCCAGTTTTATTGTGGGAGGAAACCTGGCTCTATGCCCGGAGGAAACTCATGACCTCCCGCTGGTAACTGGCAACCATCCCACATAGGTTTAACAAATTGATGCTTAAAACAAAACTATTTAAAAAAACTGGATTTCAGATTGATTGTATTGTAAATCAATAACTCAGGGATTTATTAACGTCTTTCCATATTGAACAGTAAAATGTCCTTTTTAGATATGCGGTTCCATTCACGGAATAGTTTCAATCACAGAATATACCGACGAAAACCAAATTAAAAATCAAACAAAGCGATACTTAAAAAGACCATGTAAATATCCACCTAAATTAAATGGTAAAAAGTTAATTCTCTTAAATTGGCGCCTTTTGATATGATTTTGATTGATCTGAAAGATTAAACGGACCCAATAATGTTAAATGTGCTGTTATTGCGGGTTGTACTTTAACAGCAGATATCCAACTAAAATGATCGCACCAAAATGCCACTGGTAAATCGTTTTAACACAAGATATTTGGTTACATCGCAAAATCTAATGGCATATTTTCAGATTTAACACAGTTTAAATAAACTCTGCAATGTAAACTTTAGCTAAATGGAAAAGAAGATAATGCACCCAATGTATGAATACGGATACATCCTGACGTCACACTACAAACCTCAGATCAAACATTCTTAAAAAGTAAACACTTGCATTTCAACAGAATATAAACTGTAGTTAAAACAAATGTTCATAGCATCAATCAGGAATTATCAGATCAAATAGTAAGTGTAATATCTAGGGCATTTCCCAAAAATATACATACTGAATCAATATTCAAACTGAAACAGTCAATACATTTATAACATTTCACTGACAGAAAAATACATTAATGGCAAGCAAAGAGCACCCAAAAATATAAGACACAAGAAAGATGAGTAAAGCACCTTTCAAATTGAAAAAAGCCAAATAGAAAGTTGTCGGATCTTTCAACCTGACTTTTCGTGTTCAAATAGAAATACATGTACATCAGCATTCAAGTTATTCCGCCTGTGTTTGAAGCCTTCCTAAACAATAGTTTTCCAGAATTTCCAGCTCACAATCCAGTGTTTGAAGCCTTCCTAAAACTAAAAGCTTTCCAGAATTTCTAGCTCGATATGGTGTTCCATTTAGTAAAATAACGCTGATTGTTTTAGCAAGGTAAATTCTTCATGAAACAAGTCTCCTAATTGTTTTTCACAATAGGGCTTAGCCAAGGTATTTGTGAAACGGACCATATAGGGTTTACCCTGCTTAATACTTTCTTGGTTATCTTTGATAAATCTTTGTGGAGTGTGGCACATTCTGTCATTACAGGGTAATGACTTTATAGATTCGTTTATTTCGGGTCCAAGTCACTACTCCGCATCAGGTAAACAAATATGATAGCATCAGGTAATTTCCAATAATATCATCAAACCAGCTTCTGTCACAACAGTTTCCAAGAACATGATCAAGCGCAACTAACAAGGAAGTAAGTTGTTTTCACAAGAAAATATGGATCAAAGGACATTGTGCCTGTTAGGCAGTCCTTGCAATGGCGTACACGTAGATGCCTATATCTGGAGCCTATTTGATCAAACACCAAAGCAGAAATAATGCCATTCCTGGAACAGTACCACAACAGTTGCCGGATTTTCACTTGGTAAAATGTACCGCGAAGGTGTAAAAAGCGTCCCATGTTTAATATATTATCCCTGTCATGGAATGTGATCGTTTATGATTGATTTCACCATTGTCTTCAATAGCCTATATCGTTGAACCATAACAAATCGCTTCGATCGTTCGTATTGTGTCTCTAATTGTCCAACCAGGTCACGAATAATGCTACATTTCCGTCTCATGTCTTTTATCTGGTCAGCCATTTTCTCATTTTCAGTAACGATATCTTGTTTAGCCATTCCTGAAAAAGATAAAAGATAGAATCAAAGACAAGGCGAAATAAAAACTATGGAATTCATGATCTTCTGGTAGAGAAATCCGATTCCTGAGTTCTTTTTAGATGAAAACTAAATTACTGACAATACGTGACGGTGACTGCTAGGGTGAACGAAGGTACCAAAAACGAGTACCTGAGTGTAGGTAACTTAATAGCAATTTCATTTGATTCTGGAATAGTTTAATGAGTGCTTGTGACTCATTCGAAATCAATGTTCACCAAACAGTTGTCTGAAGGTATTCTAATTATACTCTGAGATCAACGTTCTCTTGAAATTAAAAAAATCCTGAGATTTACAATGTCTCTTTTAATTTTTCTAAAGGAGGCTATACTAAAAACATATTTATGGACAGGTAGAAATATGACGTAGAGTTGCTGTAAATAACCCCCTCAGATATAAATCTATGTTACGCTGGTAAACAAATGTCTTTTGCTTTAAATAGGAAATTTCTGCTGGACGTTTTCGGTTTTGCCTTTTGTTTAACACAATCTGCAAAAACAGCATTTGCAGGTTATGGACGAGCCTTTTATACAATCTGGTCGCCGTATGTGGAAGAGTTGTCAGGTACTCACCGAAGGTCGGAGGTATCCTCCTGGGGCTCGTTCTACTAAGCTGGCGTAAGTTGCGCCAGTCGCAAATGCGTGTTAAGTTATAGGAACGTGCGCATGGTCGCAAGTCTGGAGGCGCAAGTCTGTGTTGTAAACCTATGCGTAACTTTGCGCCAGCTTAGTAGAACGAGCCCCAGGCAATGAGCCCGGTTTCCCAACTAATCCTGGCAACGCAGCCATAAAAGTGAAATAATCTTGAATGCGGCGTAAAACACCAATCAATTAACCAATCTATACAATCTACTGAGGATAACTAACACCAACTGTATTCCAAATAAATTCTTATAGTAAAAACTGTTTGACAGATCACACAATTAAATATTTTGGCCTGCGAATTTGAATCTTTTTGATATTATTTTGATAGTTGTCCAATTTTAGAAAACGCATTTCACTTGCAAATATAGATCATTACAGATATAAATTGGCTGGTTGATTGTTCTTTTACAGCATAATCAAAAAATATTTTACTTTTACGGCAGCGTTTCCAGGTAAAGTGGGGAGGAAACGGTTCTTTGTCAGGACTCGGAGTAAACCCCCGACCTTAAGCGAGTAAAACGCACCTCTTTCGATTGAAAACCGCACTTTAAATTTTATTTGCCATTGAAATGAAACTTGTGATTTTCGAATGAGCCACTGAGGCATTGGGAGATTGAGATATAGATTACAGCATTGTTTGTATAGAATCTATCTCTATCTTCCATACCATTGATTTATTGATTGGTTGATTCATGTTTTACGCCGCACTCATTCTTATTTCACTAATATGTGGGCGTTGCCAGGTTTAATGGGGGAGAAAATCGGGCCTGGAGAAAACCCCGACCTTCGACGAGTACCTGGTTACTCTTCCACATACGGCCACCGAGTGAAAAACTTCCATCCCAGATAATAGTATTTAAAGAAACACGAATAAAGGGTAATAACTCTATAAATATATCAATATCCTGGAGAAAAATTGAACAACCCAGCTACTTAGTAGTGACATATACCTCTCAGGTTTCAAAGTAATTTACAAAATATTAACAATTAGTTGAGATATCACCGAGATAAGATATGGTTAAAATTTGATGATATGCAGAAACAAAGGACAATAGCTATAAAATAAATCAATATCACAGAGAAGAAAGTTACAATACACAATTAGCATTAGGTTAAGGTTTTTTACTCTCGAAATTGTTTATGAAGCACAAAAATTGTAACGCACTGGCAGTTTAAAGCCGACTTGTCCGAAGAATACATTGCAGTAAACGTAGGACTAAAAAGGAGTAAAAAGGGTGTACTTGGGACAGATAGTTAGAACTATCCCATCAACGACATTTGATACAGAAACATAGTAGGCTCGTTCCAATACGACGTGCCTGGATATGTTTGCTTTGTGTGCTGACATAGCACAGTGAGAAGTCCATCAAAAATCACTCTGGGAGCTAATATTCCGATGGATATTTACCGGGAGCTGAAGTGGTATGCCGCGGTCAGTCTGATATTGACAGACGATAATGTTCGCAGCAACAGACCATACCATGGCCTGTCTATACAGTTTCAATATCGTGTAGCTGTTGATGACTAAGTTTCACATTGTTTTCAATATTTTTGCCGCCGTAATCCTTAAAGGGGGAGAAAACACAAAATCACTTTGGGTTCTGAAGAAGCGCGCTTATGTTTCCTTTCCAACGGTACCAAACACATATTTTTGCGATTTTTTTACACCTGACAGTAAAGTTAATAAAAGTTCACAATAAGCAAAACAAATTGGTCAACTTTCAAAATCTGCCATTTAAGCCTAGGTTAAATTCATCCTCTCCAAGGCCTTCGTAACTCTCCAATATGCCACGCATACCATTTTTGTTCTGGCCACATATTCTTCAAAGCTTCCTTTATAATTAAATGTAAGTTTTGAGAAACTGAAAACAATTTTCTGGAGATAGGAATGCTTTGAAGACAGTGAAATTAACCTGGGTTTAAATGGGAGATTTAGAAAGTTGACCAATTTCTTTTGTGTATGTAACATAATACGGTATTTTATAAACTGCATCATGTCCCATGAAAAAATAGCAAAAATATGTGTTTAGTACCACTGGAAAGACAAAATAGGCGCGCTTCTTCTGAACCATAAAGTATTTTTTTGTTTTCTTCTCTTACCGAAATAAGCCATTCTCCGTGAGCCAACCTTTTCAATTGTTTCCAATTATTAACAATTCCGGCAGAGTGAAAGTTGTCACGAACAGTTATAATCCTCAAAAATGTCTATGGTATTGTTATTGGAAAAATCACTCAAACAAAAATCGATCGTCTGCCAACCAGTTGAATTACATTTTTCCACTGATCACCTACTATGAGTACTTCCGGTCAACAGCACAATCCTTTCAAAACCGCGTTAAGCCTGCTCAACAACCGGAAGTAGTTAGCTCTCTGTTCTGGGCCGAAATTGCTCATGTCCAATAAGACCGTATTAGTTCAATCTCAAACCGATTCGTCCACAACTGGTAGAATGGTACGGAGTATAAAACCTACCCGGCCGTCACAATCAATACTGGAATTCGAGAACGGTAAGCCTCACGACTGCAGAAGGACGTAGGCACCTGTTAGAAACAAGGTCGCCTGACAATGGTCACCATTCAACAGCACTACAGTTGTAATGGACTATAAATAGTGGTATTGAGGGAATTCTACTAGATCTATCGAATCACACAAATAGGTGTTAGATCGTGTTAATATTTGAAAAAAAAAAAACGAAAGGCACATATCACAAGCATATATATAGGCAAACTTTTTTCAGTAATTTTCAGTGAATCATTTAAGTACGATACTGAATTGAAATTTATAGGAAATATCGCATTACCGACGGCGCTTTGAACTACCAGGGTCCTGTTTCACAAAGCGGCGTAAATGCATTTTTGCGTAACTTTCATACTAACGTATCTCTACAGTATAGGTTGCTATGGCAGTTACGTGAAAACTTACGCTACGCCGCTTTGTGAAACAGGCTCCAGGACGTTAATAAATAAATAATCCAAACGTTAGTGCCAATAAGTGTCATTTTAGCAAGATCAGAGTGAATGGCTATTGGAATTAATACGCATTCAGTGATCAAGTTGAAACTGTTGGTCATACATGCATGTCAAAAAGTAATACACCAAGGGCTGCTTTTACAAAGCTTGACAAAGATTTACTCATATATAAACCATGGGGCTATGCCTCTAAAATCGCGACCAAACGGAATCAAACCATAGTTCACTACAGACGATGATTACCTTAGACGTAAATAAAGCTACCGTGGATTGATTGATTGTTTGGCGTTTCACGCCGCGCTCAAGATTATTTTACTTATATGGAGGCGTTGGCAGTTTCATTGTGGGAGGAAACCGGGCTCTATGCCAGGAGGAAACCCACGATCTTCGGTGGTAACTGGCAACCATCCCACATAGGTCGTTCGAGTCGGACATTTTTTCAAATTTTTTGGGGACTGAGTGGGATTTGAAAACGCGACCCATTGGTGGAAGGCTGTTCGGATTGAGGGTGCAACGCTCTACCTACTGAGCCACGGAGGCCCCAGCTACCATGGACGACAGTGGCCAGTGCCCGTTAGTGTGTTAGTACTAAGGTGCTCAGAACGGTTTAGATCGTTCCAGGTAAATTGATCCTAAAATAAAATACAAGCCATTGTAGATAGAGTTAAAGGTCGGCGATCCCAGAATAAACACCTGTCGTTTGTCAATAGATTCTCCCACTACTCTTTACCCTTGAGGTTATCAACCCTTAATTAAACACGTCGACTAACTAGTCCTCATTAGTGATTATCGGAAAGCCTAATAACTTAGCGACGCCGTCAACCGAGCTTTGCGGGGCTTTGTAAAGATTGCTAAGGCTACACACTCTGGGAGCTCCTTATAGAGGAATACCTAGAAATTTGATCGATTGATTGATGTTTTACTCCACACTCAAGATTATTTCATCATACACTGACGATACATGTACCAGGTTAAGTTTTGAAACGGTTCTTTTGGAGATAGTTGTGATACAGCAGGGATTTGTTTATACCCCAAACATAATTTACCCGGTCTTATCAAGTTTTACTAGTTTTTGGTTTTGGGTAACAATGTGTTTAGATTGTCAGATTAAACCCCTTTTCGCCGCATTGTAGGTGAAATAATCTTGGTTAAATTAATCAGTCCATGACCATGAGCGAAAGCCCGTCTGGACATTTGCATTTAGACTGAGCGATATTCGAACCCGAGAGGCTGCGACCAATTGAGGGAAGGTCTGTGTCATAAAGTAAGTTTTCACAAGGGCAATTATTCCATCAATGGTTATGGGGGGGGGGGGGGGGCATAATGCTGTAAGCTAATGGAGAGCCAATTTAGCTTGGTCAGGATTTGACTAGGAATAAAGCTTTGTTTTAATTTTGTGACAGTCATTGTTGATACCGTGCAAGATATGGAGAATATATTTGAACTGTGGCTACCTAAACATATTTCTTTAAATCGTCTTATATGTGTACATTATTGAGAACTATGTCTGAGGTCTTGATACAAAACATGATATGGCTTACCTGAAAACCGCTCTTCTCTTTTCTTTAAAGATTCCATTTGAAAGGCATACTCTTTGCACCCTTGAAGCAAACCCATTCCACCACTGGCGTTACCTTGGGTTTGACTACTCTGTTCATCCGGATTAAGTTTGAAGTGGAGTATAGTCCGTTTAACCATTCCTTTGAGCTTTTCGTAGCGTCTAACAGGGTCATAGTCTTTAGATTCTTCGTACTCCCTTGCCAACTGTTCTACGACCTGTCGCAATTTCTTGTATTCCCTATTGAGCGAATCAAGCTCGGTAAAAAGTTGGTCATTCTGTCGCTTTACTTCATCCTTTGATTTGTCCGTTAGCGGAGATGACGCTGTAGGAATCAAAACAGACAAAGGCATTGCAATAACATTTCGTAAACCTAAATACAACATTCTGAAATTATTACGCTTTTCGGAACAAGAAGTTACACGTGTGTTGAAACATATATTCCTGTCTGATTACTGTATCTGAACAGAAGTAAGCTTGCAGCCTAGACGAATCAGTCTGTCTGGGAAGCACACATCAAACAAGCAGTGACGTTTGATAAAAATCCAATTGTTCATGGATTTTCGCTTCACCAACTCTCGTTCCTTCTGGGATAACACAACAGGTGGCCGAGTAATTTATCCCTCAAGATATATCCTGAAACATTCGATGGAAAACCCTGATGAAGCAAAGCTCTTCAGTTTTATTCAGAAGAGTGCTTTTCCGAGACACAGTAATTTGTTCCAGGAAACAATTGGTTGGAAGCCGACTCCCAAACTGAACACCTCTTAGACTAGATGATGAAGAGACGCCAGGGACATAAGGGGGAAGCTTGTTCTAAGACCAGAATGCATTTCACTTTGTCACAGCTTTATTGCTATTTATTGATTTTTCGGCCATTTATCACTGCCATAGGTAGAGACTGTTGTATTTAACAGGGCATTAGTAGTTTGCATGGCAGGCTTGCAGATAGATGATGAGTTAGGATAAAAGCCTGTTACAGCCTTGTTGGATTATGTTCGTAGAGACAGGTTAAATAGCGAGTAACGACCTGACACTGGCAGAAATCAAACCTTTAAACTCAATCATCGGAGGGATTACCTTGATCCGTAACCGGAGTGTAACCAGTGTTTAGAACACCACTTACATTTTAAAATCTCAAGTTAAAATGACATGAGCTGCCAAAATTTGCTCTTTTTCATAAATTTTGATTTTCACGACATTAGGAGGTTTTGGAAGTCATAGAAAAACTTAATGATTAACGTTGTACTGAGGAAAATCCATTCAGTATGTGGCCTGTACGAATCGAAAAGTAAACAAAATTCAAATAACCGAGACGAACATTCATTCATTCCCAGCCTAATTTATTTCAAAACCCTACTTAAGTGTAGTTTCTTGAAACTAGTTACTCTAAAACCTTTTTGAATTCAAGGTCATGGGAAAAATATAGCATATAATTTCAACATTCTGTAATAACGGAAAATATCAACATTTTAGCATCTCATGCCACTTGTCACAAGAATAAACGGCTGTGGACGGATTGACCAAACACACAACGTAGAGGCAACATGAACTATAAGACTACCAAGAACACCCCAATCTGAATCTTTTCTATATTTAGTATAGGATTCATTTCATCAGTGGACGACCATTCTCTTATTTTAAGAGTTATAAACAGCGATTTGTTATATATTTATGAACTCATTTGCTTGGTTACTTGGTTGGGCTTTAGCTTCGTATTTATGTTGGTCATTGTAAAGGTCAAAATCAAGCCATACGATCAGAAATGCATGAAATTCCGATTTATTCCATTCCCGTCAAGTTTCTATACGCATGCATAATAACAGATCTGCACCAACCCGATGTGATCCCGAAGAAACAAGTCTGAAAGTGATTCAAATCAATATTGCCAGCCCTAACTGATCAATTGATTGATGTTTTACCCGGCACTGAAGATTATTTCACTTATATGGCGGCATTGCCAGATTCAGTGGAGGATGAAACCGGGCTCTTTGCCTGGAGGAAACCCTCGACCTTCGGTGAGTACCTAACACGAGTGAGTACCTAACACGAGTGAGTACCTAACACGAGTGAGTACCTAACACGAAAATCGAGTGAAAAAGCCACTCAGAATTTTTTCAATCTTTTCATTTGGTCTATCTGTCGGACAATCACTCTAACCGACCGAGCCACCCTCCCCACCCCCACCACTGTCGCATGATGAATTGAAGGATTCGGGCTAACAAGGTGTTCAACAACATATCATGATCACATTTCCCTCTCTTCGGCTTGGCACGATGCTCTACAGACAAAACTACTGGACCATGGGACAAGGGAGAATAACTTTATACACTAGACTGATCGGGCTTCACGTCGAACAGCTAAGGTTACATGGCGACACAAGTACCAACCGAACGAAAGATCACCCTCCCCACAAACCCACATCTAAATTTGGACATTAGGCTCCACATACCATAAAACGTCAGGAAGGGTAATGGCATACTTAATGTTGGGTCAGAGCATAGTTTCATAGAAGTCCAAATTCTAAGGCCTGTACCCTTAAGCATTGAGTTATTTCAAAGTGGAATTGAGTATTTTAGTTGCCAGAAATTTAATATTTCCTTACTATTTTAAAATCAACTGTAATCCAGTTTTTATGGGTCTGAATTGAGTTTTTCTGCTTATTTTGACCTTCCAAGAAACACTGCACAGCCACAATGATCCAGCCTAAGGGCACTTTACACTTGAAGACAAATGGATTTATTCAAGCTGTTAGGATGATTTTTTTATTGAGATCCGGATATATATTTGTTTTAAATAAGCATCGCAAAAAAAGATATCCCAAATTGGACATACATAGCCGTATTCATTAATTAAGATGCAAGTTTATTTTAATAAAGTATTCTAAACGAACTGAGTTATATAACAATAAATCCAACAATCTCTTCTTAAAGTGAATAGTAATAAAAGGGAAAATACTGAATTGAACCAAGCTGTGCATAGTTGTGAGATAGATAAAGATGAAGATTATTACATTAAAAACTATAAGCTGAAAACAAAATCTTTACGCTGACAAAGCTAAGTTCTATGGAAGACGGATGCGGCCATTCGCGCCCGCGTGCCGCGCTCTATAAAACACGCGGCTCGAGAACACGAGAATGCGCTATTAGGCCAAAACCGCGCGAGATTACCAACATCTCGCACTTTGTTAATCTCGACCTATCAACAAACAAAAAAACACGCGGCTCGAGAACTCGAGATTAGGCACGAGAATACGCGTCTGCATTTCCGCGTGTTCTCTAGTTCTCGCGTGGCGTGTTTTCCAATTTCAAAAAACACGCGGCTCGAGATTAAGAAAACGCGCGGTTTTGCTAATCTCGCGAGTTTTTCCAAAAAAATCGCGCGGTTTTCAAAAAAATCGCGCCATTAGGCTACATTTGGTAAAATGGCGTGCTTTCTTAATCTCGTGCCGCGCGTTTTGTAAAACACGCGGCTCGAGATTAAGAAAACGCGCGGTTTTTGCTAATCTCGCGAGTTTTTGCAAAAAAATCGCGCGGTTTTCAAAAAAATCGCGCCATTAGGCTACATTTGGTAAAATGGCGTGCTTTCTTAATCTCGTGCCGCGCGTTTTGTAAAACACGCGGCTCGAGATTAAGAAAACGCGCGGTTTTTGCTAATCTCGCGAGTTTTTGCAAAAAAATCGCGCGGTTTTCAAAAAAATCGCGCCATTAGGCTACATTTGGTAAAATGGCGTGCTTTCTTAATCTCGTGCCGCGCGTTTTGTAAAACACGCGGCTCGAGATTAAGAAAACGCGCGGTTTTGCTAATCTCGCGAGTTTTTGCAAAAAAATCGCGCGGTTTTCAAAAAAATCGCGCCATTAGGCTACATTTGGTAAAATGGCGTGCTTTCTTAATCTCGTGCCGCGCGTTTTGTAAAACACGCGGCTCGAGATTAAGAAACGCGCGGTTTTTGCTAATCTCGCGAGTTTTTCCAAAAAAATCGCGCGGTTTTCAAAATAATCGCGCCATTAGGCCACATTTGGCTAATGGCGTGTTTTGTTAATCTCGTGCCGCGCGTTTTGTTAGTTTTCCATTGCGCAGGACCGGAAGTCTTCTAGCATTGTTGAATAATAAAAGCTAGGGCGAATTTCTTCACACTCCTGAACTTGTACTAGATGACCTCACCAAAAGGAACGATCTTGCGAGTGATACGTCATTTACCGATTCTGATAGAGCTTCATGTAGCTATACGTTTACTCTCCACACAGTGGTGCGACCTCGGTGGCTCAGTAGGTAGAGCGTTGGACGCCTTTTACGAACAGCCTTCCACCAATGGGTCGCGGGTTCGAATCCCACTCAGTCCCACGCGTTGCGTAAAACACCAAACAATCAACCACACAGTGGTGTCGTAACATTCCAGTCGCATGTTGGTTGGTTGGTTTTAGCTTAGTGGCGCGTCCATTGGTATAAAATATGTACGCCATACTACTAAGTAATTATTACCATGAGCAATTAAAGGGATAGAAAACTCCAGAAATAGACACAACCTAACTAGCAGAATGCCCACCAAAACCCTTAATGCACATAACGACTCTTACCGCAAAATACCCTGAAATTAGTAAACTGATATTGACTAGTGTCACCCTCTGGTTCTTATCAGTGTCGCCATTTTCCTGGCTTGTCTATTGCATCATATGAGGGCCGCTATTTTTAGATCCACTCTTCTATGTGGAGGTAGTTTTAGACGTAGAAACATGGCGACAGAGTTAAGCGAATAAACAAACGCCGAGGATTGTGGGAGACTTTATTTTTAGAACAATGTCAGCGAATTAACCTCCGTCATTTCTCTGCCAAATCATTGGCTTACTAGATCAGGTCAAAGGTCGGCCCGGTGCTCGAATTTGATTGGGCAAAAAGACGGGGAAAATGGATGCGTCGAAGAACGGGCTCATGGCGATCGAATGCCTGCGACCACGGACTTTTCAAATGTTCGTTACTCGCTAACAAATCAACGAAAAATTTATTGGATTGCTGTTTTAGACTCAGGAAACACTGCTCTTTCAGAACACACTAGTAAAACGCTAAAATGGACCCTTCCTTTAAGAAAACTGTGATGTTTCAGGACAATATATTGTACAAGAGTATAACCAGTCGTATGTTGTTGGGCTTAATTGACTTACCTATAGGCCTACTCTATAGAATATAGAATGAAATATTACTGCTACTGTTTCCTTTGTGTCTTAGCTCAGTTGGTACTTAACGCAAAAAATATCTCAATGTAATAATTATTACAATAAGGGTTGTAAATTGTAATAGCAAAAATTATTTCAATCAGTGGCACTTATGCAACATAAGAACTCTTTGTGTAATAATTTCTTAAGGTATATGATTAGATGTGTTCATTTAACTATTCACTCAGCGGTTATAATCAAGGGTAAATTTTCAGTTTTATCAGGAGTTTGATCCACTAACACTTAGCGGATTCTGTTCCGAGCAGAGTGCCTTATTCATGGCAACTTGGCGTAGATGTAATCGGATAACTCGACAGCCGGCGAGCAAAGTCCGAAATCTATGGGAAAATGTATCATGCTTGTCATTTCAAGTTTTGTAAGGCATCTAAAGCACTACTTGGTGGAGTTTTCAAAAATTTTGTTAATAGACTATTGACCGGTTAATTTAGAGGATATGTTGCACATTTTAGCGTTTACACTTTTTGGGAACATGGCAGAAATTATTTAGAAGTTGACGCGCGATTTGAACCGATGTTCAAAAGTACCACCATGAATGCATGACATCCATCGTATCAGTGACGCTTGGGTCGGGATTGACCCAATTTCGGTGCAAGAATTTGTGCCTTTTTTCAAATCGCACAAAATCTTGTTGTTTTTTAAAGGAAAGACATTAATAAACTGTTAATTATAATTTAATCTACTTTTCTCGCTTAGTTTATTTGTTTTCTTCTATATTCAGTATTTTATAGACTAATGCCGATATGCAAGATATTTCAAATATTCCATCAATTTTGATACTATACTATCAGTAGATGGAGTTTATAACCTTGTTTTTTTTGTGCTGGTTGTAGGTTATGAGATGTAGTTTATAACCTTGTTTGCTAGAAAAAGGTTATGAGAGGGAGTTTATAACCTTGTTTTTTTGTGCTGGTTGTAGGTTATGAGATGTAGTTTATAACCTTGTTGTTTGCTAGAAAAAGGTTATGAGAGGGAGTTTATGACCTTGTTTTTTGTGCTGGATGTAGGTTATGAGATGTAGTTTATAACCTTGTTTGCTAGAAAAAGGTTATGAGAGGGAGTTTATAACCTTGTTTTTTGTGCTGGTTGTAGGTTATGAGATGTAGTTTATAACCTTGTTGTTTGCTAGAAAAAGGTTATGAGAGGGAGTTTATAACCTTGTTTTTTGTGCTGGTTGTAGGTTATGAGATGTAGTTTATAACCTTGTTGTTTGCTAGAAAAAGGTTATTGTCAATGTGTTACAAAAGGATTCCAGAAATTCTGCTGACCAAGGCTAAGCTCTTGTCAGTCGTCAACCTAATGAAATATCATAGGTTTGGTTTGTTACAACAATTTATGGGGTGTAAAGGTCTAAATGATATACATCTTTTTAACACAATTAGAAACTTGTCTCCATGGTTAATTTAGACAAGAAGATTTTCCCTGTGCCCGTGTGTTTTAGTGATCATAAATAAGAGCAATGTTGGAAAGTTATCTGCAAGTAGAAGTTAGTATAGTTTTTTTGCATCTGGCGGCGCTACACTGCTTTGTCGACTGAGCTACCGGGGTTCCTAAAACACAACAGTAAAAGTAGCAGTCTATTCTATAGATAAGACTAAGACAATTTATATCCACCCGAGACCGTCCGTCAGACAGTTAACAATGTAACACGAAATTACCACTAATTACTCTTTAATTTGTACAGTTTTGGATGAAAATCAGTCTACTACCTTTCATCCAAAGTTAAATCGGTCTTATTTTTCAAATTAGTAGAAACATTATGAGAAATGTAAACAATAACATGCAACTAGTCCCTTTAAACCCAACAACATGCGACTATAATGTCGAGACACCACTGCGTGGAGAGTAAGCGTTTAGCTGCATGAAGCTCTATTAGAGTCGGGAAAATGACGTTTCACTCGTAAAATCTTTCCCTTTGGTGAGGTCATCTAGTACATGTTCACGAGTGCGGAAGAAATTCGCTCTAGCCTTTCAACGATGTTAAAAGACTTCCGGTCTTGCGCAATGAAAAACTGACAAAACGCGCGGCACGAGATTAAGAAACGCGCGGTTTTACCAAATGTAGCCTAATGGCGCGATTTTTTTGAAAACCGCGCGATTTTTTTGCAAAAACTCGCGAGATTAGCAAAAACCGCGCGTTTCTTAATCTCGAGCCGCGTGTTTTACAAAACGCGCGGCACGAGATTAAGAAACGCGCGGTTTTACCAAATGTAGCCTAATGGCGCGATTTTTTTGAAAACCGCGCGATTTTTTTGGAAAAACTTGCGAGATTAGCAAAAACCGCGCGTTTCTTAATCTCGAGCCGCGTGTTTTACAAAACGCGCGGCACGAGATTAAGAAACGCGCGGTTTTACCAAATGTAGCCTAATGGCGCGATTTTTTTGAAAACCGCGCGATTTTTTTGGAAAAACTCGCGAGATTAGCAAAAACCGCGCGTTTTCTTAATCTCGAGCCGCGTGTTTTACAAAACGCGCGGCACGAGATTAAGAAAGCACGCCATTTTACCAAATGTAGCCTAATGGCGCGATTTTTTTGAAAACCGAGCGATTTTTTTGGAAAAACTTGCGAGATTAGCAAAACCGCGCGTTTTCTTAATCTCGAGCCGCGTGTTTTTTGAAATTGGAAAACACGCCACGCGAGAACTAGAGAACACGCGGAAATGCAGACGCGTATTCTCGTGCCTAATCTCGAGTTCTCGAGCCGCGTGTTTTTTTGTTTGTTGATAGGTCGAGATTAACAAAGTGCGAGATGTTGGTAATCTCGCGCGGTTTTGGCCTAATAGCGCATTCTCGTGTTCTCGAGCCGCGTGTTTTATAGGGCGCGGCACGCGGGCGCGAATGGCCGCATCCGTCTTCCATAAAGTTCTTAATATATAAAGTCACTAAAATCAATAGATATTCTATGTACAAATTCCCACAGTTTTGCGGTGCAGGCGAATGTTTTTAGTATGCCAGCATTGACTAAACTGTGTTTATCGCGTCCATAGTTCACGAAACTGTTTCTGTTGAGAGCAGTAGTATGATTGATGACTTGGTTAGTACCTGATTTGAAATGGAAATTGTAATGAGAGCAAACATACCGAACATCAAGTGCTCTTTGATAAGGAATCCTAACAGCTTTATTCAACTAAAGTACATTTTCTGGTACTTGGTTCATTTTGACCTAAACATAAAAGCCCTCACTAACTCAGGACAACGGTACTTCTGGTCTGCCGGGGCGGGTTGAGACCTCGTGATAAGATGTACATAGCCACCCGAGAGAATCAAGTATCAATATACATCGATCGATTGATTTACCGGGGTCAGAGCATTTTACCTTGGCAATCCAGTTCTATGTCAACATCCGATATTAAGGCATTGGACCAGACAACGAGCCATGCATTGTGGTTTATAACTGTTGTATGATACTAGGTTGCGGCTGGGCTTTCAGTATAAGCGCCGTTATGAAAAAACTAAACGTTCTCCAACATTGCAGTGTAACCATCGCAGAAGCAAATGTCATTCAATAGCAAAGCGAGTACGGGGAAGTGGGGGGGGGGGGGATGTTTTTAACAAGACTAAAATCAAGACAACATTCGGACATTTTACAGAAATCCCAAATGTCAAAATATTACAAGCGTATGATGTATAATGTTAATCGAAAAATTAACTGATTGAAGCCTGTGACCTGTTAGATCGTGATTGTGGTTGATTGATTGGGGTTTAACGTCGCACTCACCAGCTAAGTTTATATGGCGACAAAAGTACCAAACAACCAAAGGATCACAGCCCCGCCCCCCCCCCCCCAACACACCCAGATCTAAATTTTGACATTAGACTCCACAGACCATAGAACGCCAGGAATTCTAATCTATGTGGCATACTTAATGTTCCTCCTTGCTGGGTCAGCATACATGGCGAGAAAAGCCACAATGCTCCAGCCCGAGGGCGTGACCTGTTTGAAATCAAAATTGCAAACGAAAGTGTAACCCCAAAATAACGAGAATACTGTATAGACCCCCACTCTGAAACTTCGGGGATTTACGTGCGTGAAATACGTGTCAAAGCCGACCGGTAGGGAGCGAAGATAGCCGAAGGATGTTCCGAGTGTATAGACCCCATTAAGCTTGCAAATAAAACGGAAGAGTACGGTAAACTTTAGAGAAGGAAATAATGGGGAGTGTAAAAATATTCCGTAAGGCTGGATATGAGCCAAGAAACAAATAGTCCGGAAAAAGAAACAGCCGATTTCTGTCCGTTACATAATCCTCACATGAATAATTGTTTGAAGGCAGATGGCCTCTTTCACACGTTTTAAAACTGAAACGTTCACACAATAATCAATACTCGGAAGCAATGTATCATTAATCGTTTGAGTTGAACTTACTTTTATAAAAATTACAGAGATGAATATAATTTCACAGTAGTAAACAAACAATCCGACCCAGATTTTTGTCACATGCTCAACAAGAGTTAAAAAAAACTCATAATACGCCCGCAAGGGTAAATTCATTGTAGCAGACTATCTTCATATTCAATATTAATTGATTGATTGATTGTTTGGTGTTTTACGCCGCGCTCAAGGTTATTTCACTTATATGGCGACGTTGCCAGTTTTATTGTGGGAGGAAACCGGGCTCTATGCCCGGAGGAAACCCACGACCTTCCGTTGGTAACTGGCAACCATCCTACTTAGGTCGTTCGAGTGAAAACCAAGTCAGAAAATTTTCAATTTTTTTTTGGACTGAGTGGGATTCGAACCCGCGACACATTGGTGGAAGACTGTTCGAATTGAGAGTCCAATGCTCTACCTACTGAGCATATTCAATATTAAAGATTTGCTTAAACAGATTTTCGGCTGGAAGAATATTTCAGTCACCTAAAAAAGACTGGGGCTTTGTGACATCACAAATTTTAGAATGGGACATATCGCCTACTTATAAGCTACCTATATCGGACAAATGTAATTGGTACAGACAGGCAGACTGACATCTGTCGCCAAAGCTAGTTGCATAAGTGTCTACACTACATATAGGCATACGACAGCAATTTCATTTAATTCCGGATTAAAAAAAAAGAAAGAAGGTTCTCCGCCACTCATTTGGTCACCATAGTAGCTCCATCAGTAGCTCTCATAGTTGGGAAAGTCCACGACATTGCACTGGTACCTATGCTATTCATCATCCGTGGTTATGCAGATCGAGTGTTATCATGTGGTTTTATTCTTCATTTGTTTTATTTATTCCGCGAATTTACTCCTTTTTAAACAATTCTGACTGGCTGTAAAGAATATTAATTATCCCATAAATAACAAATACGTCGTTATATAGTTGTTTCCCCACATATGATTTGGACAAGACAGTGTAGCCATGTGATTAACATTAGTTCAATTGTCATCACAAATGCGAACCGTGGAAAGCTTTTTATTTTAAGACTATTTAAAGACTATACAATGTGCTTATTTTAGTGTACGAATTCGTCATTTCATTCAAGGTGAGAGCGGATGCATTATAATTTAAGATAAAGGTAGGCCTAATGAACACTTGTTGGCAAGGGTAGGGGACACAACTGTAGGTTACAGCGGGAGTTGTTTCCAATTCTCGCAATAGGTTATCCCCCTTAGAAAGCAATTCCGAATCCGACTACATTGCTTTGTTAATTTTCAGCCTCGATCAGTTATATCATTGAAGCATTGGAGGATTCCTGATATGTACCGAAACTGCGTCTGTCTACTTTGTTTCACAAATCCTGTGGCTTACCGGGCTAAATAATATATATAAAAAATTACTTTCTAAATATTAGCATTAAATAAATTCATAACTATTTTTATTTTCTTTCAAAGCCTTTTGTATTCAGCCCAAAAATATGGTGATTTAATTACAATGAACTATATACGTGGAATGGAGATCACGTGGTATTTGATTTCCATCGAACGCGGACAATACAAGGGGGATGGTGCATTTTCGATACAGATCGGTCATACACTCGCTCATCACTCAGCAATGGCGCGTTTTTCACAAAGTCAGACCCAAACCAGCCAATAAGACGTGTGCATTTAACGTCTACATGTATAGTTCATTGGTGATTTACCATATAAAAAGCGCAGACTTCGGCGAGTACCTGGCAACTCTTCTACAGTATAATTTGATACCTTGTAAATTCGCCAATACCGCCAATTTTTATGTTCGTAAAGAAGAAAAGTCTCGATTATAAAATTCGACAAGTAAAAGAATAACTAATCTCTAGTATAACACAATGACATTTAACCAAACTGTTGTCCAAATGCCTTTCCGATAGTGCGAAGTAAAATAGACCCAGGCAATGCATAAAGTAGTTCGGGTGTTGCGTACCGTCGTGCGTACTGTCATACGTAGTCCGGGTTTCTGACTCCAAAATGACTATTTTTTATACTGACGGCCGTATTTTGGATACGACCGTCAGTACAAAAAAAAACTAATTTTGGAGTCAGAAACCCGGACTATGTCATACGAAGGACAAGTATATGGATTCAGCGTGAAAATAAAATAAACGGAAACCATGAAAATCAAACTCAATCTTATCTGCTGTTAAATTAAAAGATAAAGGGTGGTTTATAGTGGTGGAAAAACCAAGTTATGTACCTGAAGAAAACACATGACATTCTGCGGGTACATGGGATCTATTCTATACATAAATTGATCCAGCCGAAACCCACGCAGCGGTTTTTGAGTATTTCCTTGGACTGAGTGGGATTCCAATATTGAGACAATCCAGCTGGACCATTGTCGTGTGAAGTGATTCTTGAATTGATTGATTGTTTGGTGTTTTACGCCGCGCTCAAGATTATTTCACTTATATGGCGGCGTTGCCAGTTTTATTGTGGGAGGAAACCGGGCTCTATGCCCGGAGGAAATCCAAGACCTTCCGTTGGTAATGTTGATAATCGAGCTAGGCAAATCATTAATATAGATGATGAAGAGCAGAGGCCCCAAAACAGAGCCTTGGGGGCAGATTTAGCTTAGAACAACTCCCATCAAGGACAACTCGCTGTTTGCGATCACTTAAATATGATGCAAACCATCGTATGATTGTATCATCAATTCCAAGATTGGCAAGTTTGAGTAAAAGGCCTTCATGCCAAACCCGGTCGAACGCCTTTGAAATGTCAAAAAACAAAATCAGTATCTCTTTGCCTTCGTCAAGGGCTTTAGCTAAATCAAAATATATGTCTATTAGCCAGTTTTATTGTGGGAGGAAACCGGGCTCTATGCCCGGAGGAAACCCACGACCTTCCGGTGGTAACTGGCAACCATCCCACATAGATCGTTGGAGTGAAAACCCAGTCAGAAAATTTTCCAATTTTTTTTGGGACTGAGTGGGATTCGAACCCGCGACCCATTGCTTATAGGCAAAGCAGTACATGATAAATTAACCCTTTCCTACTGACCAATGGTATATACATACTTATTCGGATTTATATTCCATATTATCACGGTTCGCTTAGTTTCTTTTATTTAAGTATTCATATCGTATTGTAATAGGTTGCGAGTGAGGAAACATCTGGTCAAGGATATTTCTATCCTTTTGTCAGCGCTTTGTTGATCGTATCGTTATATTAAATAAAACTGAACAGATTGCTTTCTGTAGAAATAGCAAATCCTAAAGCCATATTGTGTTAAAATGAGCCTTAAAATCGATATCGGCTGAGGCCAGCAACAGGTGTTAAAACCCTATATGGCAAAGGATTCTGATTAGGGAAACTGTGAATTATGACTGTATGACGGATGTACAGCCATGGTCTATTTGTTATTTTTATACAATATATATTTATGATCACTAAAACACACGGGCACAGGGAAAATCTTCTTGTCTAAAATAACCATGGAGACAAGTTTCTAATTGTGTTAAAAAGGGGCATATCATTTAGACGTTTATACCCAATCGTAAGTTGTTATAATAAACCACAACCCATGATATTTCATTGCATCATGACCTGGCAACAAATCACTATTTTTGGTAAAGCTAACATGCCGATTTGGTATACAATATATGTAGTTTATCTACCAATATTGAAAAAAATCCGCATTTTACTGGATGGCCTAAAACCCCTCATCAATTCAAACACAAAAGACGAACATCATAAGCAATGCAGTTACAGAGATACAAAATCTCAAAAGACAAACATAACATATATTCAACCGTATATTTCACGGTTTCAAAACAAAGGTCATTTTTTTTAAGGTTTTAATTAAGTTTTGCACATAGCCTGAACACATAATCTACACCTGTTCTGTTGGCATCATGACCTGGCATCATGGCCTGGCACCATGGCCTGGCACCATGACCTGGCATCGTGACCTGGCATCGTGACCAACATCGTGACCTGACATCGTGACCTGACATCGTGACCTGGCATCGTGACCTGGCATCGTGACCTGGCATCATGACCTGGCATCATGGCCTGGCACCATGACCTGGCATCGTGACCTGGCATCGTGACCTGGCATCGTGACCTGACATCGTGACCTGGCATCGTGACCTGGCATCGTGACCTGGTATCGTGACCTGGCATCGTGACCTGGCATCGTGACCTGGTATCGTGACCTGGCATCGTGACCTGGCATCGTGGCCTGGCATGATGACCTGGCATGATGACATGGCATCGTGACCTGGTATCATGACCTGGCATCATGACCTGGCATCATGACCTGACATCATGACCTGGTACCATGACCTGGCATCATGACCTGGCACCATGACCTGGCATCATGACATGGCATCCTGACCTGGCACCATGACCTGGCATCATGAGCTGGCACCATGACCTGGCACAATGACCTGGCATCATGACCTGACATCATGACCTGGTATCGTGACCTGGCATCGTGACCTGATATCGTGACCTGGCATCGTGACCTGGCATCGTAACCTGGTATCGTGACCTGGCATCGTGACCTGGCATCGTGACCTGGCATCGTGACCTGGCATCGTGACCTGGTATCGTGACCTGGCATCGTGACCTGGCATCGTGACCTGGTATCGTGACCTGGCATCGTGACCTGGTATCATGACCTGGTATCATGACTGGCATCATGACCTGGCATTATGACCTGGTATCATGACCTGGCCTAATGACCTGGCATCATGACCTGGCATCATGACCTGACATCATGACCTGACATCATGACCAGGCATCATGACATGGCATCATGACCTGGCATCATGACATGGCATCATGACCTGGTATCATGACCTGGCATCAAGACCTGGCATCATGACCTGACATCATGACCTGACATCATGACCTGACATCATGACCTGGCATCATGACCTGGCCTAATGACCTGGCATCATGACCTGACATCGTGACCTGGTATCATGACCTGGCCTAATGACCTGGCATCATGACCTGGCATCATGACCTGGCACCATGACCTGGTACCATGACCTGGCATCATGACCTGGCCTAATGACCTGGCATCATGACCTGGCCTAATGACCTGGCATCATGACCTGTGTCCATAAATAAGTATATGACTTAAAGGTCAATAGTGTAAAATATTTCTCAAAAGGGTTTATAAAGAGTTTTTTCGACCAGACTGATGGTTTATATGTGCATAGATTGATTAATTAATGTTTTACGCCGCACTCAAGAGTGGTTTATATGTGCAAAAGACTAGTCAAACAAAAAAAGCCAATAAAAAGTGAGCACACTCCATTGTATCAGAGTGAAAGAAACAAAGATTGGATTTTTGCAATATAGTACCTGGGAGCATAAAATATATATTCTGAACTAAATTCATGCAAATCAGACATTGCTAAATTGTTTATAATAGTGATTGATCTCATTTTGGTAAGCTCAAATATTAAAAGAAAACTTCCAGTCAATTCGTCCATATAATGTTTTGAAAAGTTCTGCTTAGTGTAACTAAAAAACGCCAAAGAAGAATTAAATGGGAATAATTTCAATGAAAACAAAATCGTCATGTCGTCGAATATATTTATCATTCCTATATACATAAACCATACTAAGATGCGATCGCTTACACTTGCAGATAACATGCTTACCGTTTATTTAATGTCATTATTTCTTGAGTTGTTTAGAATGCATTTCTATATAGCTACTATGGAGGAATCGACAAGCAGTACCAGAAAAAAGATGTATCGTAATCAATTTTACTGTGGTGTTTTTTTGCTTTTCTTGATCTACCGTGGTGACTGTTTATTTTCAAATACGTATGCGTTAAATATAAGTTGAGGCTTGCCGCTTACTTTTTTAAAATAAAAGCAAGATAATTTGCATAAAGTATATTTTTGAGTACATAACACGGGTTTCAGATCCGTTGAAACCACATCAGAGTTTGAATCCTTTTTTTTTTTTAATTTTTACTGGACGAGCTTCCGAAAGTTAATAAAATATTGTTTCTCAGTGCGAACTGACCTTCTACTCTTCTACTTTACATTTCTGAAGGGCATGGTTTTTGTTTTCTGAAGAATCTGCGAGACTTCTATAACGATACCTTTTTATCCACACTACAAAAAACGGGGTCGTGTCGTTTTACCACTTCAAGTGCCTGACACTGAGAGTCAATAAATATTTCAGCATTATGTTATAGCTCATTAAGGCAAGTTTACGTCCGAAAAGATATCGATTTTTATAGTGAAACAAGACTATATATCAAAACGACAATATTATGAATAGACTATGCCTTATCTTTAAAAGACTGGTCATAAAGCACGGATCCATCAAACAAACTGAGAAAAGATTGATTGATTGTTTGGTTGGTGTTTACGCCGAACTCAAGATTATTTCACTTATATGGCGGCGTTTGCCAGTTTTATCGTGGGAGGACGGGATCTATGTTCGGAGGAAACCCACGACCTTCCGGTGGTAACTGGTAACCATCCCACATTCGTTTGAGTGAAAGACAAGTCAGAAGATTTTCCAATTTTTTTGGGGGGGACTGAGTGGGATTCGAACACCCGACCCATTGGTGGAAGGCTGTTTGGATTGAGCGTCCAACGCCCTGAGCCACAGAGGCCCCACGGAGAAAAGAATAACTGGACACGATGGTTTGTTGTTGTTGTATTTTCGTTTAAGGCACACTCACTGTAACCTTTCAGACATTAGTCAAACAAAAAGTCAATTAACATGTGTTTACTACAAGTAAAACCACTAAAATTAAACATAGGACACATTATACATGCCACGTTAGGTTCAAAATGTCTAAACAGGGGTGTAAAGCCCACGAAGAATCCAAGCCCCAGTACAGGGACAACTTTAAGTTTTGAAAATGACAAAAAGCTAAATATGCTCAACCATTTGAAAATTATGAACAAGTTAATGGCCAGCAGTTAATGGCCAGCAGTCAAGGACTGAATTTTCAAAAACGGTAATAGCTATATCAGTCCTGTGACTCCTGTCTGAATACGCCATTGCTTTGTGCGATGGGTTGCGCTTTAAAAAAATCATTTTGCATAGATATTTTACATAATGATGCCACAGTAGGAAATATAGAGCATTATGCTCGCCAGGACATACCTTGTTCACAGTCTGCCAGATTTTCCATTGATGGCCGAGGGGATATCTTACACACTATTGTGTCCTTCATCTCGATTAAATACTGAATCAACTCCATTCAGGGAAATTTTAAATCCTTGAAGAAATTAGTCCATGAAAATTGCTACAAAATCTTATGATTTCACCGGCTGATAGATAAGTCTGCGTGAATGTCATTCGACCTTCTTCACAAGAGTACGGATACACGCGTAAAAACAGAATCTCCGCCACTCAGCTCGAGCTATTAAGTTAGAATAGACGCATCAGGTGAAAACGACAATTTCCCACCAGCTGAGAGCCAGACGGCCATACAATGAAAGCTGAGAAGTTTAATGACACGTGCTTCACTTGTATATTCATATACATTTGAACTTCTAAAGGAGAAATCAGTTAAATATGTATATAACCGTATATAACATCACTTACATATATATGTCAGCTAAATGGTTATGAAATGCCCTTGACAAAACCAAATGTTGTCAATCACTGTGAACCGCAGTATTCATGGCTATATCGATCAGTTCTAAATTCTCACAGTTTCAAATGTGTCCAGGTGATGTAATAGGTATATTTTATGCACACCTGAAAAATACCCGTAGAGGCGGGGAATGGGGTCGGTATTACCGCTGAGCATGATGACGTCACAAAGTAAATTCCAAGTGACGTCATCAAGCAATCGGTCAATTGCATTAACGGGTTATCACTAAATGTTTCAAAAGAATTAAAGATGTACTGGGCAACATACTGCAAACAGTATAACTATTTTTTGTATTGGTATAAAATAAACTTCAGGAGCGCATTTATATATATAGAAATTGTTTTGTCTTTCTGCCAAATTGCGAATAATTTTCGTTAAGACGTAATTTAATCAAAAGTATAGCTCTATTGAAACGGTGTTATCCAAAAGTGTCTTCCTTACTTAAAGTAACATGAGCTGCCAAAATGTTGATATTTTGACGTTATAACAGAATGTTGAAATTATTGGCTATTTTTCTCAAGACGTACACTTCAGAAGCTTTTTAGTGCCTTTAGTCTCGAAAATGTACGATAAAGTATTGTTTTGAACTAACTTTGGCTTAGAATGAATGAATGGTCGTCCCGGTTATTTAAATTTTGTTTACTTTTCGAACACTATTTCGGTTCGTAAAGGCCACATACTCTATGGATTTTCCTCATTTCAACGCCAATCATTTAGTTTTTCGATGGCCATCAAGCCTCTTACTGTCCTGACGATCAGAAATTATGAAAAAAGTGTGAATTTTGGCAGCTCATGCCACTTAAATCAAAACGCAAATAACAAGAGCTGTGAATATGCATCCTGCTTAATTGTATCCGTCTTTAGCAGGTAAGTTATGTTGATTGATTGATTGATTGGTGTTTTACGCCGCACTCAAGGTCATTTCACTTATATGGCGGCGTTGCCAGGTTTAGTGGGGGAGGAAACCGGGCTCATTGCCCAGAGGAAACCCCCGACCTTCGGCGCTTACGCGGCGACCGAGTGAAAAAAACATTATTTGGTCTGAGTGTGATTCGAACCCGCGCCGCATCGACGGAAGGTGTGTGGGGGAGTGAGGGTCGATCAGATAAGTTAGGATCGCACGGGACAACTGACTTTGTTTGTATTTCAAGTTAGTTCAACGCATGATTTTGAATGAGTTGATACCTTATCACGTCTGAACGTCAAACATAGCTAAAATCCAAAATTGATCATCCTACAGTTTTATGACAATATGTACTGTTTCCAGCGGAAGAAAAAAATGAAAAAAAAAATGTTAAGATTGCGTGTGATTTTAGCTTGTTGGGCTTTGTTTATATTGCGGTATGCCTATTATATTATTGCCTCAGATATATTTGCAGTTGGCATTAATCGATGTCGAAGCAGTCTAGACGTAATGGAATAGTTAACGGCGTCTGCTAGAAAAATGAAAGGTACACACACAAAACTACTTGACATGCCCAATGCTGTAAAACAATGCGACACGGGTGGTCTGATAAAAACACTCTCACGTGTAACCAGATATCCCATCTCGGAGAAGTCATTGCCGTTGGAAACGTTTTTAATCAGCAGCTATACTGCTTTTACATCTCAACTGATTTATACCCAATTTCAGATGGTATTTAAAATGGCCATTAAATGAAATACTCATTTTAAAAATCCAACGCGTTTTATAGCCCTTACAGGATGCACTGATGTGGTATCTGTATAATATACGATTACCGAACCTCGTGTTGTATTTTGTCGTTACTATACCGGGGTTTAAAAGCCCTCGTGTTGTATTTTGTCCTTACTATACTGGGGTTTAACGACCCTCATGGTGTATTTTGTCGTTACTATACCGAGGTTTAACAACCTCGTGTTGTATTTTGTCGTTACTATACCGGGGTTTAAAAGCCCTCGTGTTGTATTTTGTCCTTACTATACTGGGGTTTAACGACCCTCATGGTGTATTTTGTCGTTACTATACCGAGGTTTAACAACCTCGTGTTGTATTTTGTCGTTACTATACCGGGGTTTAACGACCGCCACGTTGTATTTTGTCGTTACTATACCGGGGTTTAACGACCCTCGTGTTGTATTTTGTCGTTACTATACCGGGGTTTAACGACCGCCACGTTGTATTTTGTCGTTACTATACCGGGGTTTAACGACCCTCGTGTTGTATTTTGTCGTTACTATACCGGGGTTTAACGACCGCCACGTTGTATTTTGTCGTTACTATACCGAGGTTTAACGACCCTCGTGTTGTATTTTGTCGTTACTATACCCGGGGTTTAACGACCGCCACGTTGTATTTTGTCGTTACTATACCGAGGTTTAACGACCCTCGTGTTGTATTTTGTCGTTACTATACCGGGGTTTAACGACCCTCGTGTTGTATTTTGTCGTTACTATACCGGGGTTTAACGACCCTCGTGTTGTATTTTGTCGTTACTATACCGAGGTTTAACGACCCTCGTGTTGTATTTTGTCGTTACTATACCGAGGTTTAACGACCCTCGTGTTGTATTTTGTCGTTACTATACCGAGGTTTAACGACCCTCGTGTTGTATTTTGTCGTTACTATACCGGGGTTTAACGACCCTCGTGTTGTATTTTGTCGTTACTATACCGGGGTTTAACGACCGCCACGTTGTATTTTGTCGTTACTATACCGGGGTTTAACGACCCTCGTGTTGTATTTTGTCGTTACTATACCGAGGTTTAACGACCCTCGTGTTGTATTTTATTGTTACTACCCCGGGGTTTAACGACCGCCACGTTGTATTTTGTCGTTACTATACCGGGGTTTAACGACCCTCGTGTTGTATTTTGTCGTTACTATACCGGGGTTTAACGACCCTCGTGTTGTATTTTGTCGTTACTATACCGGGGTTTAACGACCGCCACGTTGTATTTTGTCGTTACTATACCGGGGTTTAACGACCCTCGTGTTGTATTTTATTGTTACTACCCCGGGGTTTAACGACCGCCACGTTGTATTTTGTCGTTACTATACCGAGGTTTAACGACCCTCGTGTTGTATTTTATTGTTACTACCCCGGGGTTTAACGACCGCCACGTTGTATTTTGTCGTTACTATACCGAGGTTTAACGACCCTCGTGTTGTATTTTGTCGTTACTATACCGGGGTTTAACGACCCCCGTGTTGGATTTTCTCCTTATTATACCAGGGTTTAATGTATCTCGTTCTTACTATACCGAGGTTTAACTACCCTCGTGTTGTATTTTGTCGTTGCTATACCGGGGTTTAATGACCATTGTGTTGTATTTTGCCGTTACTATACCGGGGTTTAACGACTCTCGTGTTGTATTTTGTCGTTAATAATTTCTAAATTTTATCCTAAATTGTTATTGTCAGTTTGTCACCACCACAGTCACTTGAAGCAATTGTATAGGGGGCATAACTCTATAAGTATAAGATCAATAGAAATACACAGGCCTCATACAAAAAGGCACTCGGAACATCCTTCGGCTATCTTCGCTCGCTACCGGTCGGCTTTGACACGCCTCGGGCCACTCGGAACTTCCTTCGGCTATCTTCGCTCGCTACCGGTCGGCTTTGACACGCCTCGGACAGTCTGCGCTTCTTATACGGTAAATCGCCGTATTTTTGGGCTGAATAAAAATGGCGTCGAAAGTAAAAATCAAAATGTTTTACTACAGACGAAAATATAAAATAAAAATAATTATAAATTCATTAAATGCTAATATCATTTAGAAAGATATTTGTTTATATTTTTTATTCAGCCCGGTAAACCACATGTTGTAAACAGACGCAGTTTCGGTACATATCAGGAACCCTCCAATGCTTCAATTATATAACTGATCGAGGCTGAAAGTTAACAAACCGAGTGTTTCGGTCCCTTACATTATCACGGGGACACTTTTGTAGGGCCCTCAAGAGGATTTGGGAATTGTACGCTTCACGGCTACCTATTTGGTCGCCATATTCAAATGACCTGCAGTCTATCAGAGGGTATTTCACGTACGTAAATCCCCGAAGTTTCAGAGTGGCCTCGGGCACCGTATTTTTGGGCTGAATAAAAATGGCGTCGAAAGTAAATATCAAAATGTTCTACTTGCGACAAAAACAGAAAACAAAAATAATTATACATTTATTAAATGCTAATATCATTTAGAAAGATATTTGTTAATATATTTTATTCAGCCCGGTAAACCACATGTTGTAGACAGACGCAGTTTCGGTATATATCAGGAATCTTCAAATACTTCAATTATAGAACTGATCGAGGCTGAAAGTTAACAGACCGAGGGTTTCAGTCCATTACATTATCACGGGGACACTTTTGTGGGGTCCATAAGAAGATTTGGAAATTATACGCTTCACGGCTACCTATTTGATCGCCATATTCAAAATGACTTGCAGTCTATCAGAGGGTATTTCACGCACGTAAATCCCCGAAGTTTCAGAGTGACAAAAAGATAGTATCCATATTTGTATAGGCCTTATAGAGTTATGTCCCCTTACATCAATGCTTAGACTGACTGTGTTCACGACTGTATGGTTTTTGAAAATCACCGAAAAAACTAAATGATTGACGTTGGAATGAGGAAAATCCTTACAGTCTGTGTGCTGAACCAACCAATCGAAAAAGTGTCTTAAAGAGTCTTAAAAGTAAACAAAATTGAATTACAGTGTGTCCTTTTGAAGTGGCATTGCCTACCAAATATTGGAAAATCGATTTTCAACTTAATCGATCGCTATTATCATAAAAAAGTAGATAAGAGCTTTCCGCTGATACCAATTTTGAAGATATATATTTATGAACACTAAAACACACGAGCACACCAAAAATCGTCTTGTCTAAAATAACCGGCATGGAGACAAGTTCCTAATTGTGCTAAAAAGGGGTATAGCATTTAGACCTTTATACCCAATCATAAGCTGTTATAATAAACCTCAACCCATGATCTTGGAGATATACACTAAGATACGAAAACTTTTATAAGCTAGAAAACCTCTAACTCATATTTGGATTTTGTCCGTTATGTTGCACACATCTTCGGTTCGTACGAGTATTAACTGGCTCCAACGATATTTTTTATTTCAACGTCAAATCTACACTTTTCAAGTAAATTCAAATGCTCAACTTCTTTTGACGATCTGAATTTATGAAGAAAAAAAACGTCAGTATTTTGGCAGGTCATGCCATTTTAAACCTAAAATCAGTGTTTGCCTTAATACAAAACCTTTCCCTTTTTTTTAAACATATCTTATATTGAAATCGTTTTATTTTTCAATTAAATGTGTGTAGATTTAAATCGGACAACCCTGTGTGACACATATGTTGAGCCAATCAGAAGCTTCATTGCACTTACATGCACAGTTCCCCGATTAGCTTAATTCGGAATTAAGAATTAGCTAAATTTGGAATTACGAATTAACTAAATTTGGAATTACGAATTAGCAAAATTTGGAATTACGAATTGTCTAAATTGGGAATTACGAATTAGCTAAATTTGGAATTTAATTTACGAATTAGCTAAATTGGGAATTAGGAATCAGCTAAATTGGAATTAAGAATTAGCTAAATTTGGAATTAAGAATCAAGAGTCTAATTAATGATTTATTACTGTCTAATTAATTGCTTGTAACAGCTGGAAACAAGAAGATACTAATTCCCGTTTTGAGTGACATCATTGAGACAAGATAATGAGAATTTATTTTATCGACACAATCAAAATACCATTGTCTTCAGAGAATAGAACTGATCATTTTTATGTAGAAACTGAAACTAAAATGCTATTAACAGAGATGATATTTTCCGTTTTTAAACAAGAATCCATCTTTTTTTCAGATAGATTCAGATTTTCAAATTCCGATATCTTCTATAGATAGTTTAATTGTTTAAACTGGCACGATCGAACTGCGAAAATGCTTTCTACATCTTTCCGTTAAACTAGAATTTTGAAAACGGGGTATGTGTAAAGCCATACACAAAGCGGCGTAGCGTAAGTTTTCACGTAACTGCCATAGTAACCCATACAGGACCCTGTTTCACAAAACGGTGTAGCGTAAGTTTTCACGTAACTGCCATAGCAACCCATACTGTAGAGATACGTTAGTATGACAGTTGCGCTAAAATTGCATTTACGCCGCTTTGTGAAACAGGACCCTGTAGTGTAGAGATACGTCAGTATGAAAGTTACGCAAAAAATACATCTACGCCGCTTTGTGCAACAGGACCCTGGATCAAATTTAATCCGACCATGGTAACGATCTCTCTTGAATACATCTAGTCTACAACAGGTATGGCCTTTAGGGGTTCGAACCGCGACGCATTTGGTTGAAAGCCCGTGTAGGCAGAAGTAAATGGCAAATATCACGTGAGGTACATTATCCGTAGTGTAAATTACAGGTATACAGGGTTCACTTATCAGGTGCCTATACGGATCGGGGGAGCCTGTTTCACAAAGCGGCGTAGCGTAAGTTTTACGTAAATGCCTTAGCAACCCATACTGAAGAGATACGTTAGTATGAAAGTTACGCAAAAAATACATCTACGCCGCTTTGTGAAACAGGCCCCTGGTCCGAACCCCGTAAGCTATATGGCTACCAAACAATGTTTTATTTTTGCCCATGGCTTTTCTAGGTCAAACCCCTTGAGTGCAGAAGTATGTGGAGACGAATATATACTCTACATGCAGCTAGTTATAATCCAAACCTAATAGTAATAGCCGTCACCCAAATAACACAGTGTTATAAAGCCTCTTGTGCCGGACGAATACCTACTGACATGCACCGCCATTAAGGGGTTAAACCAACCCTAAGGCAGGCAAACCGGTACAAAATAATCTCCACGTCGTCGCTTTTCTATAACCGCTTGCCGACAGAATGCAAGAAAGAAACCGTAGAAGTGGAGATAGGACGTAGCTGGATTTAATACTGTTCGAGAAACCTAGGCTAGAGTTAGAGCCGGTTGATGGAATAGCAGGGGAGATTGAAAATAACAAACATTGACTATTAAGTGGTGTGTGTTCACCGCTTAACCGATATCATTTGAGTTCTAACAGCAACTCATCTAAAAAGTAGTCAACCCAATTGGGAATGAGTTACATATATTACACTTACCTTCACCGGATGACCCGGTAATCCACTGGGCAAAACTTTTCCCCTTCTTGCCCATGTTGTTGTCTCAAACTGCTTCAAACCCGGTACACTATGCGCATGTTACTGACATAGTGCCAGGTATAGATACTCGTTGAGCCTGAACTGGTGAAGTTGATAACATTAACCCTTTCTGTGCCACTTCAGCAGTTATCTGGCTTAATTCCCAAAACTTACTGGAAAAGCTCACAAGCGTTGCATACGCGTAGCTTAGGTCTACATATTCAACCAAAGCTTGTTTAATGAACTCTATGCGCAATCCAATTAATTGGAACAAATAAAGCAAGAACTCTTGTGCGTCTTTCAAGTCTTTGAATGTAAGTCAAAACAAAAAAGGCTGTCGTAACTCATTTCTTATTCCTTGCAGCCTGCGGGTTTCTTTTCAAAGCCAAACCTGTGGCAGACATGTCTCTTCACACGAAATGGAAAAATCAGAGGGATAATCAATCCTACGGGAACTGCGAATAGCTGTTGACTGACTGCTTAACTGCGAACATAGTGGTTAATGTAAAATACCCTATCAGTTCGCTTCTTCCCATTAACACTTTTCCATGAGCTAGACCACAGTTAATTTACGGTGGAAATTGACTTTTGTGAATAGTTTCGCGGATGTTGTATCAATTGAAGTGCATCGAGATAACGTGTCATTGTAAAGCATCTGCCTGTGTCACCCTAGTGTTATATTGCCTCCAAGCTACATCTAGCAACTCATCGATTTCAATAAACAGCTGATCAAATTCCGTTTTACAAATATGAGTTTACATTATCGATTAGGCTTTTAAGCCGTTCAACACCTTTTCATATACGCTTTGAAATATACGTACATATATTGGGTGGTCAGATTCGTGTACTCATTGGCTCACTGGTTCCACCGACAACCCATCCCCGTATACATATTTTTAAAAATTATAATAAAACCGGAGTTGTAGACAGAGAAAAAAAATCGAACGAAAATCTTAGATCCTTGGCCCTAAATTTGAGGTAAATCTGCTTTTCTTTGAGGTCGGACAAGGTGCTCGCGTTGAATGGTTTAAGTCTTTCTAATTTCATTTAATTGAGTGTCTCGTTAGGGATAAGGCACTGGACGTATGGCATGTAACACCGATAAGCCAGTCGTTTAAACGGTTGAGTATGACTCCGATTCCAAACAATAATCAGGCTTGAGTTAGGTAAGACAAGGTATGGCATAATTATCGACACTTAATCTGAGATCAATAAAAACCCAGCTTTATTTATAAACCCAAGAATAACGAACGACCGCAAATCGGTTGTTAAACGGTGAGGATTTTTGACCATCACAACAGAGTACACGGCAATGCAGAAACCATGCCAAACCAGTTTGTTTTCTCACATGGATCATCCAATCAGTTGTATGTTTACTTATAATAAACAGCTTCGTCAGAAATTCTCGGAATCGGAATAATAGCTTTCCATTATTAGTATTCCATCAATTATGGAAATTGACTGACAGAGATCTATATATAAACAATTGGTGTAGACCTATAGACCAGTGCCCTGTTTCACAAAGCGGCGTAGCGTAAGTTGTCACGTAACTGCCATAGTAACCCATACTGTAGAGATACGTTAGTATGAAAGTTACGCAAAAAATACATCTACGCCCCTTTGTGAAACAGGACCCTGGCTACTATCTATACTACCAATTTATTGGACACAACATTACTTTAACAACCTTATTTAATCTCTCACAAATGGCAGCTTCCAGTTTGTGAGGAAAGTGCCTTAATCACAGCCATGACAGCTTTCAGTTTGTGAGGATATAAAGTGTCTTAATCACAGACATGACAGCTTTCAGTTTGTGAGGATATAAAGTGCCTTAATCACATCCATGACAGCTTTCAGTTTGTGAGGATATAAAGTGCCTTAATCACAGCCATGACAGCTTTCAGTTTGTGAGGATATAAAGTGTCTTAATCACAGACATGACAGCTTTCAGTTTGTGAGGATATAAAGTGCCTTTAATCACAGCCATGACAGCTTTCAGTTTGCGATTGTATGTGTATTCCACAAACAACTTTTACACTGTGTAACTCTATATAACTGTGCAATACATGGTTGAGCCTTTTACCCTTTCTTATGGTAACTTCTTGGATATACCTCTACCTACCTCTACCACGCCCTTCGCGCCCTTCGCGACCCCGCCAAGCACGGAAAGGTCGTCATTCGGGATTGAAAAAATAGTATCTTTTCTTTAGCGTGTTTCGCGATCTTGGCGTGTTTCGCGATCCCACCAAGGTCGAGAAAGTCACGAATGAAATAGAATCGCGACCGTCTCGCCCCCGCCAGCCTCGCCAATGTAGCGAAGGACGCGAATGAATTGTTTTTAAAAAATACTGTTTTGTATTAAATTGATTAGCGTGGTTGGCGGGTTTGACGGGGTAAAGAAAGTCGCGAATCAATTGCTTTGGCGAGTCTGGCGGGGTCGCCAAGCACGCGAACTAAAATGTCCGTATTTGGCTTCCATATTTTTTTTACTTTTTTACAAGCAGCTATCTACAGCTATCTAACTGTTGACTGAATATCTCGATTTGCCAAAAAATGCTTCTGTAAATTGACTCTTGATGCTAAAATCCATAAAACTGTTTACATAAAAACAACAGAATATTTTCTGTATTTTTTCACAGACATTTAAACGTCTTTAGAATCATTTGGTATTTTTAAATTTTTAAATTGATGTCAACAAACGTTGAGCGTGAGAACTTCAGATATCAGAAAGTCTTCTGTGGCGAGTAAATTCCTCTGACGCAACAGCGGCTCGTTCTTCTAATAACATTTTCAGTTGTATCTCAATAATAAACGTGTAGGTGATGTTGAATGTATAACGTTTGAGTGTCCTTTGGTGAAAAGAAAAATACGAAGTCTCTTAATAATCCAGCTATTTTATCGTAAATTCAGACATGGCCAACAAAGCGATTAGGAAGTAACGGCATTAATATTGATAGTCCAGAAACATTCACTGTCCAATGGCTTTCCATTAATAATTGACGAGACTGGTAAACTGCCTGACACTGAGATATACAATCCTGTTCGTGACTCCCACGAATTATTCCTAGAACAATAGCCGAATACTATTTAGGGAGAGAAGAGTAGTCTGTTTATATATTTGTTATTACATAACGAAGCTATTACATTAGATGTGACACCGAATACTGAAGGTTATTTTATAAAAAACGAATTTAGCCGACTAAGCGGTAGAGATAAAGCATGGCGTTTCTGTGGTAGACAGTAAGTTTAGCTGTCTATAAAAGTCATATATGGAATAGCCTGATTTGACCTGGTACGAATGTAGCTCTTCAGGAAGTATACACGATACGTTTAGGACATTATATATAGGTTTATATATGATTCCGCAATAGTTTTTTTTATTATTTTTAAGCATGTGATATCTTTTATATTTAATTTAAAGTCAATCCCTCAATACTACGAGACCTGCATTTGCCATCACTAGAGATTCTAGTTAGCAGTTAGATGACAGAATCAATAAAACAGCTGAATAAACACAAACGATCCCTGTTTAGATATATGTTACTGAGTTAGAATAATTAGATAGGTGTATTTAACTCTGAAACCGTTTTAACTCAGCATGCACACCAACAAAGATTTTTGATAAAAAAAATTGTTACTTTATGTTTTAATATTGATGATTGATGTTTGGTGTTTTACGCCGCGCTCTAGATTATTTCACTTATATGGCGGCGTTAACAGTTTTATTGTGGGAGGAAATCGGGCTCTGTGCCCGGAGGAAACCCACGACCTTCCGCTGGTAACTGGCAACCATCCCACATAGGTCGTTTGAGTGAAAACCCAGTCAGAAAATTTTCCAATTTTTGGACTGAATAGGATTCGAACCCGCGACCCATTGGTGGAAGGCTGATGTTTTATAAGGAACAACACATACTGTTACAGGCTTACAGCAGTGCCCCCTTGAAAAAAAATACTTCATCAAGTTGAACTTTTATGAAATGATACAGGGGAGACAATATATTCCGGTAAAGAAATGTTTATTATCTTAGAGTGGCCTCCCTTGATAGTATGGATGGTCTTGTAGTTGGATTAATTGGCAATTATTTTTCTCCTTATTTATGGTGTTAGGGATGAATGAGCACAACGTACTTAAAAGCTAGGGTTTGTTGTTTGTCGTAAATATTAGAATCTAAGATACTTTATATTTTTCTCATAGATTCAAGGTGATTACCAAGGGTTATAAAGGGTTAACATCAGGCAAGGAGAATTGTTCCCATCCATTCGGATATCCTCGGGGATTTTCGTACGTCAAATACCCTCAGACAAATTGCAGCTCATTTTAAATGTGGCGACCAAAAATGGTAGCCGCGAAACGAACACTTCCCAAATCCTCCTGGCTGCCTAACAAAAAGGTCCATCTGATAACGTAAGGAACCGAAACACTCTATTTGTTAACTTTCAGCAGTTATATATAATAATTTAAAGGCACACTTGCCGCCGTAGCCTGTTTAAATTTGCTAAGAAAACCAATTTGCATGAGCTTACTACGACTAATACCACTAAACTTAAACATAGGACACATAAAACATGTCTAGTTAGCTTTAGAATGTAGAAATGGGGTGAAAAACAAACGAAGAATCGAAGCCTGATTACAACAACAACGATCAGTGTCGGTCAACTTTCGTGTTGAATTACCCTCCTTGAAGGCCTTTGTATCTGTGGTTTACACTCAAACAATTATCAGCAGGCTTTTCCAGTCGCTGTTAACCGATCGTCAGTCTGTATTTCTCAGATAAATAGGCCTACGTAAAATTACACTGTGTCGTTAGTTCACTCACTCGACTGAAACATAAAATCGCCAATAGGGGGCAGATTGGTTTGTTTACGTTCCGGGTACCTAACAATTAAAATTTTCAAATTCAAATTAAAAATACAAAGTGACGTCCAAACTTTTAAATTTTGGTAAAAATAGAAAGTTCCTAACTTATATTGTCTGGGAAAAATACAGAAAACGGTCTTTCTTTTTTAATGTAAACAATATTCCTGATTTTCGCGGCAAGTGTGCAATTGTGAAAATCCAGATATATACCGAAACTGTGGCTGCCTCCGGTTGAATTACACAGCTTGTGGCTTACCGGGCTAAATAACATAAACAAATAACTTTAAGGATGATTATAGCATTTCATTCATTTACGATTATTTTTATTTTCTATTTTCATGTGGAGTTAAATATTATGATATGCACTTCCTTTTGCCTTTTGCTTTCAGCCCCAAACTACGGAGATTTGCCGTATATAAAGTGCAGACTGTCCGAGCATGTCAAGGCCAAGGTTTGCTGCCAGTGAGTTCCTAGTCGAAAAAAAAAAGAAAACTGGACTGAGTTCGCTTTTTCCGGTCGGCTTTCACATACCTCGGACAGTGTGTATTTTTTGTTCTGCATTTTACGCTGAATACAAATGGAGTCAGAAAGTCTACATTTTACTACCGGCAAAAAAAAAAAAACTAGAATAATTATAACCAATAATAATCCAGTCATCAATCATATTCATCTATAAAGTGATTTGTTTATATCGGTATAAATTATTTAACCCGATAGACCACATCTTGTATATACCTAGCCGTTTTGGCCACCTTTTATGAGTCAAGCTGAAGCGCACTGCTGGTATTAAAGTACTATGGTTCCCTTTCGTAATTATTCGTCCATTGTTTTTCTACAAGGAAAATAAAATATAACATAAACTGAACTCACTACATTCTGAAGAAATATATCCTGTATAATATCGTTACCATATCACATCAATCCTGCAGTAAGATCTGCAAACATTTACGGGTTTAGTCAGCATTCCATGGCATTTCAAATTTTTTTAGAACCCACCCGAATGTTCGATAACTACAAAAAAGTTAGTCCGGGTTTCTGACTCCAAAAGGACTATTTTTTTTTATACTGACGGTCGTATCTTTAAAATACGCCCGTCAGTTTAAAAAATAGTCATTTTGGAGTTAGAAACCCGGACTACAGAAAAGTTTGATTTCAAATATTGAAAAAATGAATTGGGGTATCAAAGGGAGTGACATGTGTGTTTCCATGTAAGAGAAGGTCAGGGGTTGAATCCGGACGTTCCCGAACAGAACAAACAAGTTCACCTGTCGGTCATCATCCAATAATGTTACCAAAAACACGCACAATTCTTGTTAAAACAGTTAAGAGCAAGAATGTTCTTGGTAATAAAAAAATAACATCAACTCTGACCTCTAAAATCTACACTCATAAATCATTTTGACAATGAATAGAGAAAAACCTTTCAAGTAAACGGGCTTAGCATCAGGACTGTATGCCATCCGATTTAATACATATCATACATACTGTTCTCTATTTCAGTTGAGTATCGTCCTTTTAAACTGTCCAATTGTCTATATATTGACTCTTGAGCGAAATTTAGAATTTGGGATAATTGTGAAAGGAAGAAAGCGATAACAGTTTTCATTTATTGGTTGCTGTCTTCCGGTCAACAAAGCTTGATTAAGGCCTAAGCATAGCTTTTCGTTATTTTGTACATAAGTTATTCCAACAATGGTGGACAACCCAATGCCGAAACGTCGTTGTTTGACCAAATCGGGAAAAGCACACAATATATTTACGGCAATTATCGCAATTCCAGGTTATGAGCAGACTTCCTATATCTGTTAATCTGTCAGACTGCAGTGTGACTCAAAACACTTTTGTGATTGTCAAAAAAATGTGTAAAAAAAACCCCCTAGTAAACACTCGTTCTATTTTCACGTTAGAGCACTCCCATACATATATTAGAGTATCTTTTCATCTAGATTAAGATTGACTGAAACTATACAATGATATGCTATTACCTCGATGAAGTGAGGCGGCTACTTATGGCAGTTTTGGTCACAAACGGCGGCCACAAATGGTCGTTAAAATAAATAGAGTTAGAAGTCCAGAATAACTTTCCACAACACCAAAGTTTAACGACCATTTGTGGCCGCCGTTTGTGACCAAAACTGTCATAATGGCCGCCTCACTTCCTCGAGGTAATAGCATATGTATACAATACTTTGGATACATGTTTAATGTGGATATGTTAGCAGTTCACACATTTCGAATTAGGAAGGCCATTATGAATTCAACATGATTAACGAACGATATAGTTTTGCCTACGATGAACTAGGTAATACTGAATGTCGAAAATTCAATTACACAAGATTTAAAAGTTAATGGTTTTTATACCATTCTAAGCACTTACCTGGATTGTGTTTCGCATTGGTATTGAATTTCAACGTGTTCATCAATACAAATTGATGGGTTTTTATTCTGACGTATAGATTGATCGATAATGCTATGGTTACGGGCGAATACAACAGAGGATGGCTATGTCGGTACAGTTTTCCTTGTGCACTCTTCACTCACTCGTCTCGATTGCCAAATTGAAATGCCATGGTGAACCATGCAATATACGTGAAAAGAACTGTCGGCAATGGCGTCTTTAATTTGGGTTTACTCCTTTCACCATGCAAATGTTTGAGCGATCTCAATGTGCTATAGATATCTTGTCCAGAAGATGTATACTATGATATGCTGGGAGACAAATACGACAATCTCTCGCCAGTGACAATTTGAAGAAAAGTGAGTAGATTTTTGGTAGGCATATTATGTTACTTGACGCTCTTTATATATAACATTACGGTAAGCCTTTAGCCCGGATTATCGGTCTTACGGCGACTGGTATTATATGGCTGGTAATGTGTCTTGTATGACGAACATGGAGAGAGAAAAAAATTCGGCAGAGCCCAGAATTCTCGGCTAGATAAGCCTCTTAAAACAGAAATTGTTCTATTTAATGGGTTCATTCCGATAAGTGAATCAAGTACACCAATCAACGTCACCAAATACCGAATGTCATATCGAGTCCCCTAATCAACATCCCGTGAGGTTCGGGTTGTGGGTTGTTCGAGTTCGCTTCCCATAATAAACCTGTTAACTTACTTATACATTGGGAGATATATGCATTGCCCCATAAGGCAAACTAATATGGAGTTGAGAGTTGAATACCCCATACAAAACTAAAATCAGTCAATCATTACCATGGGGCCTACATTTCTTTATATTTAGAAGTGAGTGGTACTGGTAGTACCATGTCCCTAAATCCAACGCCTCTCAGACAATAACCCCTAATTCTCTTCTAAAATGGCTATCACCATCAAACCTATCGAACGAAAGTTAGAGTTTTTCATAGAGTTAACTCTGTTAGGAGTAAAATCGGGGCTTATTTCGCAAATCGGCGTAATGAAGGTGTTTATCTTACAGTAATGGCAACCCGTACTGTAGAGAAACGTTTCTATGACAACTATAACTTGCGCTGCGTAGCTCTGTGAAACAGGCCCCGGCACTAAACTCACCGTACAGCGATCGTCTCACGGAAAAGGTAATATGATATGTTTGGCGTTTTTCTGTACTTGACAAAATTCTAGGTTCAGAATGAATTTCAAAGTAATATCATGTACATGCAGGCTACCCAGTTGATTGCTTGTCAACATCAATAATGCAAACAGCTCACAATGCCATGCCATTAAGTTGTCGAAAAGTTGTTTACGTTGCTTTCCAAAGCCTAGAGAGCCACGGGTTACTCACTTGAAATAAGAATTCTGGCTAGAATACAAATAAATCAGGTTGTCTATCAACATAAGAAATTCAAACTAGGATAGATGTAAAGCCGCAGACTAATTTCAATATACCTCAGTACTAAGTCCAGTCGGAACACACTTCGGCTATCTTCGCTCCCTACCGGTCGGCTTTGACACGCGTATTTCACGCACGTAAATCCCCGAAGTTATCAGACTGTACTAAGTCATGTCGAATTCGATGACGCCGATTCAGCGGGTTCGAATTAACAGAACTGCCCGTATATGTGCCTGGTTGTAGGCGAGTTTATTTAGTATGCATACGTTTTATTTTTGGGTTATTTTTTTTTTTACACAAATGATATAAAACACTTTATATATAAGAGCTTTTTTAGACAAGAAGATTTTCCCTGTGCCCGTGTGTTTTAGTGTTCATAAATATTATATATAATAGCTCTAATGAGAGGTTTGTGAGGATTTTGAACACCTGACACACTGCTCTAACTTTAACAGTATATAGCAGGATTAATACAACGTACATTACGCTCGCGGATATTTTCTTATATATTCATGCTATATGTTTACGTTTTCCGCGAAGCAGAAATATTTATATATGTCCTGGGATGTTGCCTACATACGTCAAATACTGTCTGACAGACTGCAGGACGTTTCAAATGTGGAGACCGAAAAGGTAGCTGCACAAGGAACGATTTTTTCATATCTCGAGGAACCTAACAAAAGGGTCGCAGTGACAATTAAAGGACCCGAAACACACTATTTGTTATATATGTATCGGAGAAACCCAGATTTGTACTGAAACTATGCCTTTCTACGTTTGTGTTGTACAAGATGTCGTCTATCGGGTAAGATAACATATACCGATATAAACAGATAACGTTATGGATGATTGATGGATTATTATTATTTTATAAGTAAATGTATTTCGGATTTCTATTTTTGTCAGTCGCAAAATACATACTTCCTGACTCCATATATATTAACCCCAATTGAGACAGCTTTGACAACCGGAAAAAATAGATACTAGTATAATGCCGATATCATGCCGCACGCGTTTCAACATGTGTACTTCCACGTTGACATGTATGAAAGCCTACAGATTCTCGGCCAAACTGTGTCATTTTCACAATTGGTTAAAAAAGCTAAAGGCGCACACAAAGATTATGCATCTGGCGTTAATTGAAAGATTATAAGGGATCTACAGTAGTGAATTCAAATATATAACAAACTCAGATGACAAACTGTGGAAAGATTATCTAAATTGGCTGAATAATAAGCTGGGCCCAAACCCTATCTGTTCCTGGCCCAGACTACCGGTTCCTGGTCCACATTCTACCGGTTCCTTGCCAACATTCTATCGGTTCCTGGTCCATACTCTACCGGCTCCTGGCCACACTCTACCGGTTTCTGGTCCACACTCTACCGGTTCCTGGCCCACATTCTACGGGTTCCTGACCCAAACTCTACCGGTTCCTCGTCCATACTCTACCGGCTCCTGGCCACACTCTACCCGTTCCTAGTCCACACTCTATCGGCTCCTGGTCCACTACCGGTTCCTGGCCCACACTATACCGGTTACTGGCGCACACTACCGGTTCCTGACCCACAATCCACCGGTTCCTGGCCTACACTCTACCGGTTCCTGGCCCACACTCTACCGGTTACTGGTCCACACTCTACCGGTTCCTGGTCCACATTCTGCCGGTTCCTTGTCCACAATCCACCGGTTCCTGGCCCACACTCTACCGGTTCCTGATTCACATTCTACCGGTTCCTGATTCACATTCTACCGGTTCCTGGCCCACACTACCGATTTCTGGCCCACATTCTACCGGTTCCTGGCCCACACTCTACCGGTTCCTGGTCCACACTCTACCGGTTCCTGATTTACATTCTACCGGTTCCTGATTCACATTCTACCGGTTCCTGATCCACACTCTACCGGTTCCTGGCCCACACTCTACCAGTTCCTGGCCCACATTCAACCGGTTCTTGGTCCACACTCTACCGGTTCCTGGTCCATACTCTACCGGTTCCTGGCTCAAACTCTGCCGGTTCCTGGCCCACACTCTACCGGTTCCTGGCCCACACTCTAATGGTTCCTGATCAACGTATGTTAAACCTCGTCATTTACCGACATTTAGAACGTGTCGTGTGGATTGGATTAATGGCCGGATGTGTTTTTTTGATGAACTCCAATTACATGAATGTACCCACGAAGTTTATATTAAATCAAAACGGCTCATAAATGAATTTTGAAATGCAAATAATTAAGAACAGTCAGGCTGTGATGACTCGGCATGGCTTAGCTGTCTTCGTGGTTGAATGAGTTTGGTTATTGATTCGTTCATTTTTCCTATTATTTAGACTTTTAAAATCAAGATTTTCGTGGAACTTTGGCAAACTTCACCGAGCAATGCCGTACACGTGTGTGGTGTTTAGCTGGATTTTCAAAGCTCAAACACTCCAAAACAACTATTTTTTCATACTGACGGGCGTATTTTGGAATCAGGGTTCATTGCAATCCAAAAGTTGGAGTCTAGCATATGTGGTCAGATTTAAACAACGAAATAACTTACTTAACTCGGGTCAAAACGGACATAATCGCATTCATGAATAATTTATAAAGCTCTTAGTGTCTGATTTGGACGAGCAGGTTCGTTCAGTAGGCCTAAATGTAATTCTTCCCTTGAATTCACTTTTGACTCTTTCAGTCTCAAACTTTTCAGTCCCGCCATTGATGACGTAACACTGTTGTGCTGTCTTTCAGGTTTTAAACGTTAAATTCACTTTACAGAAAGTCCAATTATTCATGAACGTCGTTTTGACACTGTTTGAGTAAAATATATTGTTATTTACAGTCTAAATCTGACCAGAAACTCTCAGATGCGGGCAGTCTACTCCGGCTTTTTGTTTGCAGTGAGCCCCGACTCCAAAATACTCCCGTCAGTATAAAAGAAGTAGTCATTCTGGAGTCAGAGGCCCGGACTAGAAACAAATACGGAAAGGACAGTATTTAAAAATCGCACCTTTCATAAAAAATACCATGTGTGTGAACAATAATATGAGGTTAGCTTTAAATATCGAATAATTTAGACGAAACCAAGCCAATATTTCTCAGAAGTACTAAAATTTACAGTGATTGGGTTGTTATTTCTCTTAACCGCACCCAACGACTGATTAGGGATAGAAAACTACATGCCTCTAAAGACCAACAAACCAGTTGTTGACGTACATTTCTGTCCACAAAATTTGTCCACGTTCTTGGCATGGTTGTGTTAATGACTTGCCACTACATATACTAGTATAGAGTACAAACAGTGTTTAACTTACACTAAGTGTTGTATCTACTTTGCTTGGATGCTCACAATGTTATTAAAAGGCTTCTGAGGCTTAAAGAATTTGTTAGTCAAAATAAGTATTAGTGGGCCTATACATTATCCGACCTAATAATTCGCCAAAGGGTTATTGAAAGCTGCATAATCTGCCAAATATACGGAAAATTTCGTTGAAACAAAATTAACTAGAATTGTTCAAAGTACAAAATAAGTAGGCCTACTTTATGTGGATATTTTCGTATGCAACAAAACTCGTACAATGTACTCATACATCCTGGCTAACTGAATTTTGTCCGTTTTTTATCAGGGCTACTCACTTTAGCGAGAATTTGTTTTTTAAATCAGTCTTAAATTTGATAACATGACGTGATATAAAACCATATATAAATTGGAGGAGATGGATAGAAAAAATAGAACCGTTTGAAATGTCATTAGATCGAGGCTATTTATAAACCCGAACAGGTTCGAAAGTCCTATAAGAAGTTAATTCCGATAATTTATTGTTCAAATGAACAAAAGGTTATAAGTTTGCTTTGTTTACTTATGAATTGTCGTATACAGCGAAATAAAGTGCATATATATAATTGTATGCCCATTTTTAACACAACAAGAAACTTGTCTCGGTGGTTATTTTAGACAAGAAGATTTCCTTGTGCCGGTGTGTTTTAGTGTTCAAAAATATATATAATTGTATACGTAACAAGCCCTGCATCATTTGAAAATATGTTTAGGGAAATGACGAATTGACGGGGATATGGGTTAAAATGGGGAGTGTGCATTACTAGTATTAAAAGATGGTCGTGTGCACTAAGTTTTCCCAAAGTTCGAAAGTAAAATAGAAATGGGTAAAGTTTCAAAAGCTCTCGAGAGGGTCAATTCTGTCGTCATGCACATTATAAACCAACAAAGGAAATTTTTCAAGCACAATAATCTACTGGTTCTTTATGTATATATTTTTTTGTAATTAAATTCATTGGGTGAGAATAACAAATGGTGATCGATATAAAGAGTTGTCGCTAATGATGTGTAACACAACCTTAAAATGGCCTAACTCGGTCTATTTATAGAGGGAAATAGCACGCAGATTTTTTCCGAGCGACCCGATTGACGAGTCAGTCTATGTTGGCTCGTGGTCGCGCTATAAACAGACTCGAAACGCATGTACCGACGTCGACGAACAACGGGGGTTAATAACGTACAGAATCAAATTGAACTTGTTGAAGAGAGTGGGATCTTACTGGCTGATTCAAAGGAATAATGGAAAGAAATAAGTTTAATTTCCCAAAGGTAAGCTAAAATAAACGTTTTACTGAGGCTTACCCGTTAACTTGGGGCTTAGTAAATGAAACTGAAAAGACGTATATTCGTATGGAAAAAAGTGTCTGTGAAATAAATTTACAGTCATTCTAGACTAATGAATGGTCGGTTACGTAACCAGTTGTACCTACAGCCATTTTGGGCTGTGCCGCATTGGGCTTTAAGGTTTTACGGAAAATGGTTTTGTCCTATTTTGGAGTTTACCTGGATTACAGCCCTTTTGTGCACGTTCCTTGTCCTGCCGAATTTATTTGAACAGTGTAACGGTTTACTTAGGGCATTGTTAAAAGTTACGTTCCCTTGTTGACATGCATGTGATTAGTCATTGCTTGTGTCTTACTCATGCAAATGAAAACCGAGGCCGAAATGCTAGAGTAGGTATGTAATGTACACCCTACAAAGTATAGCGTTCTGTTAGAAAGCCGTTCCGGTAACTCAAGTTTACATTAGTATATTTATGATCACTAAAACACACGGGATATTCCATACACATGTCAATTAAGTGCACAATCAAACGTTTAGTTAAATATATTTGAACACTAAAACACATGGGCACAGGAAAAATCTTCTTCTCTAAAATAACCATGGGGACAAGTTTCTTATTGTGTTAAAAAGAGGCATATCATTTAGTTAAATAGATGTACCGAAAACTTTTTTTATACACGCATAACAAATATACCAAATGCTATTTTGCTTTGTATCAACCTAACAAGAGAAACTCTATCTAATAACACATATATCATTTTAAAAACGTATAAAATTCTGTCAGCTGTCAAACGTTTAACATGTGTACATTAAAATCTGTTTTAGCAATTGTGGCCGGGTTTTTTCTCTCTAACTATTATTTAGAAGTGTATTGTTGAAAACAGCCATGATAGGAATGTGCGTAGAAAAGAGAATGTAATGTTTTGCCAGAAAATACAGGTTTTTATTTGTTATTTGCATTATGAATGCTTATCGAACTGAACCTCATGCTAATGTGGGCTAGGCCCTACACACTCAATGAATATTTGTTTAAATTTATGCAGACCACTTATTTTGTTTTACGTCCTGAAATTAGAACTTCATGAAAATTGAGATGCCAGGGTCCTGTTTCACAAAGCGGCGTAGATGTATTTTTCGGGTAACTTTCATACTAACGTTGACTAGTATGGGTTGCTATGGCAGTTACGTCTACGTCTACGCCGCTTTGTGAAACAGGACCCTGTATTTTAATAGCTTAAATCACTTTCAAGTAATAATGCACGGGTATGAAATTCAAACATTGGCCATAAATCTGTATAATGCAACCTAAAAATAATTCGTTAAGATAATTTAAACGGTTAGATTAGTTAGGTCAGTTGATAATATATTGTAACATACAAAACATCGCTCAATTTTATCAGATCTGATATATTAATAGTTCATCTTAAGCAGTTTTGTTTCCGAGTCGATGAACCTTCAGATGTTCTATCGATATATGAGAACTTGCCATCTGTTCTCGTTTTTATGTTTATTTTCACATAGTTATTGACGCAGAATTCTAAAGAAAATACGGGCATATTGAACGACCATGTGCTTATTACTCTATGGTTCAGCTATTTATCACATTACCTGGTCTTTGTTAACTCAGCCCCACATTGCCTTTCACGACATGTACCCACTACTCAGGGATATGTTATTAGCTACATAATTACAGTCAAACTGTAATTTATTTGTGCCTTTTAGAAAGCAAATATAACACTGTTCTGGTCATCTTTGGACTTTCAGTTTCTTAAAAAATTGCACAAACTCTTGGAATTTACGCGCACAGCATTTTTGGGATTGAGGGATGTTCACATAATTTTTTTCAAAATGTCGGCAGGAATAGTACTGTATTGAGAAGAAGACGTGAAAGTTGCAAAGAAACTCGAAAAATGCGTTGATAAAAACAGTGCATGTCACTAATGTTTTACTAATAAGTGACGTCTTGCTAAATAAGGTAAACAAAATGGCGAAATGAGGCAGATAGGTTTCTCAGAAAGCTGTGCATAAATCTATATGACGTCATCAATCTCGGCTGTAATTAAAACGATCAATAAGACAATGGCTCCGTGAATCCTCCTAATTAATCCATATCAATCAATTTGCTCAATTGATCCATCGATGAACTGAGGAATCAATCAGCCATTCTGTATTTACACAAGGACGTGTTTGTATAGAACGCCACCCTTTATCTACAATATATTATACTTCATTTAAAGACAATTTTATTTGGTTTTCAAACAAATAATGGTTTTTGACTTTCGAAAAAGGAATTATCAACAATTTTCTTCAGAAGTAGACAGTTGGTTGATAAAAGCCTGTGAAAAGCAACTGGAATACTCCACTTCTCTGGTGTATTGAGGTATCATCAACCACTTAAGAGCCTTGCTGGAAGGTGTGTACTCATACCTCTGCCATATCTTTCCTCATGAGCAATCAATCATAACACCTTGCTGTGAATTTATAAAATTTTAAAATAAAGTCCCTTGGCAGCATGTTTACTAGCCATTCACTTTCATATAGTACACACGGTTTTAGAGATAGTAAAAGGCATTCATAACAGCTCTTCACTAAAGAGTTCTATTGAACGCATTCAATTCATCGGGTATAAGGAGACAGTAAAAACTGCACAATAGACCAGTGTATCCCAATATTCATGAAGCATTATTTACTATATATGTATGGCACGACAGAAAATTTATTCATTTTGCTATCGGACACGTTTTGTGACCATTCAACTGCATCTTTGGAAGACGTCTTGTGTCGAGGTAACTTTTGTAATGGGTCCAACACCATTGACATTAACGTTTTCAAAGTAAGTTTTAGCAATATGTTACAAATATAATTTCTCGCCGTCTAAAACAAATGGAAAAATTAAGATGGTTTAAACGGCACACCTTAGTTTAGAGGCGAACGCGGTTGTCGCTTTGCATGGACATTCAGTTTAAAGTGGCATGAGCTGCCAAATTGTTGATATTTTGATGTTAAAACAGAATGTTGTAAACATTGGCTATTTTTCTCAAGACGTATAATTCGGAAAAGTGTGAATTTTAGCAGCTCATGCCACTTTAATGGGGATTGACCTGTAGTGTAGCCCTTTCGTTGCAATATTCAGAAATAATATAGACTACAAATTCTTATCTATCAATGTTTATACTTAAGTAATAGATATGAAAGGTAAGGGATTTGTTAATACATCAAACACGATGTGATAAACATGAACAAAAAAGGTCCCCGTAACTTCGAAGTCAACTATCACCTTGTTTTTATAGTGTGAATTTATTGATAATCCAGTAATTTCCCTAGTGATAATAGCGGTTGATATGACAGAGAAAGGAGAGAACAATTCTCAGTCCATTGCACCTTTTAACATGGATCTCATACGGTTTAATCAGAATTTGTGATCCACTAACTCATACATCTAACTATAGTTAACATCAAAGATTTCTAGATTAAAATATGATTAGTATTTGACTCTATACGAAGCTCGTTAACGTTATCGGGCAATATATATATCTTATGTGATTAATGCAGATAATATATCATATATTTATGAACACTAAAGCACACGGGCACAGGTAAAATCTTCTTGTCTAAAATAACCATGGAGACAAGTTTCTAATTGTGTTAAAAACAGGTATATCATTTAGACATGTATACCCTATCATGAATTGTTGTAATAATCTAAACCTATGATGTTTCATTAGGTTGACAAAGTAACTATTGTATCATTGACTTCAGTGGTATTATGCGTCCAAACTAATGTATCATTGACTTCAGTTGTATTATGCGTCCAAACTATTGTATCATTGACTTCAGTGGTATTATGCGTCCAAACTATAGTATCATGGACTTCAGTGGTATTATGCGTCCAAACTATTGTTTTATTGACTTCAGTGGTATTATGCGTCCAAACTATAGTATCATGGACTTCAGTGGTATTATGCGTCCAAACTATAGTATCATTGACTTCAGTGGTATTATGCGTCCAAACTATTGTATCATTGACATCAGTGGTATTATGCGTCCAAAACTATTGTATCATTGACATCAGTGGTATTATGCGTCCAAAACTATTGTATCATTGACTTCAGTGGTATTATGCGTCCAAAACTATTGTATCATTGACATCAGTGGTATTATGCGTCCAAAACTATTGTATCATTGACTTCAGTGGTATTATGCGTCCAAACTATAGTATCATTGACTTCAGTGGTATTATGCGTCCAAAACTATTGTATCATTGACTTCAGTGGTATTATGCGTCCAAACTATTGTATCATTGACTTCAGTGGTATTATGCGTCAGAACTATAGTATCATTGACTTCAGTAGTATTATGCGTCCAAACTATTGTATCATTGACTTCAGTGGTATTATGCGTCAAAACTATTGTATCATTGACTTCAGTGGTATTATGCGTCCAAACTATAGTATGATTGACTTCAGTGGTATTATGCGTCAAAACTATTGTATCATTGACTTCAGTGGTATTATGCGCCAAAACTATTGTATCATTGACTTCAGGGGTATTATGCGCCAAAACTATTGTATCATTGACTTCAGTGGTATTATGCGTCCAGACTATTGTATCATTGACTCCAGTGGTATTATGCGTCAAAACTATTGTATCAGTGACTTCAGGGGTATTATGCGTCCAAACTATTGTATCATTGACTTCAGTGGTATTTTGCGTCCAAACTATTGTAACATTGACTTCAGTGGTATTATGCGTCAAAACTATTGTATCATTGACTCCAGTGGTATTATGCGTCAAAACTATAGTATCATTGACTTCAGGGGTATTATGCGTCCAAACTATTGTATCATTGACTTCAGTGGTATTATGCGTCCAAACTATTGTATCATTGACTTCAGTGGTATTATGCGTCCAAACTATTGTACCATTGACTTCAGTGGTATTATGCGTCAAAACTATTGTATCATTGACTTCAGTGGTATTATGCGTCAAAACTATTGTATCATTGACTTCAGTGGTATTATGCGTCCAAACTATTGTATCATTGACTTCAGTAGTATTATGCGTCCAAACTATTGTATCATTGACTTCAGTGGTATTATGCGTCCAAACTATTGTATCATTGACTTCAGTGGTATTATGCGTCCAAACTATTGTACCATTGACTTCAGTGGTATTATGCGTCAAAACTATTGTATCATTGACTTCAGTGGTAGTATGCGTCCAAACTATAGTATCATTGACTTCAGTGGTATTATGCGTCAAAACTATTGTATCATTGACTTCAGTGGTATTATGCGTCCAAACTATTGTATCATTGACTTCAGTAGTATTATGCGTCCAAACTATTGTACCATTGACTTCAGTGGTATTATGCGTCAAAACTATTGTAGATTGACTTCAGTGGTATTATGCCTTAAAACTATTGTATCGTTGACTTCAGTGGTAGTATGCGTCCAAACTATTGTATTATTGACTTCAGTGGTATTATGCGTCCAAACTATTGTATTAGTATCATTGACTTCAGTGGTATGTGCGCCAAAACATTTGTTGCTGTTTGTCGATGTTAGTACTGATAGGAGCATCCGGGATCGTGTTGACTTTCGGATGATGTTTACTTCAGACTTTTCTCTGTAGGCTAACAAGCAAAATCAGTTGCCTTTCACAGTCATTTTGTTTGTCAGTGCTTGGCAAGACGTCCCCTTTGGTGACTTTGGTGACATAACGTGTTTTTATTCACGCATTTTGCGCCTTTTACGCCTTTCGATACAGTATTATTCCTTGCGCCATTTTGTAAAATAATGTAAACATCCCTCAACCCTCCGAAATGCTTTGCGCATTAATCCCAAGTGACGTCATCTAGCAATCGGTCGATTATCCATGAATTTGGTAAAGCAGTGTAAAGTTCATCATTCAATAAAGGGTCCCGTTGGAAATAAAGAAAAAGTGTTACAGTGCGATAAACCCAATGAATTGTATGCGTGGAATGGAGGTCACATGGTATTTGATATGCATCGAATGCCGCCATTACTAGGAGATGATGCGACTGCGATCCAGGTCTGTTATGCACGCGCGCCTCAACTATCAATGGCGGCACATTTTACTAAGTCAGATCAAGCCAGCCAATAAGACGTGTCCATTCCACGCATATAGTTCATTGGATAAACCCTTCCACAAGTGCATGTTTTCTGGACTTCAGTCAGCGGAATGATTAATCACCTTTAAACGCCTGGGTAGACTGCTCACAATGTATTTAGTACTTTTTTATATTTTCCACATATAATATAACCAGAAAGATGCGAATGTCCATATATATTAATACATTCTCTCAATGCCCCATTCTGTAACCTTTAGAATCTGTGTATCAATTTTATAAATCCTCAATACGGCCACTTTTAGTATTTCTATATAATAACAAAAGGGGGGACAGTAAGTTATTATAATACCTCTGAATGAATATGAGAATTATGCAAATAAACCTGCACCTTTTATCGGCTTTTCAGGTATTTGGTATACAGCTAGTATTGTACCATATAATTAACATAAATCAACCACTCCGTTATTAAGCAAATCCAGATGCATTATAGCTTTCTCTCGCTAGTATTTGAAAGTCATCCTGCATAGAATTTGACTGGCTTAATCCAATGTAAATATATCCAGGAAAGAAATTACACTCCGGATCGAGAAATGTAATGAATAAATTAACGAATTTAACTAAATTGTATGTATACTTCATTCAAGTGTCACTTAAATAAAACCAATTCACTTTTGTGCGAAAAATAGACATGTTAAGTTAGTTTCTGATTGAACTCTGTTTCATTTGACAAACGGAAGAAGCATAGGACAATTGCGGAAAAAACCTCTTTAGTTAAGTTAAAAATTAGATGGCTGTAGAATATAACGTATAGAATTCCCCACTCCATTCGTTTATTAATAGAGATACAAACAACTATACAGTTCGTGATTTCGAAGAGCCTATAGAATGTATACAAAGCCATTGTAATCGGATGGCTGGAAGCAATATGCATGCATTTACTTCCGTCGAGTTTGAAACCTGGTTAAACGATACTTGCAGATCGACGGACAAACACGTTATTCAGAATGTAATTCACGACGTTTCGGTGCACTACGGTTCTCTAGTTAAGAAGTAAGTTATCGTATCTACTGCTACTTTTGATCTCGGTATAGTATCATTTCATATTTTATGTCATTACTTAAAGTGACATGAGCTGCCAAAATGTTGATATTTTGACGTTAAAACAGAATGTTGAAATTATTGGCTATTTTTCTCAGGACGTATAATTCAGAAGCTTTTTAGTGCTTCTAGTCTCGAGAATGAACGATAAAGTATTGTTTTGAACTAACTTTCGCTTAGAATGAATGAATGGTCGTCCTGGTTATTTAAATTTTGTTTACTTTTCGAACACGTTTTCGCTTCGTACAGGCCACATACTGCATGAATTTTCCTCATTCCAACGCCAATCATTTACTTTTTCGATGGCCTTCAAAGCCTCTTACTGTCGTCACGATCAGAAATTATGAAAAAAGTGTGTATTTTGGCAGCTCATGCCACTTTAATCGAATAATGGAGAATTTAATGTTTATGGGCTGATTACTGATTGATTTCTCCAGGGTTTTCTCACATATCGCTGATTCTGATATATTTCCTTATTTGCGTTATATTCAGAATTTCGTCGTCAGATTTTGAGTGTAGTTTTGCGCTTTGTATATATCCTTGTGGAGCAATCCGTGAAAATGAAATGTAACATAAAACTGTTATCGCAAGCTCCATGCATACGTCACGCAAGGCTGACATAAAGTTTTGGTTTGAGTGACAAGTAATATGTTCCAGATGTCCAGCTGTGCTCTGTTTTTATTTGTTTTATTGATTAATTTGACTACCATATTTAACCGGAACTTTTAGGATTAGTTGAATTTCATGGGACTATTTTGCCTTTTTTTTAAAAAGATTTTCTTCCAACCGAAGCACATGACAATGGCAACTGGGCGAAAATCTCACGACTTTCCGTTTTTGTTTTGTAAGCTATTGATTCCTACAAAGTTTGCTTAAAGCGTTTGTGTGTTTGTTTAACTTCCTTTGTCCAATGCAAATTGATTTTTCAGCTAAGCCTAAGCCCGTATTTCTAATTCTAAAAGTATTTCTGGACATTAAGATTGCACGGCTAATTTCAACCGAGTACATGTACTTTACAAAATTGTACACGCAATCTTGTTTTCGGTTTGACAATTTTTTTTTTATAAAATTAAATAACTTGTTTTTTTTTAGTATCTTTCTAAAATATATCTTCAGGCAAATTTAATAGTATATACCACGGATAAGCTTGAACATAATATACATGGGTTTTATATGTAGCAATGCTAAATATTTCGACATTTCTCATGAAATGGAAATAAACTGCAGAAATAGCGAGTAAAACTTTTTGCTCTTTCGTTAATAATCTATTAATATTACAAAGCATTTTAAATGGAAAAAAAGCATATTTTCATATGACCATATTTCAATTCAAAATTTGATCTACATGTATGTGCTTGATGATTTCACCAAAACCTCTGTTTTATCCTTGTTGAATTCATTTTGTGTGACAAAGCTAGATTTAGGTGACATGCGCTGTCAAAATTCGGACTTTAAAATAAATACAGAGAAGCTGACAACTTGAAAAAAACTAAAAAAAATTCATCTTAAAATAAATAAATATTGGTAAAGTTAGTAACATGTACAAAGATGCGTGCTAATAGCAAATAAAAAGAGGGTCCGTGGGCCTCATATGCCCCGGAGGCCCTATCGATGGCTGGATATGCGTTTTGAGGTTTTTCCTGCATGGGGTCAGAAATCTGGGGATAGTTTTTCAAAATTTCATAAATTATTGGCCCATAGATAGCCCCGTCGTTCAATTCAAGACCAGCAGACGCCCAAAGCTGTTGAAATATTACAGATTCTCTTAAGCTCTAATGTTTTTTTTCACTATCTAAATAACCCAGATTTGAAATCAGAAAATTTCAAACAAGTAGGGGTCCTAGGCTTCGGGGCCCTGTAAACATTTTTGAAATTGAGGTTTAGGGGGCTGAGGATGCCCAACCAACAAGCAAGGGTCCAGTGGATAAAATTTCGCCATATTTTTAGAAAGGTTTGGGAATACTGACTGCAAAACGTAAGAAGCTTTTCAGCCGACATATCTTAAGGGCGGATTCAATAACAGCCAAATTCAGCCTCCACACTCAACTTATTTTTTAATGATTAAAAAAAAGTGAGCCCCCTTCCCCTCCCATCCGGTTTCTGGGCCCTATATGTTTACAGAAACCATGAAGCTATATAAAGCCAGCCGACAAGATAATTATAAAAGTGGGATGACATACATGTATCATGAATGTGGCGTTAAGCACCATGCTTCTTGTTACACTTAGCTTGAGGGATAAAGACATACAGTAACACCTGATTCGCACCTGTCGACGCACCTTTATTGATTAAGTGGTGTAGCCTTCATCTGCCATATCGGTGAAGAAGGACGATTGCGTGTCATCTGTCCGGAGACGTGTCTTAAAAACACCCACACGTGGAAAAAATAATTTTCTCGCAAGTTTTTCGTCTTTTTCCCCTGTGCTAAAGTAGAATGCTTGTTTTAAACTGGGTGTCAAGATTTTTCACTGTTATTTATTTTAAATGTCAATTTATTATCGAAAGAGGAAATTCGATGTCATTAATTTTCTATGTGAGTTGTGGCTCTTTGTTGATAATATACGATTGCAATCGATCTCAACAGAATTCTGTGTGTTTTGGTGAATCGCTTAGTTAAGGTTTTGCAATTCGGCTATCATAATGTATTCATTGAAAAGATTTGCGGTTTGCTGAGTGAATTTGGCTTAATTAAACAATACATAGGTTTCGGATGTTAGGAAGTGCTGTTTGAGATATTTAAAGTGGCATGAGCTGCCAAAATTCACACTTATTTCATAATTTCTGATCGTCACGACAGTAAGAGGCTTTGAAGGCCATCGAAAAACTAAATGATTGGCGTTGGAATGTGGAAAATCCATACAGTATGTTGCCTGTACGAACCGAAAACATGTTCGAAAAGTAAACAAAATTTAAATAACCGGGACGACCATTCATTCATTCTAAGCCAAAGTTAGTTCAAAACAATACTTTATCGTACATTTTCGAGACAAGAAGCACAAAAAAGCTTCTGAATTATATGTCTTGAGATAAATAGTCAATAATTTCAACATTCTGTTTTAACGTGAAAATATCAACATTTTGGCAGCTCATGCCACTTTAAGGTTTTGCAATTCGACTATCATTATGTATTCATTGGAAAGATCTGCGGTTTGCTGAGTGAATTTGGTTTAATAATTAGGCGTTGGATGTTAGGAACTGCTGTGTGCGATATTTAGTATGATAACTGCTGCTATTATAGGTCTTGGGCAAGGCTATAGTATAGGACAACGCTGTAAACATTCCTAGCTGGGGCTGTCTAAAGCTTTTCAATGGAGTGGGTCACAAAAGAAGGGAAAAGCCTATAGACGTCCTTTTCTTAGTGCTCGAACTAGTTCAAATTTCTACTGTTCAATGTGTATATCACGTGGTACTCGGTACTATCCGGTATCTCGGAAGGCAAGGGTGTGTTGAGAGAGTCTCTATATTCAGAACACGGGAACATCTGGTAAAACTGGAGAAGACTTTCCGAATTATAAAAAGCTACTTTTTATACGTCTCTGGTAATAACTGTAAACAGTTGGAAGGATTCGCTTTTGTCGCTGCTGTGTTTCCGTATACCAAAGGTTTTGTTACAAGCCTGTATACCGTTAACGTCAAAATCTAAGTAGGCCTACTCTTAACCCCGTCAACAGATGTGGTAATCGAAAACTACAGAGCCAATTACTATTATGTTCTTGTCGATATAGTACGTCCGGATTTATATTCTTAGAAGTGGATACCACGGTATGTTTCAACTTATGTTCAGATTATAGCTTAGAATTTGTAAACTGTGTGATCATAGAATGTTATTTATATATGTCAAAGTGGCTTTATTTAGATCGTGGAACATTCGTATAGATGTAGGCTGTAATCTGACCTCACACTAAATTGTATACGGACTTTGACGTAGCCCTTCAACCAGCATATTACATACATTGTATATAGGCAAAAACATACATTTAAGTGCGTACGCCTCAATGTGATTATGTTTATGTATTTGGATGGCACATTTGGATCTTGTTTTATGACCTTTATATCATTACAAAACATCCACCATCATTGGATCGTTTGAGGGATGCTTTACACCGCACTCCCTACCTTGTGCCCTACCGCCCAAACTCTCACTACATTTGGACTGCCACACATTTTTTCACTAAACGTATACTACATTGATACGCTCGTATAAATGTGACGTGAAAAATTTATGAATAAAACTTTTACCTGACAAGGCCATTGCCAGTTAAGTAGATGCATCCCTGTCTGTCAGAAGGCCAAATAGCATAAAGCACGTCCAATGGGGCTTATTTCGGATGAGGTGTAACTATCAGAGAGACAGGTACAAATATCCTGTGAAGCAAATGTCAGGGAGACCCTACCCTTGGGACAACGGTCAGTGGGAGAAATGTGCGGTTGAACTTACCTTTGGTACAACTATCAGTGGGACAAATGTCCGGGTGAACCTACCCTTGGGACAACTATCAGTGGGAGAAATGTGCGGTTGAACCTACCCTTGGGACAAATATTAGTGGGACAAATGTCCGAGTGAACCTATTCTTGGGACAACTGTCAGTGGGACAAATGTCAGGGGGAACCTACCCTTGGGACAACTGTCAGTGGGACAAATGTCAGGGGGAACCTACCCTTGGGACAACTATCAGTGGGAGAAATGTCAGGGTGAACCTACCCTTGGGACAACTATCAGTGGGAGAAATGTCCGGGTGACCCTACCCTTGGGACAACTGTCATTGGGACACTGTCCGAGTGAACCTATTCTTGGGACAACTGTCAGTGGGACAAACTCGCGGTGAACCCACCCTTGGGACAACTGTCGGTAGGACGAATGTTCGGGTGAAATTTCCGGGTGAACCTACCCTTGGGACAACTATCAGTGGGACAACTGCCACAGTGAACCTATCCTTGTTTGGTCTTGTTTACAAGTTATCAATTAGCTTGGCAGTAACGAAATAAAACTAGAAGCTTGGTGTGACAGTTTGACCGAATTTCCTAGATTCTTCATTTCCTTTAGATTCAATGAATCACAAGAGTGAGTCCTTTTGTATACCAACTAAACTATCCCTATAGAGCCCCCTGTTACATATTTGAAACATCAGTTTCATTTCAGTATTAAACACATATAACCAAGTGCCGAATACTTTTACTGTATTAAACGCCCGAAGATACAGATTCGTCACATACAGCCTGCAGCTGGTACCCCTACGTTTTGTTAGTTCACAAAGGGGTTTAATTTTTAGCTACCTGTAACATACCCCGGGCTTTAAAGGGCTATTCTGTCGATAGTGATAACATCTTTTCCAAACAACAAATATTCAAGGGTTTGAACGAAGACCAAGACATCTTGTCTAAAGCTCGCTAAATATTTTCAGGTAGGCTAACACGACGGTCAGATTGTTTTTGAAGTCATATGATTTCATTTTGCTTAACTAAAAGCCGTTTTAATGTGAAGTAAGTAGGCAATGTTTACTCTTTTATTGACTTCCCTTTTGTTTGTGATACCTGCATAAGTGAATAAGGGATGATCGAATATTTACTTATAAACATATAGCGTTAATATTTCTTAGGCAGTCATTACGGTATTATTTAATCTCTCAGCCTTAGCCCAACAGTGTTCATATAGGCCCATGGTCAGGTGTATTTACAATATAGTTTTGATGCGTCCATTTCAGAGGTTTGCAGTCTGTTTAGCTACATTATGTTTACAACAACCGGAAGTGCGCATGTATGTGTTAAGAGAGAAAATAAGGGAGTGTGTTCATTTGCATGGGTCAATTTTGTATCAAAATGAAACACCGTGTAAGTTTGTTGTGATTCTCCGTTAAACTTCAGATTAGTAGTAAAATAAGAATTTATCAATCTCGGATAAAAGACTATAAGTCGACTTTCCGTTAACAAGATACATTTAAAGAGTTTTTTGGGGGAATTCCCCGCTGCTTTGTTTTCTGCCTGACGGTCAGTAAACAAACAGCTAAAAATGCACCAAATGCGCACGCACAACGGTCTTGTCCTGCGCCCCTAAGGTCCATTCTCAGTCAATAAACAAAGCAGACGAAGGATTCCCCAAATAAAACTCGCTATTCAGCGGTCAGTGGGAGCTAGGATAGTTACCAATGGTCATCTGGAAACCTCGTCTAAATAAAGACAACAGTTGAATAGCACACATTTTAACGGCCTTTGTTCCGGGCTTGTCCCTTTAAACCATTTCTGTCATAAGCTTCAAGCGTTTGATAAGTTTTCTTTGGGAGAGGTACACTTGAGTCTTCTTGATTGGTTGCTACAGCGTATTGAGACATTTTTGTTCATCAAACTATCCACAAACTTATACATTTTCTTGTCGCCATTAATCCTAATTCCAACAAAACCCAGACGTGTTGACATAGTGTACAATGTGTGGGCCAAATGACATATTATATAATCAATTGTCTATGTAGAAATATAACTTTTGAGAAAAACTTGAAATGAGATAGAAAACTGCTTGAGGCAGAACACGCTATTTAATCGTTCAGACAGTTCTTTATTCTAGAGATCGAGTTTTAGTTTGAACTTCTCGATAAAAATTTACATTTGTTTTAATTTTCAGAAAAATTTTAAAGAGTATGCAGTGAATAAAAATGATGTCTCGAGATAATGGTGTTTGAGCACATACACGTAAACAACCCATAACAATGGCCGCTGTCAAACGGCATCGGCTCTCTCTTTTGTTCTTCATAGTTGCTGCAACATTTAGCGTGACTACGTTGTACATGGGATACAAGCGACACACAATATACGGTATGTAACAGCTCACTGTTTTAAATGCGTTTTTATTCTTTCTATATTTTTAACACTATAACACACGGGCACAGGGAAAATCGTCTTGTCTAAAATAACCACGGAGACGTTTGTTAGTTATAGGAACAATTCTCAACCCTTCGGAACTCTACGTTCATTTGTTAAATACCTCCTAGACGATTACAATCAAACACGGCCAATTGAGCGCAACAATCTTGACTGCTGTGCGAGAAACGTCTACACTCTCACCTGTCAATAATGGGTAGGGGCCTCCGTGGCTCAGTAGGTAGAGCGTTGGACGCTCAATCCGAACAGCCTTCCACTAATGGGCCGTGGGTTCAAATCCCACTGTCAAAAAAATTGGAAAATTTTCTGACTGGGTTTTCACTCGAACAGCCTATGTGGGATGGTTGCCAGAAGGTCGTGGGTTTCCTCTGGGCATAGAGCCCGGTTTCCTCCAACAATAAAACTGGCAACGCCGCCATATAAGTGAAATAATCTTGAGCGTGGCGTAAAACACCAAACAATCAATCAATAATGTGTAGGCCTAACTATCTAACATAGACATTAACAGCCTTTTGCCATCAGGTTTGGCTGACAATCCTGATCAGATTGATTGATTGATTGATTGTTTGGTGTTTTACGCCGCGCTCAAGATTATTTCACTTATATGGTGGCGTAGCCGGATTTATTTTGGGAGGAAAGCGGGCTCTATGTCCGGAGGAAACCCACGACCTTCCGGTGGTAACTGGTAACCATCCCACATAGGTCGTTTGAGTGAAAACCCAGTCAGTTTTTTGGGGACTGTGTCGGATTCAAACCCGCGACCCATTGGCGGAAGGCAGTTCGGATTGAGCGTCCAACGCTCTACCTACTGAGCCTCGGAGGCCCCATCCTGATAAGAACCAACACCCGAACATATCAACAATTGTACTTCGCTGAAGGTTTCTCAATGATATCAAGCAAATCTCCAAATTGTGAGATGCTGGTTCTAATTCCATTTTGTAGATCTAAGGGAGAAAGTTGTAAGACAACGACACGGTGGCTGAGTTAAACTAAGCTTTAGTCCTGCCTAAAACCTCAACAGATCAACCCAGGAATATTTCCTTCTTAGGGTAATTTATCGGTTAAAAGAAACCTCATCTGTCTATTAGCAAACAATACAAATGTATGTAGTGTCAATTTAACACAGGCCATAGTAGGCTTGGTAGGATCCAGTAAAATGTAGCTTATTTCGAACAAATAATAATGAGCCTATATGGGAGGTATAAATTCAGAACTTTCTTTTGAAAAAAAATTGGGCGTCTGAAAATTAATACAATGCTTATAGCGTTGGTTATTTAGTTATTAGTTAACCCTTACTCGCCGACACCATACAAATTTGGAACTATAAAACCTTACCTTTTTGTTGTCTTAACAGTGACGGATACAGAAGAGAGCGTTCATGATGATATTGCTTTACATCATGATGACTATGAGAACTACCGAGGGTCAGGAAAGGTCATCGACACCTTGCAACGTCATAGCCACAAAGGTAAGTGATAATAAAGATGACCATTCGCATTCTCGCGAGATCTCCTTGGCTATAGGCCCGTTCTCACTGTGCGACTTGTCGTACCGACTTGCATAAATGTATGCCTAACTGCTAAAATACGAAAATGCTAAACAAATGACTGAAATTGTTTTACTGTAAATAATTTGCGACACAAAACATCCGTTGAATTCTAGTCCAGTCTTCAAGTGGTAAGAAAAAAAAACTTCCCAATCAAACCACCTGTTTATATTTACTTGAAATCATAAGTGTGGTTTATACCGGCAATCAACCAAGCAATCAAATATTATATGGGCTGGTTCGAGTGCAATGTCCAGACTTTTTAGGAGACATTCATAGTCATGCGCAAATCCTCCCTTTTGCACCTAATCATAGTTTATGCTCGTTTCAACTTATTTGCTCTGAAATACGCAAATATACCCAGTCCAGCACTGTAGACCTACTATGATTTGATTGAAGACTGGGGTCATTTCTTGTGCTAGACATGGGTTGTTGAGAGATTACGTAAGTCACTCTAGCCTTTAGCGTCAATTAATCACAATTAATTCATTACCTGCTTCCCGATTCCTGTCTCTGTGTGGGGTTTTTTTTGTGTGTGTGTAAACAAGGATGGCTGCACGAGAAGGTCTCTCAGTGCCGACATCATATATAGATTTATTTAATCAAAACCTGAACTATTAGACTTCTAACCCCACTGGTTAATCATAATCAAGTAGCTTCTTTTGACTTACTAGCATATATGAACATAAATCAATAAATATTCCAAATAGTTTAAAGTGGCATGAGCTGCCAAAATTCACACTTTTTTCATAATTTCCGATCGTCACGACAGTAAGAGGCTTTGAAGGCCATCGAAAAACTTACTGACTGGCGTTGGAATGAGGACAATCCATACAGTATGTGGCTTATAGGAACCGGAATAGTGTTCGAAAAGTAAACAAAATTTAAATAACTGGGACGACCATTCATTCATTCTAAGTCAAAGTTAGTTAAAAACAATGCACAAGGAGCACAAACAATATACAAGGAGCGCTCTACGAATGGAAAGTATCCCTAATAGTATATGGTGAACATGTCACACAAAAGAAACCCGATGCAGTTAATTTTTCGTCTCGGTTCAAGGGACAGTTGTAGTAGGTGGGGCAACTTCAGAGGTAGTCACTTATAAAGAAACTTCCTGGGAAGGCCCATACTGGCTTTCAAAGCCGTCACGTACCCTGTTAAGTGTGAATGCACGCTGCTATAGAGAATAGGTCATTGAAGTCAGACATGCCTATAGTGGAACCACGCCCTTGCAGCTCTTCAAACTTAAACGGAAAAGTAAAGAGCAGTTACTCTGTATTTAATAGTATCCGTTTTATTAAAACGGTATACAGAGAGTTACTCCCCTTGCTTCTAATATAAACATCTGGTAAATGATTTCGGTAAATTTATAACATCAACTGCCTCCGTATCAAAGTGGTAAATTGGGAAAAGATCATTTGGTCCTTTTGCGATAGAATGGACAGTCGGACATAATACAAAGAGTTACTTCCCTTGCTTCTAATGGGATATCTGGGTAATGATTTCGATAAAATTGTGACATCAACATCCTTGGTATTGACATTTTTTAAAGATGCATGAAATCTAACTTAGTTTTTATCGTCTTTTTCACGTTTGATAAAATCTTTTTGAAGAAATTGTCATATTTTATGGGATAATCAAATTTGCATCGATGTCGACCGAACGCGCAGAAAGGAATAATCAAATTAATGCCTTGCTCTGCTTTATGCTCGGTGATATTACCGAAAGTTCATGTTTATTGGGTCAAAGCGCGCGCTGGTTTTTACCGATAACTACTATCACCTAATATTGTCGTTTTGTTTGTTTTCAGAAATGTCGGAGAATTCCCTAGCAGCCAAACTTTACAAAAAAGTCCGTGTTTTGTGTTGGATTATGACATCTCCTCAGAATTTAGCCAAAAAGGCCACGGCTGTTAAAAGTACCTGGGCAAAACATTTTAATGAATATATATTTATAAGCAGTGTAACAAATACTAGTTTTCCGACCATAGGACTAAATGTTACCGAAGGACGTCAACATTTGACATCGAAGACAATGCAAGCATTTCGATATGTTTATAAAAACTATATGGATAAAGCCGATTGGTTTATGAAAGCGGACGATGACACGTTCGTTATCGCCGAAAATCTGAGATTTTTCCTGTCTCACTACAGCCCTGAGGAACCTGTATATTTTGGATTTCATTTCAAGCCCTTTGTTGCCCAAGGGTACATGAGTGGTGGGGCTGGATACGTGCTTAGTAAGGCAGCGGTTAAAGTTTTGGCTGAGAGAGGGACAGATCCCAAAATATGTCGACAAGACGGCGGTGCTGAAGACGCCGAGATGGGGAAGTGCCTGGAGAAGTTAGGGGTAAAAGCCGGGAAATCTTTGGATGCCGAGGGCCGAGAAACCTTTCATCCATTTAAACCGATCTCACATATGGAAGGTCACTATCCAGTCTGGTTCTTGAAATATGCTGTCAATAGAATAGAGAAGGTAAGACATATATCTGTCAGTGTAAGGTAGAGACTACTTCACTGGTTCCCTAAGTTCTAAGCTCATCGCCAGGTATTTCATAATTCTACTTTGAAAAGTGTAGTATGTTCTTTGTTTCTCACAAAACTGTTATAATGACTAAATTATCAATTCTGTTAACTCCTATAATTGATCATGTAAGATTTCTAACGGTTCAATAACATCCTTAACCTATAATACATCCTCAGTAGGTAGAGCGTTGGACACTCAATCCGAACAGCCTTCCACCAATAAGTCGCGGGTTCGAATCCCACTCAGTCCCAAAAAAAATTTAAAAATTTTCTGACTGGGTTTTCTCTCGAACGACCTATGTGGGATGGTTGCCAGTTGCCACCGGAAGGTCGTGGGTTTCCTCCGGGCATAGAGTCCGCTTTCCTCCCACAATTTAACTGGCAATGCGCCCACATATAAGTCAGATAATCTTAAGCGCGGCGTAAAACACCAAACAATCAACAATCAATCAACCTGTCCGTATAAGTCATTACATGTATGTAAGTTTTCTAACGGTTAAATAACACCATTGGATTCATCTGTTCTCATCGTTTCCATGTACTTTTTTCTCACAGGGTTACGGATGTTGCAGTGACTATACCATTACATTCCACTATATGAGTCCAGCTGATATGTATTTACTGGACTTCATGTTGTATCACCTGAGACCGATAGGTATGAACTCTGAATTACCTGAACATAGAATGTTTAACATTAACATGTCGGAGCCAGTTAAGACGTGACCAGAAGGATGCGGATATCACAAGGGACCTTTATTGCAGTTGTTCTAACGATGAATTGTGGAATAGTGATGAATTGTGGAATAGTGATGAATGTTGGTGAATTTGAATAGTGATGAATGTTGATGAATTGTGGAACAGTGGTGAATTTTGATGAATCGTGGAACAGTGGTGAATTTTGATGAATTGTGGAATAGTGGTGAATTTTGATGAATCGTGGAACAGTGGGGAATTTTGATGAATTGTGGAATAGTGATGAATGTTGATGAATTGTGGAACAGTGGTGAATTTTGATGAATCGTGGAACAGTGGTGAATTTTGATGAATTGTGGAATAGTGATGAATTTTGATGAATTGTGTAATAGTGATGAATCGTGGAATCGTGATGGATGTTGATGAATTGTGGAAAAGTGATGAAAGTTGATGAATTGTGGAATAGAGATGAAAGTTGATGAATTGTGGAAAAGTGATGAAAGTTGATGAATTGTGGAATAGAGATGAATGTTGATGAATTGCGGAATAATGATGAATTTTGATGAATTGTGGAATAGTGATGAATTTTGATAAATTGTGGAATAACGAAAACTGATGAATGTTGATGAATTGTGGAATATTGATGAAAGTTGATGAATTGTGGAAAAGTGATGAATTTTGATGAATTGTGGAATAGTGACGAAAGTTGATGAATTGTGGAAAAGTGATGAATTTTGGTGAATTGTGGAATTAAGATAAATTGTGACATCACTTTACAATCAAGCCCTGCATCTATGAGAGAAATATCACGTTGATAAGACTACAAAATGTGTAAGGTAGACCTACTGCTGGACCGTCTTGCAACAGGAACGATCACTACAGTAAGAGAGAACTGGCTGCACCATAAAAGCTACCTTCATTTTGTATAGATCACCAAAGCATTAATTGCGATGTTCTGTTTTAAGACATGTAAATTATTTAAATTGAACGGATGGATGTTTCCAGGCGCTGGACCATCCGCCACGCATCGTTACCATCGACTGTTCTAAATCTTCCCGTGTTTGGAATCGTATATCTGGGACAATCAAGTTATCTCTGAATAATACCAGACAAACTCACTATTACAATATGTTGAAGGTGTATACTTGAAAACGTATACAGTCTGGTGAATATCGGAACAATGTACCAATGCCCGTTCACGCCATGTTTAAATTTAAAAATATAGGCTATAAATGCACTGGCTATGTGATAAACCAGAAAATGTTCTATCATTGTTTCATGATGTATATAGGCTCCGAGGTTATTTTAGTCGAGAATATTTGTTTCTGTGCCCGAGTGTTTTAGTGTTCATTGTTATAAATATATGGGTATGTCCAGTTAGGTTTTCACCCGATCGAGTATCGACCTTTCAGTTGCATTCAGAAACTCTGAATTTAATGTATACTATCTGTCCTCAATTATGTCAATGTATCAAAGACAGACAGTGGATACTTAGTTTTATATGCAGGATTTGTACAATGAGCTAATACGGTCCTAGCTGAAGATATCCAAACTCTTTGGCCAAACTATATTGACGATGTGTGGCCAAAAGAGCTGGAGAAGGGGCCATAATGAAACATGTAACTCTTCAGAATTGCCCTATTGTTTCTCAGATTTTCTCCTAATTTAAGCAACACAACCGATCTATACTTTACACACATCCCATTCGATCCTTAAGTTCGCCTTTCGATTAATAAAAAAAGATCAGAAACTCAATATTCTTTGGCCACAGAGTTAGGATATCTACATCTAATACGCCCCCAAATGCATGACGCGCAGCTTAGATTACTACAAACGCTTTAGGATAACGCGATTTGAAGTTAGACGCTTTACCATTTTTTATGTGTACAGTTGTTATTTTGACAAACTGAAAATGTTCTAGTAAATTTTATGGCAACTCCGTGATTGACTTAGAAGAGAAATGGTAAGAATTTTATATAGATTTTCCATTGACCTGTGATTCCCGTTGTGTGGGCCTTTTCAAACTTATAGTTCCACTGTGAAAACCAATTCTTTTTTTAAGAATCGTGTGACGGATAAAATCAATGAACTATATGCGTGGAATGGAAGTCACGTGGTGCTTGATTTGTATCGTACGCCACCATTACTAAGAGATAGTGCAATTTGGATCCAGGTCTGTTATGCATGCGCGCTTCAACTATCGATGGCGGCACATTTTAAGTCAGATCCAAACCAGCCAATGAGACGTGTCCATTTCACGCCTATAGTTCATTGGATAAAATATACATGTCTCGTGGTGACGGTCCTTTACATCCACCATTTGAAAAATTGGATATTTTACATCACGGTACGTCTCTGTAGTAATTTGTGCACACTCGTTTTTTAACACTGAAAGTAGAAATTTCGCTTTTATTCTAAGGCCGCAAACATCACGGGAAAAAGGGAGATAACTGATGGAGTTTTAACAAAGTTGTTTCAGTTCAAGGCTGCAAGATCCGTTATTGCTAATATTGTTTTATCACTGTAAAACGAGGAGATCGTCTTTCAACGTTATATGCTACCATATTTAAATTGTGCTCAAATGTAAGAACTGTCCCTTGAACTCCTTTAAGATAAATGCTCTTATTGATAAGCCTTGTCTCTTAATATACCCACAAATTAAAAATTAAGAGGAGCCATTTTTGTCTGTGGGCCTTTAGTTTCACGGTTGGTAAATTATTGTACATTAAGATGATATTTATATAAATACATGCGTTCAATGCTTTACTCTATTGATTGACTATACATTTTGTTATGCTTTAATATTTTTTTTTGTTCTGTGGGTTATATTTTATTTTCATATATTGGTTATTTTGAAATTTTATGAAAAATGCAAAAAAAAATAAATGATTTCATAAAAATTCACATATTCTTTTCTCCAATTTGGGTGTATCAAAGGAACATGATCTGTCAAAGTTCTTTTTTTCAATTGCGTGTGGATTACATTAAAAAAAAAAAAAAAAAAAATCAGTAAAGCCAGTAATCAGCAATAACCGAAGGGGAGTTTTTATAACAAAGTTTAAATAACCGGGGTTTAAGTTTCTTAGTGACATGAGCTGGCAAAATTTGGACTTTTTTTTTCATAAAGTTTGATTGTCAAGAGTTAAGTACCTTGAAAACCTAAAGGGTTGACGTTGACAGAAAAATAAGGTTAAAGTCATTATCCAGTACGTGAACCAAATAGCCGAATAGCCAAATAACCGGGACGTATGAGTGCATTTTCTGTGGGTTTGTTGCTTATAAAACTACCTAAACGTTCAAACCCAAGATTGGTATCAGAAGAAATCTCTTATTTTGTATTCTTCGGTAAAAACGACGAATATTTGTCAGCTCATGCTACTTTAAGCACTAGCTCATCGACCTTTATCATCCATAGCTCGTTCTCCAATCAATCAATCTATTTTGTACTTGATAAAAATGACAAAAATAATTTTCACAGGTTATTGTGATTGACATTCCATTTTAAATTCATTACGTATTCGTAGGCGATAAACTAGATGTCTTGTCACGTTGTGCGTTTCATTTTTTTTAGTAAATGGCTTACGAATATTTTTTTATTTCAACCTCAATATTGTAGTAATTTGACTGTTCTTCAAACGGTCGACTTTACCTGCACAATCAAACTTTTCTAAAATCAGAAGTTTGGAAGTTTAAACCCCAGATTATCGCATATCTATTGCCAGTCACTATAGGCCTACATCCTTCTTGCAAGTAAAGGCAGTTGGAAACCTAAATCGTAAGCTTGTGTCTAACCTAAGCTCTTTTAGAAAACCCAGATTATAAGCTTGTTTCTAGTCGAAGCCATTTTAGAAAACCCAGATTGTAAGCTTGTTTCTAACCGAAGCTCTTTTCGAAAACCCAGATTGTAAGCTTGTTTCTAACCGAAGCTCTTTTAGAAAACCCAGATTGTAAGCTTGTGTCTAACCGAAGCTCTTTTAGAAAACCCAGATTGTAAGCTTGTTTCTAACCGAAGCTCTTTTAGAAAACCCAGATTATAAGCTTGTGTCTAACCGAAGCTCTTTTAGAAAACCCAGATTATAAGCTTGTGTCTAACCGAAGCTCTTTTATAAAACCCAGATTGTAAGCTTGTTTCTAACCGAAGCCGTTTTAGAAAACCCAGATTGTAAGCTTGTTTCTAACCGAAGCCGTTTTAGAAAACCCAGATTGTAAGCTTGTTTCTAACCGAAGCCGTTTTAGAAAACCCAGATTGTAAGCTTGTTTCTAACCGAAGCCGTTTTAGAAAACCCAGGTTGTATAAGCTTGTGTCTAACCGAAGCTCTTTTAGAAAACCCAGATTGTAAGCTTGTTTCTAACCGAAGCTCTTTTAGAAAACCCAGATTATAAGCTTGTGTCTAACCGAAGCTCTTTTAGAAAACCCAGATTATAAGCTTGTGTCTAACCGAAGCTCTTTTAGAAAACCCAGATTGTAAGCTTGTTTCTAACCGAAGCCGTTTCAGAAAACCCAGATTGTAAGCTTGTTTCTAACCGAAGCCGTTTTAGAAAACCCAGATTGTAAGCTTGTTTCTAACCGAAGCCCTTTTAGAAAACCCAGATTGGAAGCTTGTCTAACCGAAGCCGTTTTAGAAAACCCAGGTTGTAAGCTTGTTTCTAACCGAAGCCGTTTTAGAAAACCCAGATTGTAAGCTTGTTTCTAACCGAAGCCGTTTTAGAAAACCCAGATTGTAAGCTTGTTTCTAACCGAAGCCGTTTTAGAAAACCGAGATTGTAAGCTTGTTTCTAACCGAAGCCGTTTTAGAAAACCCAGATTGTAAGCTTGTTTCTAACCGAAGCCGTTTTAGAAAACCCAGATTGTAAGCTTGTCTAACCGAAGCCCTTTTAGAAAACCCAGATTGTAAGCTTGTTTCTAACCGAAGCCGTTTTAGAAAACCCAGATTGTAAGCTTGTTTCTAACCGAAGCCCTTTTAGAAAACCCAGATTGTAAGCTTGTTTCTAACCGAAGCCCTTTTAGAAAAACCAGATTGTAAGCTTGTTTCTAACCGAAGCCCTTTTAGAAAACCCAGATTGTAAGCTTGTTTCAAGCCAACACAATTATAAAACCGATACAGTTATCTCTGGCTAATTTGTTCGAAATCCCAGACAGTAAAAGTGGAACACCTGGAAAGCTACTTGCTTCCAGCCAAAGTTGTGGAAAAAACCCATAACTTCAACGGCATTCGAATTGTTTCTGCATGAAAACCCTAGACTATTCGCGGTTTTAGACATGTTTGTTTTGGTTGATTGATTGGTGTTTTACGCAGTACTCAAGATTATTTCACTTATATGGCGGCGTAGTCAGCTTTTGTGAGGGAGGAAACCAGGCTCATTGCCCGCAAGAAAACCCCGACCTTCAGCGAGTCGATGGAGTGAAAAATCCACTCGGAAATTTTTTAATTTTTATTTGGTCTGAGTGTGATTCGACCCCGCGCCGCATTGATGGAAGGTATGTGAGTGACTCGAACCCACTGGACCACAGAAGCCCCTTGAAAGAACTAGAAGTGGGGATATATTTTTAACATTTATATTTGACTTCAATGTCAAAAAGACCACATCGGTCCTTATTCCCACTTTTCAAAATATGTCACGAGAACATCTGAACATGAACAAAGTGAGTCCATGTAATTCCATTTTCGTGCAGCACGGGGGAAGTTTCCAAATATACAGTCGCATTTCTTTTTTGTAGACTTAAAGGTAACACTAATTAGATGGCGTTTTTGGCGACAAGCTGGGGGACAAAATCCAGCCTTTTCGGTATACTGACAGCAAATAGCCAAAACTTTTGTGATTAACTACTGATCCTCAAACACCTGTAAAACAATTTTGAAATTTCGGTTATTCTTTCAAGGCTTTTAATGATACTGGTTCCGAAAATGTACATTAAAGTGCTGTTTAAAAGCTACCTACGTCTTATAAGAATGAACGTTTGTGCAGGTGATTTAATTTCGTTTAGTTGTCAAACACTATTTCGGTTCGTTTAAGTCTTCAGGGTTTTAAATTACGGAATGGGTTCCACGAAGATTGGAACTAAAACGAGGAATGGGTTCCACGAAGATTGGAACTAAAACGAGGAATGGGTTCCACGAAGATTATAACTAAAACGAGGAATGGGTTCCACGAAGATTGGAACTAAAACGAGGAATGGGTTCCACGAAGATTGGAACTAAAACACGGAATGGGTTCCACGAAGATTGGAACTAAAACACGGAATGGGTTCCACGAAGATTGGAACTAAAACACGGAATGGGTTCCACGAAGATTGGAACTAAAACACGGAATGGGTTCCACGAAGATTGGAACTAAAACACGGAATGGGTTCCACGAAGATTGGAACTAAAACACGGAATGGGTTCCACGAAGATTGGAACTAAAACACGGAATGGGTTCCACGAAGATTGGAACTAAAACACGGAATGGGTTCCACGAAGATTGGAACTAAAACACGGAATGGGTTCCACGAAGATTGGAACTAGAACGAGGAATGGGTTCCATGAAGGCTTTAACTTGGTTCGAGAAGATGGTACAGGCCATAGGCTGTAAGCCTATTAATGTTTCATTTGTTTCAACGACAGTTATTTCCGATTTCAATAAACTCATATTTTGTGTCAAGAATCCGATTGATTGATTGATTGATTGATGCTTTACGCCGTTCTCAAGATTATTTCACTTATATGGCGGCGTTGCCAGTTTTATTGTGGGAGGAAACCAGGCTCTATGCCTGGAGGAAACCCACAACATTCCGGTGGTAACTGGCAACCGTCCCACATAGGTGGTTCGAGTGAAAACCCGGTCAGAAAATTTTGCAAGTATGGAAACTATTCCGTGGTTTTAAAACATGGAATGGGTTCCACGAAGATTTTAACAACTATAAAACGAGGAATGAGTTCCACGAAGATTTTAACAATTATAAAACGAGGAATGAGTTCCACGAAGATTTTAACTATAAAACGAGGAATGGGTTCCACGAAGATTTTAACTATAAAACGAGGAATGGGTTCCACGAAGATTTTAACTATAAAACGAGGAATGAGTTCCACGAAGATTTTAACTATAAAACGAGGAATGAGTTCCACGAAGATTTTAACTATAAAACGAGGAATGAGTTCCATAGAGGCTTCAACTTGGCTCCAGAAGATGGTACATGCCATAGGCTGTAGGCCTATTAATATTTCATTTTTTCAACGACAGTTATTTCCGTTTTCAATAAATTTTGTGTCAAGAATCTGAATGCTGGCAGCTCATACCACTGACATATCTACCACAAACATATGGATTTCAACCAAATGAATGGTGATTTTTATAAGGGCATTTGACTGGCTTATCGAATATCTCTATGCCCAAAGAAATTGCACTGGTAAAGGCCCGCTCACACGGTGCGATTTGTCGTACCGACTTGTAGCATGCGATAAAAATGGATGTTTGATTGGTTGACAAATCGTATCAACCAATTAAAAGCATCCATTTTAATCGCATGCTACAAGTCTGTTAGATAAATCGCACCGTGCACACCACCCTCAAGTGACTTGTATTGCTTGTATGAAATTGAAACTTGAACTTCGTGTCAAACTTTGTTTGTTCGAATGCCATTTTGTTAGCAAAAAAACAGAACTATATTTTTAAACGTTTGAGTACTAAATGAAACGAACATGTGACTATATGGTTCTTTTGGTGTTTGTGGTTGTTCTATTGCGTAAACTTTTTCTTCGGGTGGCGCATGCGTTAGCATCAAAGGCCGAAACAGTTTTCCCTCTAACATACACCTAAGGATATAGTCAGTTTTTGTTTCCTAGAAAATGATCAGAAGCATTATCAAGAAATCAAGCTTATCAGGGCCCCATGGAACGGAATCCTTGCGTTTTAATCCCTGCATTCCCTCCCTTTAAAATATTAGGGGCCTCGGTGATCGTCCCTCAGTCCCACACAGACGTTCTGCCGATGCGGTGCGGGTTCGAAAAACCCACAGACCAAATAAAAATTTCCGAGTGGATTTTTCACTCGGTCACCGTATGTGGAAGAGTTGCTAGGTACACGACGAAGGTCGGGGGTTTCCTCCGGGCAAGGAGCCCGATTTCCTCCCTTAGTAAACCTGGCAACGCCGCCATGTAAGTGAAACAAGGCATCGCAAACGATACAAATCCCCTCGCGTGCTAACACTAAAACTCTGACGCAAAATGGGGGGTGGGGATGAAGTTTGGTCAGAACCCATTTAAAAATGAAGTCCCAAAAGCGGTGACACGTTAGAGGTATTGCCATGCTGGACCAATAGATGATGTTTGGTCAGGATCCGTTCAGAAGTGAAGTTGCAAGAGCGCTGACAAAGATTTTCTATAAATAGTAACGCTGACCATGACCTTAGCACCCTGAAACACGATCTGGTTAGAGGTATTCCCATGCTGGACCCATATTGGAAGCTTGGTCAGGATCCATTCATAAATGAAGTCGCAAGAGTGATGACAAAGATTTTCTATAAATAGTAACGGTGAACTTGACCTTGGCACCCTGAAACATGAACTTGTTCCAGGTATTCCTATGCTGGACTCATATATGAAGTTTGGTCAGGATCCGTTCAAAAATGAATTTGCAAGTGTGCTGACAAAGATTTTCTATAAATAGTAATGGTGACCTTGACCTTGACCGTGGCACCCTGAAACACGAATTCTTTCGAGGTATTCCTATGCTGGACTCATATATGAAGTTTGGTCAGAATCCGTAAAAAATGAAGTTGCTAGCGCTGACAAAAGGTGAACATACGTACGTACGATTTTCTATTAATAGTAACGGTGACCTTGACCTTGGCACCCTGAAACATGAACTTCTTTGAGGTATTCCTATGCTGGACTCATATATGCAGTTTGGTCAGAATCCGTTCAAAAATGAAGTCGCTAGAGCGCTGACAAAGATTTTCTAAAAAAAGTAACGGTGACCTTGACCTTGACCGTGGCACCCAGAAAACCAAACTTGTTCGAGGTATTCCTATGCTGGACTCATATATGAAGTTTGGTCAGAATCCGTTCAAAAATGAAGTCGCTAGAGTGATGACAAAGATTTTCTATAAATAGTAACTGTGACCTTGACCTTGACCTTGGCACTCTAAAAAACGAACTTGTTCGAGGTATTCCTATGCTGGACTCATATATGAAGTTTGGTCAGAATCCGTTCAAAAATGAAGTCGCTAGAGTGATGACAAAAGGTGAACATACGTACGTACGTACTTACGTACGTACAAACGCAACGCTATATCCCTCCCCGACTTTCGTCGCGAGGGGATAATAATCTTGAGTGCCGCGTAAACCATCAATCAATTTAAAACATTCCGACGTCCGTGAGTATCTCCTTGAGGGTTGCAACGGTCACCAGAAAGGTTTTAAACAAATGGATCATCAGCTATACCATGGGAGTTACAACTGCCCAACACAAGTATAATGACAATAAAACAGACCTCATTTTTTAACTGAAATACTTTATTTTTGGACGTTTACATGTACATACAATAGTGAATGCAATCAGTGTATGATGATGTTGGAAACCGCCAGTCATTTGGAGAAAGTTTCCGATGAAAAGCATATCTTGAAAATGTGTTGGAAACATGGAAAATTCAAAAGTGCAAAGCTATACAGATGTAATTTTTAATTAATGTATACAGCCAAAATATTAAATACTTGACATTTGTAACACACAAATCCAAAAGAGCACTTTTAACTACATTTCCTTTCAAGGAACTCAACAAGTGCATGTTTACACACTGTACTGACAAAAGCACAACATATTGAAATTTGCATTTTATAGCAGTTTGGTTGATTTAATGCAAAGGCAATGCATGTTTATTTTAATAGTACACAATAAGTTCTAAGCTGCAATCATTATCAGGGAAATTACTGAAATAGTTAACTTACTAATTCATTAAGTTCCAAAATAGTTGTATTGTTTAAATGCAGCCTTTGTTGATAGTTTACCGTTGGGCTATGGGAATTCTCCTGCAAGCTTTCAACAACATATGGAGTCTCATTCCACAAGTAGTAGTAATAGGCAATACATTCTACTTGCCAAATTCTTACCTTTGATTTTCACCTTTTAAATCATTTTTTGTTTAGTATCAGACAATTAACATATTTAATTTTATTTCAATATTTGCAGGATTTTCTTTCGCTTTTGGCATTGAATTGTGGAAGAAAAGCACTCTCATAAAGCAAACCTTTTTACCCCCCCCCCCCCCCAAAAAAAAATTCAAGTAGTTTTGTCCCAGGCAAAAAAATTCAAGATGCTGACAAATTGTCTAAAAAAAACTTACATATAAATTCTTTGGAATGCACTATACACGTGAATTAATACATATATGTCAAAAACAAGCATGAGTAAGCGGAAGTATCGAATAACAAATTGTCAAATTTACAGTGAAAATGACAGTCAATAACAATCAGACAAAAATGGATAAAAGAGAAATTAAGTAGAATGTACAATGTGCGCAAATTAACAAACTGAATTTATACCGAAAAAAATGTACAAAGTATGTACAAAAAAGATATGCAAATACAAAAACTGTACAATTCAGGAGCCACTTTCAGTCTGATAGGGAAAACTGCATTTTCTCCAAAAACTTTTTTCTCATCAATAGCTCATCATTACCCAATATTTTGTTACAACTGGTTGATTGATGTTTCGTGTCAATTTTAAACTTTTCTTACACCACACAGCATAGAATAACACATCTTCTCCAGCCAAGATAAAACCTAAACGTCCCCATTCAGGGTTTTCTTGTGGAGTAGTCCGTTCCGGGTTTGAGCATCGTCAAAACCCACGGTTAAAACTTTCGCTTACGCTCACATTAAGAGGTGAGCTTGTCGAGTATTTAACCCTGGGTATCCGAGGATGGGGTTTGAGTGGAGTAGTCCGCCAAGGTAAAACATGGAATGGGGACATGCAGATTTTAACTTGGCTTGATGATGAAGATGAGAATAACATAAAACCAATAATTTAAGAAATGGTTTCAAACATGACTGAGTTCTTTGGACTATTAATGATTCAAACATGAAAGGAAAAAAAATATTGAAAGATGAGCTCTGTGGAATTTCAGATTTACATTTAGCCATTTTGAATCTGCATATCATAATTACAAAATACATAATGTTGGTCCAAAAAATGATGTTCATAAAAGAATTTCAGGATCGTATTTGGAATGAGGTGGAATGAAACAGAGAAGACAAGAATTGCAGTGAATGCTCAATACCAAGCACAGAGTAATAGAGGAGATATCAAACAAAAAGTTCATACATCAGTCAAAAATTATTCAAAATGGAAAAATAATTTATTTGCAAAAATAATACAGCTGATGAGGTGATATGCCACTGTTGGAACCTTTTTGTTTAAACTATTTACAAATTAACAAATTGCAGTCCATCTATATACAAACAAAATTCAATGTCCCAAGCAATTTATGGGGATATACAGTATAGCACTTGATCTGACAATGGCAGTCTTCCACTGCAGTTCTAATTCAAAGTCATCTTCAGCCAATCAGACTTTTACCAACTTCTTTCAGCCTAACATAAAACTCAAAGTCCGAGAGTTCTTCAGTTAATGGAACTCTAAATTATTAAGCCGCATTTATTTCCATTTATGTGAAATTGTGTAATCATAATGGAATTGGTGGTGAGAGGTGTGAATTAATTCAATGTCTGTAAATAATTCAGTCGTTGGAATTTGCCAAAACTACATCAACACTGTGAAATCACTCACAAATGGACATGTCAGTTTGACTATAAACGTCTCTTAACTAAACCAATCGTGACAATAATCAGCAAATAATAATACCATTTCTCCTGAATTCCCCGATGAAAAGATCTTAACTATATACTGCTTATCTTCGAGTAAAAATAAGGTTACGAGTTTGTTTGTAAAAGTTCCTTTAGATAAGCAGAACATGAAATAAAAAATCTTTTCAAAATCACTTCAAGAAAGGAAAATATTTTTCATTGAAGATGGGAACTAAACAGGAATTGGTTAGTCGTATTGCCTCCATCATGAGTTTTGTTGACCTTCCAAAACGTCACCAAAACACTAATCTGTTCCTATTCATCAAATTTGTGACCGACAAAGGGTTGTACAATAGAACCCACGAACATATCCTTGGTCAGTCCATAAACATGTACATGGTTTTCATCTGGTGCCAACAACCAAACGCTCAGTCCATAAATGTATACATGTTTTTTTTTTATCTGGTGCCAACAACCAAAGGCTCAGTCCATAAACATGTACATCGTTTTCATTTGGTGCCAACAACTACAGGCTCAGTCCATAAACATATACATGTTTTCTTTCATCTGGTGCCAACAGCCAAAGGCTCAGTCCATAAACCGATCTTTGTTTTTTTCTGGTGCCAACGACCAAAGGCTCAGCCCATAAACCGATCTTTGTTTTTTTCTGGTGCCAACGACCAAAGGCTCAGCCCATAAACCGATCTTTGATTTTTTTCTGGTGCCAACGACCAAAGGCTCAGCCCATAAACCGATCTTTGGTTTTTTCTGGTGCCAACGACCAAAGGCTCAGTCCATAAACGTATACATGGTTTTCATCTGGTGCCAACAACCAAAGGCTCAGTCCATAAACATATCTTTGGATTTATCTGGTGCCAACAATCAAAGGCTCAGTCCATAAACATGGTTTGTGGTTATGGACCTTGGAGTACTTTTCAATAGGACACGCATTTACATTTACAGCTCACGTATGGAGAGTACAGTTCATTCAGTAAATTGTGAAACATGTAAATAGCACAGGAGTTGAGATTATTCAATACAAGCAGCCAATCACAGGCAGTCTCTCACTGTCAATGTTGTAGATGTCTTGTCACACAGGCTTTTCCACATGTTGTAGATGTCTTGTCACACAGGCTTATCCACATGTTGTAGAAGTCTTGTCACACAGGCTTATCCACGTGTTGTAGAAGTCTTGTCACACAGGCTTATCCACATGTTGTATATGTCTTGTCACACAGGCTTATCCACATGTTGTAGATGTCTTGTCACACAGGATTATCCACGTGTTGTAGATGTCTTGTCACACAGGCTTATCCACATGTTGTAGATGTCTTGTCACACAGGCTTATCCACATGTTGTATATGTCTTGTCACACAGTCTTATCCACATGTTGTAGATGTTTTGTCACACAGGCTTATCCACATGTTGTATATGTCTTATCACACAGGCTTATCCACATGTTGTAGATGTCTTGTCACACAGGCTTATCCACATGTTGTATATGTCTTGTCACACAGGCTTATCCACATGTTGTAGATGTCTTGTCACACAGGCTTATCCACATGTTGTAGATGTCTTGTCACACAGGCTTATCCACATGTCGTAGATGTCTTGTCACACAGGCTTATCCACACAACTGAGATACAAAGACTGTTTTGCAACATGGAGGTTCTTGAAAATAGAACCTTCCACCTTCTCCTGTCATAAGCCAGCCTGAGCCCTGAAACAACGACAAATCATATATTATTGATCAATTTATTAGCCTTGCCATATTTGAGGACATGGTCACATCCATTGATCCAGAGACCCATTGATTGATGATGTCATAGGTTGATAATGTCTGTTTACGTGCAAAGAATTTTGGGAAATTGAGGAACCCTAATACATGATCTGCAATCTTCGAAGCAGGCTGCCTTAATACCCCCCCCCCCCCCCCCCACCCCCTCTCACAATCAGAAATTCACACTTTGTGGAATATAACTCCAGTATGAAATATAAATCCAGCTTGTCATCTTTATCACATTACAAAAACAAGACTATCAAAGAGCTAGTTTGGCCAAAGTAACTACCCTTATGAAACAGTGGGCAAGATGATTTGCCAGAAAATTCATTTATATAGACTTGAGATAAAACTCAGAAATATCCATCTACATTCAAGCACTTAACAGTTTTATTATTTCAGCTTTATAATTTCTGAGGTAATTTTTCACTGGATAGTTAAAATGCTGTATATATTTCTACTAACTTTAACTCTTTGTGTTTTTCCTTATCAAAGTTACTTTCCGGTTGTTCACACTCAAACGATGCCAAGGAGAGAGCTAAAAGGAAATAAAATGCACTATAATAATATATACAGAATTACTTTAAGACAAAGTTTTCAAGGACAAAATAGAAACATTAAGTAGTTCGAAACCACTTACAGAATTTATTGTTATAGAAATGACGGTCAAAGAAAAAGGCCAGTTAAATACATTAATCTATATCAAATCATTGAAATGTGATAATAAATGATTTAGATTTTTTTACAGTGGTTTAATGCAGATAAACTGCCAGACGAAACTTGGGTTGCTTTTCACATAACCATTGAAGTAGAAGCTTTCAGTGTGGTTAGACAGAAAACTTACTGGTTTCACTGAAGATGGGTGTTGTCAGAAGGTAGTGAAGGATTTCATTGTTACGTTCAAATGGACACTGGAAAAAAACAATGAACAGACATTATAATAAAACTTAGGATATAAATTCTTCAAAAAGACTTTTATTGCTAGGAAAAATCTTGATATATATATTTTTGTATTAGCAATGTTAAATCATTCATAGGCAGCAGGCTACATAAAGACAATCATTAGCTGTATTTTTAACAAGGATATCTTTAATGATAAAAAATTAAGACATCACCACGTCGTCAGTTGTTTTTGAACAAGTCAAGTGTAACAGGTGTCGAAAGCTTGAACAACTGACGACGTGGTGATGTCTTAATTTTTTATCATTAGTATGGAACCCACGTTTAAAGAGAGTTTCAAACACTTCTTACAAGGATATCTTTGTTGATTTATAAAATATTTAAAATCCCACTTACGGCCACTTGCTTCCATGTAATGAGGTCAGATATCTGTTTAGCCAGCTGCCAGAATTTCTACAACATAAACATGTCCATTTAATATCAAATTAAATATATTTAAATGGGAATTATCAAAAAAAGTTGATACTATTTGCCCAAATAGAACAGAAAAATATTATGGTAGAAATGAAAATCCTATTTTCAACTCACCTCAAAATTAATATTGCCGTTTGAAAATCTACAAAAGAGAGAAGAAAAAAGTTATCAAATAATGACAAATAAGTTTATCAAAAATGTAATAAAATTTTTCCATCATGAGCAAGTTTATGTGGTTTCACAGAAGAAACAAATTTTTCGCTTGTTTGTTGGTTGATTGATTGTTTGGTGTTTTACGCCACAGTTTTTTTGTGGGAGGAAACCGGGATCTATGCCCGGAGGAAAACCACGACCTCTCGGTGGTAAACCAAGTCAGAACATTTTCCAATTTTTGGGGGGACTGGTGGAAGGCTGTTCGGATTGAGCGTCCAGCGCTCTACCTACTGAGCCAGGGAGGCCCCCATAAGTTTGTTGGAAGACCAACAGAAACGCAAACCTAAAATAAATGCTGTAAAGATTTAAAATGACACTTACCTATTGGCACAGCCTTCGTTGAGGAAATAGATATCCTTAACAAACAGACTGAAGAACGGAATCACAATCTAAAAACCAACAAAAATATAAGACATTGAGAATTGGGATCATTTCATAAACTAGGAGCTAAATAGCAGCCTAGTAAAGTTTGTTGGCTGATTGTTGTCCTCAAGATTATTTCACTAATATGACAAGTTCTGTCAGGTTTAGTGGGTGAGGAAACCAGTCTCTCTGCCCGCAGGTACCTGCCAATCATTCGAGAACATCCAGTGTCCCTCGACTGATGGATCACACAGTTGATTTTTATTGCCGTTACCCTTCTGAATTCCCTTCTCTCCAGGCTTTATACAAGAAATAATTACTTATGGATAACAATTACTTGGTTTATTGGGTGACGACGTTTCGATGTAGTTTTTACATAGTTATCAAAGTCAATGTCATCATCGTTATCAACGTTGTCACCCAAGAAGTTATTATCCGTAAGTAATTCTTCACCTTATTAATTGTAACCTTTCAACTACTAAATGCCAATGAAAGAATTAGTACTTTATGTGATTCTAACCTTTTCTCGGTCATCGACGGCCCCTCTAGATCTCCACATAGCTGCCTTCAGCGATGACCTGTAACTGCCAAAATTACTTGACGGGTCCATTTGATGCTGAAAGAGAGACAACAATATATAATAAAGATGGATTTTCAACAAATTGATTGATTGATGTTTTACAGCATACTCAAGGTTATTGTCAGGTTTATTTGAGGGAGGAAAGTTTGTTCTAAACCCAGAGGAAAGATCTGCAAGATAGATTGAAACAATCTCTTTTTTTTTTAACTGTAACTTTTTCAAATGCCTCTGGGATTTTATGGTGAGAATCAATCAAATATTCTTATTTTAACTGCCAATGTCAGTTTTAAGAGGTCAGTTTACTGACTTCATTAAATAAAGTTTCAAAAAGATAATGTTTAGAATACTTACTTCTAAAATTTCAAACTTGTCTGTATTGACTTTGGCCCACTGGAAAGAAGATAATAGATAAAATTAAAATGACAGTTGAGTTGAAAAAATTACGAGAAAGTTATTTTGGAAAAAAAAAATTTCTTTGAAGAAAGCTAAAAAAATAATAGTTACTTTTTAATAATTTAATTTTAATATTTATGGTTATACAAGCCATTGGTCAGAAAAAAGTTTTTGGTACCGGTACTGATCATTTAGCTATCACTTTTTTGTAAACTTACCGTCTTTTTTAACCTGGCAACCGGACTCATGTTCATTCCAGCTAAAAAGAGAATAAAAGTAGAATGGTTTGTCAATGAATACTTGGGTAGCTGATCAGATCATGCAAAATTGATTCTAAAAAACAATTCCATTTTTCACAACTAGCATAGACCATGATGAATAAACGTTTTCATTTGAAAAACCTCTGATAGTTACTTTTTATTAAATACATGGATTTAAAGTGTGGTTAGGTGAAGAAAATTACTCACCAATAATAGCCATTAGAGAGTTGAAATTTCCAATATTAATGCATTCTTTAGCAACATCAATGAAGAATTCAATCATTTTCACTCGATTCTTCTTCTTTAAGTGCTGTGAATTAAAGAATACAGATTATATATTGATCACAAGTTTGGAATATTACAAGAAATGCGGGTGTTAAAACGAAGACTAACAGTTATATATCTTCATTTTCAATAAGTTTTTAAACATTAACATTTAAATATGTTTTCGTTAAGTTAACAATGACATTAACATTGAAATATGTTTTCGTTAAGTTAAAAATGAAAAGAAAAAACAATTTCACTTACTGTGCAGATTTCTGTAGCCACCATATAACTAACTCTGTTAAACCACTGAACATAGGCTTCTAAATTACTGGTTTTCTTTAAATCTCGGAAGGAAGTCTGAAAGAGGAATGAAGACAAGCGAAGTTACTTAATGCTCTACTACTTATTTACAATATAATCTATTTATTTTTGAGGAGAAAAAACTAAACTTTTCTGTAGCATGATAACTTGCAGTTATAATAAAAAAATATTCTTTAAAGTAACATGAGCTGCCAAAATGTTGATATTTTGATGTTAAAACAGGATGTTGAAATTATTACCTATTTTTCTCAAGACATAATTCAGAAGCTTTTTAATGCTTCTAGTCTCGAAAATGTACGATAAAGTATTGTTTTGAACTAACTTTCGCTTAGAATGAATGAATGGTCGTCCCGGTTATTTAAATTTTGTTTACTTTTCGAACACGTTTTCGGTTCGTACAGGCCACATACTGTATGGATTTTTCTCATTCCAACGCCAATCATTTAGTTTTACGATGGCCTTCAAAGCCTCTTACTTTCGTGACGATCAGGAATTATGAAAAAAAGTGTTAATTTTGGCAGCTCATGCCACTTTTAACTTTAGAAGCCTTGATTATTTATGTAAAACAAAGTGTAAAGACCAACTGACCTCAGAGTCCAATGAATCTTTGGAAAAAGCCTGGACAAATTCCTCAGGTCCTATTTGATGGAGTCTCTCCAATTCTATATGTGTTAACTGTTGAGCTAGTTGTAAAGGACTTGCACAGATCTCCATAATGTCAGTCTGTAAGAGAAAAATTTAACAACTTATATTGATTGATTGATTGGTGTTTTACGTCCTGCTCAAGATCATTTCACTTATATGGCAGGGTTGTCAGTTTTACTGTGGGAGGAAACCGGGCTCTATGCCCGGAGGAAAACCACGACTGGCAACCATCTCACATAGGTCATTCAAGTGAAAACCCAGTTTTTATTTTGACTGACTTGGATTTGAACCTGCGACCCATTGGTGAAAGGCTATTCGGATTGAGCGTGCAACGCTCTACCTACTGAGCCACGGAGGCCCCCAAACAACTTATAAACTCGAGTCATACAAACTAGTTTGCTGGATTGATGTTTTACGCCACACATACGATTATTGCATGTAAATGGCAGCATTTTCAGGTAGGTACCGGGCGGGCCAAACAAACTAGAAGCCAAAACTTTGAAAAAGTTCTCCAAAATTGTTTGTGCAATTAAAAACTATCAGGGATTCACATCCAGATAACATGTTTACAGTTTCGAAAAACAGCATCAGTTAAGAAGTCTAATATCATTTAGTTTTACTTTTCACAAAGATCAAGTCAATTGGTAAAAGACGCAACGCTTCAAAATGAAAAAAATAAACTTATCAAAAATATTCTAATTAAAGATTGATTGATTGCCATTATTTCTGATTAAATTGATTGATTGATGTTTTAAGCCACACTCAAGATTATTTCACTTATATGGCAGCGGTGCCAGGTTTAATGGGGGAGGAAACCAAGCTGTTTTCCCAGAGGAAACCCCCACCGTTCGGTCCTGGTAAGTCTTCTACATACGACGACGCTAAGTGAAAAATCCATTCCGATTTTTGTGAATTTTATTTCACTTACCGTAGGGACAATACTAGCTTGGGATTTCTGGATAACTTCAGCATTTATTTTGGCTAATACCTCTTCATACTTCTGTAACCCAGTCAACTAAAACAGGAAATACCAAAAATAAGTCAAACGTTATTATTTTGAATTTTTAACACAACTTGTTAAAAAAAAAAATTTAATGTTGAGCTTAATAGAGCCTGCAATGTCATTTTAAAATTTTCGGATTTTTAAACAGTTGAAATATTTTATGGCATTTGGTCTTTGGCGCAAAACCTGGCTGCCCCTAATTCTTGGGTCGAACTTGGAGACACATTCTCCTCTTGCCTTGTGTGAATCAGGTTGTAATACAAGACTGAATTTGACTTACTCGATTACAGAGGTTGTGTTTGAGATTGCCAACTTCTTTACGAAGTTCAGGATAAATGGCAACTATTCGCTGTGTAATATCTCGTAAATGTTTCATCATCCTCTCGTCTCTAAAGTCGTAAGGAAATAACTCTGTCCACTCACTGAAACATTACAAATTATCCCAATTAATATGAGGCTGGTACAGAAATAAAATACACATATTTGGTGATTAACTTAAAATAATACTACATTTAAAAAAATAACAATCCCAAAACATTTAAGATTTATACTTGCTCTTGTATGAATATGTGTATATTATTATTAGTATAACCCATTGAAACAATTTAAGTAAAACAAAACAAGGGAGATAAATCAAACTGTTGGTGGGCTAACTGAAGTAGTCTCCCCTGACACATACCTCAAAAGCTGAACTACATTTGGTCCAAACTTTCCAAGAGATTCCTAAAAAAAAAGTTTAAAAAAATTGGTGAGATGGGCAGTTTACAAAACATAAAATATTTTGATCATGATAAAACATTAATAAAATTAAATCTGAAACTGATTAAATAAATGATCCGAAAGGAGCTAAAGTAGCATTGCATTCTACAGACCAAATACAGAATATCAATCAATAAGTGAGTGAGCGAATGAGAGAAGATTTGACATATCTGTCAGTATTATCTCAGTCATATCTTGACAATCAATAAAGCTCATATAGCTCAATATACCTTTTTAATTCCATCTGCTGCCAGATTTTGTTGATAAACACACACCTGAAATGAAGCAAATAAGATGCAGGGTAAAACCTCAACTATATGGAAAGAGCTTTGTTAAAGTGACATGAGCTGCGAAAATGTTTATATTTCTACGTAAAAACGGAATGTTGAAATTACCGGCTATTCTTCTCTGGACGTATAAAACTAACTTTGGCTTAGAGAGAATAAATGGTCGTCCCTGTTATTTAAATTTTGTTTACTTTTCGAATACTATTCCGGTTCGTATAGGTCACATACTGTATGGATTTTCCTCATTCCAACACTAATCTTTTAGTTTTTCCATGACCTCCAAAGCCTATTACTGTGATGACGATCAGAAATTATGAAAAAGGTTGAATTTTGGCAGCTTATGCCCCTTTAATATCGGGGGTAGAAAATGCCATAAAGTCTATTTTTATATGAAATCTTTCCAAATATAAAAATTATGCATTGCAGCAAGAATTTTATAATGATAGAAGTACAAATATTTCATAAGCAGTTCAATAAAATTTGTTAAGACTTACGTGACAAACTTCGTGTAATAGAAGATGGGGACGGACAAAGAGACGCGAGCTTAACAGGAATGCAAAAATATATGTCCTCTGAAATAAGAAAAAAAGAAAAATAATTATCGATTTCTTGTACATAAGAGGAATTTGTCTTTGCAAAGTTTACCAAGAAATTTTAATGCACATGGGTGGATAGAGTGAACACCAATACATTGTTCTTTTGACGGAGTGGGATTTGAACCCACAGCCCCCTGCTAGAGTTTTTTTTTTTATTTTGGGCGCACATGAAATACTATCGGTCAGCCAACCGAGCCACTCAGTATCATTCACAAAACATTTTCCGGTTTGACCTCTAAAGACCGTGGTCATTCAATGGTCAGTAATTGATTTGATGGTAATGGCTCAACTTTTGACCTGAACAATTTGTTGTTACCCCTGACAACAGCTGGTTAATTGTACAATCAATAGACTTTAATTGTAAATTGATTATTCTAGAAACTGACACAGAGCTGATAAACATTCCAATAACATTAACTTTACGGTACCATTTAATAGCCATGTTGACCCTTTGACAGAAATAAAAAAAATATTAGCTCATTGATTTCGATTGATTGATTGAAATGATTATTTCACTTATATGGTGGTGTTGCCAGTTTTATTGTGGGAGGAAACCGGGCTCATTGCCCGGAGGAAACCCCCCGACCTTCGGCAAGTACCTGGCAACTCTTCCACATACCATTGATTGGTGCATATGGTCAGTTAAGATTCTTCATTTTACAAATGGAAAAGAAAGAGGATTGAATTAATGTGGCATCTTTCTTATCCTAAATATTTTCGTCATTTTTGCATATTAAATACAGTTAACCACCTTTTTTTTAAAAAACCTGATACAGGTGTGTAGCTCATTTTATTTATAGGTGGATAGGTGAGAGGGTGTCCATAAAGGCTATACAGGTACAGGTAACGACAGGTAAGGACGGAGGGAGATATCACTAAGGCCACTCAGTGAACGGAACAGCTCTAGGTACAGAGGAAGGAATAAAAAAAAACATAGGGAAATTCCTAACAGTGGTCATTACAGACCTCCTGTGCTAACCTAAACAACTGCCACTGGATATGACCTGAGTGTTAAGTAAACATTTCCAGCCCACTTCATTCCAGGGGCCCTCTTGTCAGTCAGTCTTCCAGCTCAGCCTAACCTTACAGTCTCTAACCTTACACACTCAAGGCCAATGTATAGGTTGGAATTTTTCAGAAATGTTTCTATTTTATTTAACCCATTACAGATATTCTAGCTGAAAGTACAAGATTTGATGTCAGCAGGAGTATTTTCTTTTTGTCCCATCATAATTCAGAAATACAATTCTAGTCTTTTGACCCCCCTCTCTGCAGTTTTTTTTGTCTGTCCACCCATCAATATTGTATTAAATGTTATACTTACATCAGGATAATATACCGATGTGGGGACCAGATGCTGGATAAGTGCATCTAATGACCCTGATACCAAATGACCATCCTGGAATATCAACGCCTGTAAAATGAAAAAAAAAATGATTTAGTGAATAGTGCCAATGATAAAACTTAACGAATTCATAACGATAATCAGTTGGTCTTGATTGACGTATTGATTGCCCATATAATAATCTTGCGAAGGTGTCTGTAAGATTTAATTAATAACCGAAATTTTTGGAGTTTCAATTATTGTTTTTTTTATAAATTTGCTAGAAAAAAAATGTTTAAAATACTATTTTCATCACAATGTTTACTAAAAGGGATTTGTTCGTTTTAGGCTTTCTCAGAAATGGGTAATATAGCACTGGCTAACCCTGTCAACAACATGGTCGGAGGGTAGGGTAGGTCATAGGGTAGGTCACACAGCAGGAGAAGGATAATATTTCGTTAAAACTGGATATTTCAATGTTTATATACACTTTAATCAACTCACATCAAAGCTTTAAATACTGGGGGATTTGCGCAGATTATAGGGTCTTATGTTGATCTATGTAAGCAGGGGGTTAGACGCTGTCAATGCTAGCTTACCACAGGATAAACATATTTTTATGAGTAGATAAAAAAGTCGTTAATTTTGAAGCGCAAAAAAACATACTTGAGTAAGAGTTATATTTATGAACACTAAAACACACGGGCACAGGGAAATCTTCCTGTCTAAAATAACCAAGTTTCTAATTGTGTTAAACGGGGTATATCCTTTAGACCTTTATAACCAATAAGTTGTTGTAATAAACTAAACTTATGATATTTCATTAGGTTGATGAGTAAGAATTAATTTATATATAAGATTTGACATGCATGTAGTTTTCAGATGGTACAAAAAATAAACTGCAGCCTAAAAAATTTATTGTGACTAAATCTTCAAAATATTTTATGAATTTAAATAATCTTAAACTCTTTCTGGATTTACATCTTCTGTTTAATGTTATACTTTCAACTTCTATATGCCCCTCAAACAAATTTGAATAATTTTCGCCAAAAAGTGAGATATATTTGTTGCTCAAGATCCTGACTTTAATCATGAGCTATATGTAGAAAGATGTGTGGCCATTTTTTACCAGGTGATTGGCGGATGTTCACAGAACAGATTTTGTTTGTATGATAGAGTCTGGCACGAGTAGTTACTACCATTCTCTGAATGCTTGGCATTTATACCTTATCTCAACACAGCACCTAGCCTGTCCAGTTAAACTATAGGTACCTTGGTTAACCAGAAATACATGGTATCACAAATAACTATATTTGTTCATTAGACCAGTGGCGTGTTCTAATATTGTAAAAATATTAAATATATCTTTATGGCATAGAATGTGGGAAAAGTTGAGTAGTCCATGTTAAGTTTATAAATCCTCAACAAAAGGTCAATAAATAGAATTTTAGAGCTACTTACATCATTTTCATTAATGTTAAGAAGATGGTCGTTGTCATAGCCTGAGCCGGCCATGTCAAACATACTGGATAAACTCAACATTTGGGGGCCCACACTCTGTAAAACACAAACAGATAAACATAAGTCAACAGTGAAGTGCATGTAATGAACATGGTAGATTTAAAATATATATCATTCTTTGGTTTGGCTCATGTACGGTAAGAATTCCGCTAATTCAAGGACGAGCAATGTGAAGATAACAAATTATTAGACTGCTTTCTGCCATGTTTTGTCTAAAACAACAACAATAGCGATAGCTCGATAGGATTATCGGTCGCTCCATGCAGGAGGTAAGACACCCATTGAAAAGTCTCAAACCTTTAGAGTGCTTTTCGTAATGTTTTGAGTACTTGAATTAGCGGAATTCTTATCGTACTCTTGAATTGTTTCCCTTTGAAATGTTTCCAGTTGTCTATTTATAAAATAAACAAACCATTTTATATCTCTCGAGGAAATGCTGATCCTCTGTTGGTAAATGCATGACCGCTATCCTAAGTATAAAACATTTCAGTTTGACAATATGTCATTATTTTTTTTCAAGACAGATTGAACCACTGAGGAAAGGCTATTCAAACTAAGGTCACTTTGATTATTTGGACACAAGTCTAGGCAAATATTAAAATGAATATTATCAGAAATAAATAAATCGCTGGGCTTTCTAGGCCTATAGAAAAAAAACTTTGAGTAAACATAAAATCCAAGCTACAGTGAAAAACAACTCTCATCATAAACATAGTAAAAGGTAGAGTTGTTTACTTTGGCTTACGGAATCGTCCGACATTGTTTTTGGCACCATTAAAAAGAATTTGTGTAAATTCTGTAGACAACCCAGAAGAGTACAAATGTACCATCTATTTTTATCAGAGTACCACAAACAGTTCTTATGCATGTGTTCTTTTTTTAAGGCGTTTGGGTTGTCCTATCTACTCTTTGTACAAGGTTACAAATATAGAATATATACGGTAAGAATTCCGCTAATTCAAGGATGAGCAATGTGAAGATAACAAATTATTAGACTGCTTTCTGCCATGTTTAGTCTAAAACAACAACAATAGCGATTGCTTGATAGGATTATCTGTCGCTCCATGCAGGAGGTAAGACACCCAATAAAAAGTCTCGAACTTTTAGAGTGCTTTTCGTAATGTTTTGAGTACTTGAATTAGCGGAATTCTTACCGTGATATACAAAGTCTAAATAAGGCTATACATTTTAGCTGTTATATCAATATAATATGATTTTTAAAATAAAAAAATACCATATATAAATAATTATGATTTATGATGTAGACTATGTTTCCACAGTTAAAGACATAATTATATGAAATCTACGATCAACCAGAATATACCAGATATAAATAAATAACATTGATGGGGTTTTCATCACTGCAGACAATACAATGGTGATTTCCCATAAACTATAGCACCTATGTTTTTCTGGAAAATGTATATGTCTATTATCATTATTAAACTACAGACATAATAATCTGATATAATGGGAATTCATAAACTCTATATCTATTAATAGTTGTAATCTATAGCTAATGATCATAGCAAATCTTGCATAATAGGAAACTAACAATAGGGAAGTGGAAGTGTAGAGGATATAGACGCAATGAACATGTGACATGGTGAAACTGATATGAAATGAATCATTATTATCACAGAGTCACTTGACTGTGTTTAGGATACACGTGGTCAATATAAACAAATGATTACAATATAAAAATAGAAAATTACTGCCATTACATTGTCATTCAGGGAAAATAATTACTTTCTAGAATCCCTTTATTATCGCAAATGAACTTATGATCTCATTTTTTTTCTTCTTCAAAAAATATGTTTTCTAGCCAAAAATAACTAAAGAATTTAGGTTCTCTGTCATAAATCATAGGTCGTTTTAAAGATGCCATTTGGAAACTTACTGACTGGTAAAAGTTCCAAACCCTGGAAGAGTTTGTTCAATGTTATTCTCTATTTTGTTATATCTGCATTACAGCCTTGTAAAATCACTTGGACTCGTAAACATGTTGGCTTAGTATGACAAATTAAGAAAATTCTTTGCATGGACATACTGAAACATATTCCTTTAAAAGTGATTGATTGTTTGGTGCCCTCAAGATTATTTCACTTATTTGGCGATGTTGCCAGTTTTATTGTGGGGAAAAACCGGGGTCTATGCACGGAGGAAACCCACGACCTTCCGTTGATAACTGGCAACCATCCCACATAGGTCTTTCAAGTGAAAAAAGTCAGAAAATTTTCCAATTGTTTTTTGGGACTGAGTGGGATTTGAGCCCGCGACCCATTGATGGAAGGCTGTTCAGATTGAGCGTCCAACACTCTACCTACTGAGCCCTCAAAAAAATAGATCAACATATTTAAAAATAAAAAGGTTCATTTTTAGGTGTTCATGAAATAAACATTTTAGGAATATAAAAATTATTATAGAATTTAAAAAATTGTCAAATGGAATAGGGGCAAACAAGGCCTTCCATAATATACTACTACGAAAAAGAAATATTTAATAACAGGTCCTAAAATAAATATCTTAACTGGATTGATTGATTGATTGTTTGGTGTTTAACGCCGCGCTCAAGATTATTTCGCTTATATTGTGGCGTTGCCAGTTTTATTGTGGGAGGAAACCAGGCTCTATGCCCGGAGGAAACCCACGGCCTTCTGTTGGTAACTGGCATATCTTAACTGGAAGTATCAAACCTGTTAGGGCTTGGGGCAGACAGACAGCCTTTGAAGCTGGATTCTAACCCAAATCGGAAGTCAAAATGTACTATATGCTGATGATGCATTAGCAATAAACATAAATTAGAGGAAGTTGTAATTTGTTATCTGAAGATAAATAACTGACTCCCAAGAAAGTAATAAGTCAGTTAAACAGCCTGGGGTAAAACTGTATGTTAAACTTACTGAAGCAAATAATGTTTAAGGGTTTAATACCGCCGTAGCGGTGTTTGTTGCGTAACCCGATACCGCTGAACGTTGGTTCGTACCGAGTCAAACCACGAGAATGCGCAGCATTCGAGGGGTTTGACGAGGTGCGAACCAACGTCCAGCGGTATCGGGTTACGCAATAAACACCAAGACGAAGGTATTAAAGTCGATTCTACCCCGATAATTGAGAAAAATGAGGAAAAAGTGACGGACAGATTGGGAACTTTTAACCAATCAACGATAAGCTTTGGTCACGTGCAACGGTGATGCACTACAGACTCGATGTCGTTTGAAAAGTCATCTCTACTTAACATGTATATTTGCACACGGCACGCACATGCAGGAGGGGTAGAATTATCAATTGACCATCTCCCAAGTAAATACCTCAGTGAGAGTGACTACCTGTAGGTATTTCATTAGACTTGCCCAGGTGTATAATCACAATGCAGTATCTGTGGTCACCCAAGAACACATACATATGCCACTCAAAGTTTCATTCATAAAAATTACATCAAGAATTAGATAAATGTTTTTAAAAAAATAACCGACAAACAAGATGTGCCCTTTTAATCAACATTATGAAGAGAAGTTCAATATATGTGACAATTATAAAGGATAATTTTTCTATTGAGAAACATGATTTTTCAAACTGGACTAAATAGATATAAAGAGGTCGTAGAACGAAAGGCCAAAACCTATTCATCTGACAACAGTGGCAAGACTAGTATCAATAGTATATTTAACTTGAAAATCATGGTTTAAAATCAAATTCATTGATGATTATAACCACCGATATATCGGTTAGGCACTCAGAGTTAGGTATACTATTTGATAATTCCAGCGATGTCTGGTAAAAACAGGCATATTAATCTCCAATATATTGAAACTTGTAGGATTTAGGAAGATTGGTATCAATACATTACCATTATTCTAGGTCTCTTAACATAAACCCTCATCTTGTATATCCAGTGTGGTGTAAATAACTAGTTGAACCTCGGAGACACAACCCCTTATATACTTGGTAATTACCCCTGTGGATATACGGTGCCCACCTACAGGGCCCGTAATCTTAGATAAGTGTGCCCTATAGGTGTTGAAAATGACCTAGGTTTATGGTGGGTGGGGCACCTTTGGGTTGGCATCACCCCAAGGTCCAGGGCTTAGAGGCAGGGTGTCTTCCAGTCACCCACTGGGACCTCCTGTGGGGAGACAGTAGGTGAAATAGGCAGACAACTGACTCCAACAGTGTCTATCCCTTTAACATTGCCTGTCATCACATCATTATCTTTAAGCCCAATTTCCTCAGGAGGTGTCATTCTAGGGTTTAAGCTAATGACCATAGCCCTTGCCCATTGTAAGTTAATATCTTCAACAAGTTTCAGACAGATACAGTGTCATGCAGACTTGTTTGCTACAAGGGTTGTTTTCACAGTACACAATTGTCCGGCATAATATTAAGAGTAAAGATCGCGTTTTTAAAGGGATGATAAGTGGAGCACTCCCCTAATAACAAAATAATATGTGAATTTTGTGAGCTGGATTGAAAAGTTTCTCATAAAGGAAGAAATAATGTTTTTTTTTAGATTTATGGATTTACAAAATGGATTAATTACCTAATATGCAGAGAAGCTTGATAATCCATAAGTAATTCTTCGCCTTATTGTAATCCATGAAAAGTGTTATTTTTCATTTAAAATCATATACATGTTTTTTATGATGTCTATCTATTCTTACCACATATGTAAACCAGAAACTATAAATTCAAAAGCGATATTTACATGCACTTCTGGATTGTCAGTTGTGTACTTTTATTGTAGCTGGCAACCAGCCAATCCTCAGATTTATTCTTGAACACTAAAACACACGGGAACAGAGAAAATCTTCGACTAAAATAACCATGGAGACAAGTTTCTAATTGCGTTAAAAAGAGGTATATCATTTAGACCTGTATACCCAATCATAAGTTGTTGTAATAAACTAAAACCCTGGAATTTCATTAGGTTGATGACAGACAGGAGATATTGGTGTTTTTTAATATCTGATGATGAGAATAGCTACTTTCGAAAACCAATCAATCTTATTCCAAAGATAGCTTTCTAGCTAACAAAATATAGACCGACACACTTTTACCCAAATAGATGATCATTTACCAGGGCAATTACACATACATTTTTTGTTGTTTTTCATTTCTATGTGAGATGGAAATCATCTTGAGGTTTTATAAATATGACAGAGATTATTAGCCCAGATTGACATATTTATCAACAAATACACCAGTGTTAATTTCATCTTGACTAATGATTAATGGGTTTAGTAGTGGTTCGTTGAGGGACCTGCTGGACAGTTGACCAGATAGCCAGTGGTCACTGACAGCACTTAATGATTTGTTTTAACAGCAAACATCTGCTGGCCATCCTGTATTAAATAGCTACACTGACCACTCTAACAGCCAGTCAGCTCCTTATAAATTTGATTGGATAGAGGGTTTGGGATTGGCCAAGGAACCTAGTTTTAGAACAAGATTAATTACACGGGGAAGTGTTTTTTACTCTTTTCATATAAAATGGTCACATACTTAAGTCTGATCCTTTTTTCAAGCTCTTGATAAATATGCTTACCCAAAATCATAATTTGTAGCATTCATTAAAACAAATACAAGAAAAAAGTATTCCCAGCATGGATTTTGTTTTGGAACATTTAGACAATTTGTTCATAATGAGAATCAGGAATGACAGCTACGTTGGTTGATTGATTGATTGTTTGGTGTTTTACGACGCGTTCAAGATTATTTCGCTAATAATGTGGCGTTGCCAGTTTTATTGAGGGAGGAAACCGGGCTCTATGCCCGGAGGAAACCCACACCCTTTCGGTGGTAACTGGCAACCATCCCACATAGGTTGTTCGAGTGAAAACCCAGTCAGAAAATAAATTTTTTTTTTAACTGAGTGGGATTCAAATCTACGGCCCATTGGTAGAAGGCTGTTTGGATTGAGCGTCCAATGCTCTACCTACTGATCCACGGAAGACGGCTACGTAAGATATGAATAACAAGACAAAAAGCACTGTACAACAAAGACGGGCCACTTCATTTAACCCTCTTAAAGCATCCCAGCCAACCGAAATATTTACTACATTGAAACTAAATTGATTTCTGTAGTAAGAGGAAGCAGAGCATGGAATTAATGATAATCAAATTCATAGAGGTATTAGAATATTGCTGTGGAGAGTAGCAAGATCGAGCATAAAACTGGACTTTCAATCAAACACAAACAGCAAAGCGCTCCTAACACCCATCCACAGATTACTTAATCTTAATAAGCCCCTGATTGAAATTCAAAGTGACACAATTTGATTACAATACTTGGGTGATGTGGTATTGGACATGTTCCAATGGCTGCAGTTTTACTGGCTTTCTCATCCCACAATAGGCATGAGTCAAAGTATCAGTGAATCATATGGATTTACGCCACGTTGTCAAATCGCCGTCACTCACAGGGGACTCGGAGTTTCCTGGAAGGCTACGGATATTGAACAATCCTATAATCTGTTTAATTTAACTTTTATACAACAGACTAAGCCCCGAGAGCAAATATTCAACAAGGGGGCCATGAATACAAAACAAAAGATCAGTTCGGAAACTATCAAAAACTACATGTAACAAATTAAAGAAAAGGCCTAGAGTGATAACGTTAATATTTAACATACCAGATGCTTTTTTAGGACAGTTTTTAAAGGCATATACAATTTCAGGAATAAAATTTTTCAAAAATAAATATATTGGGTATTACAGTTAATTTAAAAATATAAGAAATTCCACTACTGCTATTTGATCAAAGATGAACCAGAACTTAATTACATAATTTCTTTAAGAGATTCAAATTTCCTTAAATGTATGAAGAGTTTGAACATTTGAACATTTCTGTTTAGTTGTCTCTGCCATACTTGTGATTTTCCTCATGGAAACTGACATTTCCTGGTGGTATCCTAGTGCTTAAACTGGTTGATTCCCTGGACTATAAAAGGGCCATTACTTCTACTCTAATGGCCCAAGGCATGCAGTTGGTCAGACCATTGACATTTTTATCTTTCCCTCCAATCTGATACAGTCCATGGCGAAGACAGGCAGGGGGTGGAGGCTTGATAACACTGTCTGAATGATAACATTTAACACCAAGGCTATCAGACAACATGGGGTACCATTTAGTCAACACATTGTCTCAACTTAATCAGTATGCATTATCTAATAAGATTGCATTGTCTGCAAATAAATTTGGGAAAAGTTTTAGTTGTAGAAAAGTCTAATGGGCGAAATCATTAGTAGAGGAAACTTTCTCTGCAATTAAATTTGGGAAAGTTTTAGAAAAGTCTAATGGGCAAAATCATTAGAGAAGGAAACTTAGACCCAACATAGACCCATCCTACACCCCAAAAAATTAAACATATCTCTATAATGATTTCCCCTCGGAAATTTTTATTTCGCCCCACGGGAGTGACGGGTAGGGTGCAAACTTCTGTATCCTGAAGAGAAATGGGCTGGACTAGATTTTACTTTAGCCCCAGGAAACCAGGTGCAATATCTAATGATAACCCTGTGCTTATCTGAGGCCCCTTTGACATTTAAGTGACCCAGGAAGTGAAGTTGTCTAGGGGATACTCGAGGGCCACCCAACACCCACTCGGCACAAGGTGTGATGCAGAATAAACTCAGGTATCTCCAGCCTGCCCACCACACAGTTCAGCTGTGAGGTAGAATAAACAATACAGTGTAATTGTGAAATAGAAAGCAAAGCCTACAGACCAACTTTACAAGCAGCTTCCGGTTAAAGAATATTTATTTCAGATGACATTTCACAGAAGAAACAAATACCTATATTTCAGTAACTTTATGAAACTTGAAGTAAAAAAACCATATAATGCTATGAACATTTGTCATTTGTGTGAGTCTAGATTTGAACACACTGTTAAGCCATCTTACAAAGGAAGCATACATATAAAGACTTATAAAGGTCTAAATGATATACCTCTTTTTAACACAATTAGAATCCATGGTTATTTTAGACAAGAAGATTTTCCCTGTGTGCGTGTGTGTTAGTGTTCTTAAATATTTGAAGACAATACTTTTTTCTCTGTGCCTGTGTTTTAGTGTGCATAAATATAAAGAAGTAAAAAAAATCACAGAAAAATAGATGAGAAATTAAAAGTTATAAAAAGATTTTTCCAAAAGTTTTACATTTTCCAGGAGACTAAGATAAAATCTCATTAAGTTTTGCGTAGTAATTTGTGTGCTTGTCAAATAACTTACTGTATTATCACATCAGATCCTTATCAAAACATGGAGTCATTATTATCCATCATATTGTCACTATCATAAAAATCATGGTTATTCATCATAAGTTTAATCAAGATTACAGATTTATTACCACTCTGACTAAATTATATCTACAGTTGAATATTCAAATCCACAATGTTGAAGATTAAACCAGGTTTGCCAATCTATGTCGTGCAGTGAATTTTTTCTTGCCATCATAATTCAACACACCTTAGTATATGTCTAGATATTCCATGGACTAAGCAATGTAAATCAATTATAATCAAATTAATACTTTTTAATTTAAATAATTTCGATGTTTTTCGTTGAACAATAGTTGGATAAAAACAGGGAGGCCATAGTTTTTAATTATTATACAAATTGGAGAGATTGATTAGTGTTTTACACCACCCTCAAGATCTGTTCTATAACTTAGATATTGGCATTGTCTCACACTGGAAATGTTTTAAACTATTGTTAGCAAGCTGTTAGACAACATTATGAATTGTAAATAAATTAACTATTGTAATGCTAGGTAAATTGAAAAAGCTTACCTTTAACCTTTGTAGTTTAAACTTATACATTTTGAAAAAAAAAAATTCCTTGAAGATGTCGAAAGTCAGCCGAAATAATGTTAATAAAGTTCAGCGCAAATCAATGCACCAAGCATATCTGCAACCAAGGGCACATGTAAAGATCGTGGTAAACTAAACCAAGTCAAAGGTCTTGGGTTCCATAAATAGGGATTTTTGCCATAGGGTGTTACCATATTCCAGTTTTAAAGAAATTTTTTTCAAATCTTTTCTTATAATCCTTCTTCCAACCAATGGGAAATTTCTAAGAAATGGTCAAGACATCCAATTCAGGTTTAAGAATTTGTAAGCTCCATTAGTTCACCAACAAGTGTAATATCCAAGACAGAGATGACAAACTTATGTTAGAAATTTCCGATGAACAAAAGTAAAACTTAAAAAGAATTCTCTGTTTTTCTGGCCATCCCAAACTGTTTCAGATACTCTGTCAAGACAACATGTAGCACAATCCTAGTGACAAAGTTAACACCCAACAAGTTGGAGTTGTATTCAATTCAAATGGGGGCTTTTGGAAGTCCACTGCCTCTCAGCCAATCCTATGACCTTTGACATCACAAGTTGACCAATGGCTAGTTTTCTTGATACAAGAATTAAAAGAGGCTCCTGAACAGGGTATGCAGCTATCTCAATCCAGTCTTACTCAATGAAATCAAGTACAAAACTCTCCAATTACAAGGACCTTTGTATGTGTTCTAATGAAACACTAAAATACAAATTACCAGCTGACCAATAGAAAGTTAGGGGGTTCTATAGGGGGGGGGGGATAATACATTTTATCTGCTTTCTTTTATCAAAAGAAACTGGTTTACATTTCAGTTGTTTCCTTAAAGCTAATGCTTAAAACAATTTGCTTAAATCCTAAAGAAACAGCCTTATCATAAGATCTGAACTTACAAAAACTTTCTTAATGGTTTGTATTAAAGAAGCTTAAATCCTGTTATTATTCAAGATAAAGCCATGAAGTTAACCAGATCATAATCAGTATTTCAATGATAGAAGGCAATGAAGCATGTAACTGGCTTAGCAAAGCCATAATACAATATCACACTGATATCAGTTAAATCTAATGAGACTATATACCTGTATATACACTCAGTGGGTATACTCCCATTGAAATTAACTTTTCTGTGCATTAGAAACCAGGGACTGATCTAGGGAAAATTTGGGCATACCATTTCGGTTCAAAATGTTCAAACAACAAGATAAAAACATCTCTGGCCCAAAATTCAACATTAAATGCTATTTTGACATTAAAATCTGTTGGTTTTAATAATTTGGGCGGATTTTTTGCTTGTGAATTTGGGCGCCCATACCTGTATACAGGTATCAAAATGTCTCTGGATCAGTCTATGGAAACCCATGCGTAACAAAGGGTAGTTAAAATACCAGACATTTGCAGATAGTAGAATAAGACGCTTCAGCCTTTTTAGACAATGGACAAACGCAGATGCATTAAAACAAAGTGCATAGAATTTGTGAGATTTGTTTTTGAAATTGTTACTGCATTCAAACACAAAAGACCTAATTGCTGTTTCTAATGCCACTTCTATGTAAGCATTAGAAAACAAGAGTTTTATTTCAGATTGAATAATGTAACTTATATAAACAAAGGTTTTTTAAACAAAGCTTTCTTCAGAGAAAATCCACAAAACAAGGTAAAACAAGTTAGAATTGGGCGTTGATTTAAACGACAATCTCCTTCGGTGTTTCTCTTAAATTAGAACAAATTGGACAATAAGATTAAAGGAGAGAATCTGTGAATGAAAGAAAGGAGATGGATTGACAAGGGATGTTTTTCTCACTTAATCCCAAACATCCAGTTTAAGATGAAAAGATCTGTCAGGTAGCTTAATTGTTTCATCCATCACCTGGTTGCTATGGTGACCAAATATGTAGGTAATCAACAGTTGTCTAAATGTTACCTAAATCAACTTTAACATACACAAAAAGAATGAGAATGGCAGACAGTTGCTAGGACTATTTGAAAACCTTACATTTATAGAAGACATTGCAAAGGTTACAAAATATGTTTTATAAATGGAAATCTTTGGAGCCAACTTCACTAAAAAGAGGCATTTAGCGCATTTATTAAAGTACATGTAGCATGAGCTGCCAAAATATTGATATTTTGACGTTAAAACAGAATGTTAAAATTATTGGCTATTTTTCTCAGAACGTATAATTCAGAAGCCTTTTAATTTTAGTGCTTCTAGTCTCGAGAATGAACGATAAAGTATTGTTTTTCACTCTTTGGCATAGAATGAATGAATGGTCATCCCGGTTATTTAAATTTTGTTTACTTTTCGAACACGCTTTCGGTTCGTGCAGGCCATGTACTATATAGATTTTTCTCGTTCCCACGCCAATCATTAATTTTTTCGATGGCATCCAAAGGCTCTTACTGTCGTGACGATCAGAAATTATGAAAAAAATGTGAATTTTGGCAGCTCATGTCACTTTAAAGAAAGCAAAATGTAACTCAAACTGTACTATTTACATTTACATTTTATAAGTAAGTTTCCAGCCAAATGACAACATTTTGTTGAATAAACTTTACCCCTCAACTTGTTACAGCTATTTTTCAGAAGAGATCTGACTGATGACCTTTGTCCTATTTAAACAATTTCACATGTTTAGGACCAGTTACAATGTGACACAGTATCTACTTAATGGTGCAAAGAACTTCCTATCTTATAGGCGATTTCCGAGAACCGGAGATCTTTAAATAGGAAGGAGTTTGATGTTTGATTCAACATTTTTCATCGTTTTTCAAAATAAAACTCAAATAGCACGTCTACTTTAAGCATAGGTTTAAAAGATGTTATACTCAAATAACGATACAAATAATCCACAATTCAGGTTTACTTTTATAGCGAAGTTGCCAGATTTGTTTTTTTTTTGGATGGGGATAACTGATTATGACTTCATCTGATAGCTGTCCCCGCCCTCCCCGCCACACCCACAACAGAAAGAGACAATTAACAAGAGCTAACCATGATTCAACTTTGAAATTAAAGACTTCGAAGATTTTTCAAGGGTCAAACTGTGGCACTAAACAGCAAACATGAGCCAAAAACAAAGAAATCATTCTATTTTCTAACTTCCATCTTCCCAACAGTAAGTCCCAATTTTGAATATGAGACGAGATTTGCAGTATAGGGTCAAAACATACACTTTCAATGGGGTAGAATAACTAAGAAGAAAACGAAAACCAAATGTGAACAGACTGTCTTTTATGTAAGAAGTTTTTTCCAGTTGCTGCTTGAACCTCTTAGTTTCCTCTCTGACTAATTTATTAAGCAATATTAAAATGTGTACTCTTTCAATATTAGGTTTTAATTACGTACAGCCTTGTAAAACTTCTACATTTGGGTTATTTAAGCTGTCAGAGATATCTTAAAACATATTCAATATCCTGAGTTCAAACGTAATACTGTTATTTCGTAAAGTGGCATGAGCTGCCAAAATTCACACTTTTTTCATAATTTCTGATCGTCACGACAGTAAGAGGCTTTGAAGGCCATGGAAAAACTAAATGATTGGCGTTGGAATGAAGAAAATCCATACTGTATGTGGCCTGTACGAACCGAAAATGTGTTCGAAAAGTAATCAAAATTTATATAACCGTGACGACCATTCATTCATTCTAAGCCAAAGTTAGTTCAAAACAATACTTTATCGTACATTTTCGAGAATAGAAGCACTAAAAAGCTTATGAATTATACGTCTTGAGAAAAATAGCCAATAATTTCGAATCAACATTCTGTTTTAACGTCAAAATATAGACATTTTGGCAGCTCATGCCACTTTAAGTATTCCATATGATTTTATAGGCCATACAGCCTCAACCAAGTTGGTAACGATACAATGGCTTTTTTGTTCTAACTTTAGCTGTAACATTTATGATAACTGATAGAAATAAAACTTTATAAACACTATAATCTCTCCAAAAGGATGCTTATGGCCTGCCTTGTGTTCTTCAACAATCTACTCAGTGTCAAAAGCTCTAAAACAGCCTGAAGAAAATTGCCACCTCCCAAGATAAAAAAAGCTTTCTAAGACAGGCAAAGTGTTTTTCTCACAAAGTCATCATTGTGTTACATATCTAGGCTAGTAAACCAGAGAGTCCATTATTGCTGAGGTAACTGCATTCCCTTCATCAACAAACACTGTTGCTATGGTTTGGTTTACACCGACATCTAACAATACCCCATCACAACAAATCTGAGAGATGTATTTCACAACATATTTTTTTTAACAGCCAAAGCAAAAATATATTGATAAAAAGTAAAATTTAGAAGTAAAAGAGAGATATTTCTCAAAAAATAAGGTAGGCCTACAGAACGTGCTGTAAATTGGTGAGATGCTTGCTGGGATAGGTAAACTGTTTAACGCGATCATCAAATATTTAATCTTGATTTTAATCTGATTTTGTTCGATGATTGTTATATTGCTTATTAGGAACGTGCTGTAAATTGGTGTGATGCTTGCTGGGATAGGTAAACTGTTAAACGCAACCATAAAATATTTAATCTAGATTTTAATCTGATTTTGTTCGATGATTGTTAAATTGCTTATTAGGAGGTTGTTTTTGTTGCAGGTGTTTTATTTTTTCTTCACTGGGAGCGGACTAAGATTCCAGTATGGATAGTAAATTCCTCTCCAATACATACCAATGGGTAAGCTTATATGTTCCTTTCTACCCGCCCTGAGGCCAGCATATTATTAGGGGACGCGATTGTACTACAGATATGATCATGAATAAATCACAGCACATAATTATCAAAACATAGACCACACCAAAACAATGTAGACTATAAACAAAATCAGCAGTATATGCAGGAGGAAAGTGCTGAGCTTCTAGACATACCTGGAGCCTGTTTCACAAAACGGCGTAGCGTAAGTTTTCACGTAACTGCCATAGCAACCCATACTGTATAAGTTAGTATGAAAGTCATGCAAAAAATACATCTACGCCGCTTTGTGAAACAGGGTCCCGGAACCTGTTTCACAAAAGGGCATAGCGTAAGTTTTCACGTAACTGCCATAGCAACCCATACTGTAGAGATACGTTAGTATGAAAGTTACGCAAAAAATACATCTACGCCGCTTTGTGAAACAGGGTCCCTATCATCGTATCTCTACAGTATGGCCGTTACATGAAAACTTACGCTACGCCACTTTGCGAAACAGGCCCCTGTTCTAGTAGCCCTTCTACACATGGCTACTGTTCAGAAAAGGAGGGGCACTGGACATATGATATATAACTGTTCTGAACACAGAATTAGTTCATCATTCAGAATAAAAACATATACAAACTTGCCTGTCAACGTTTTATCTCATAATGGATATATATATTGTCTGATTTCAAACACTCTGGCACACAGAATACATTTAATTGCATTTAATCTTTTCAAATCCTGTTGATAACATTTTTGACTTATCTAATAGCTATTTTGAGAAAGCAATCAAATGATATGGCAAGCCTGTTAATGCAGTAGTTTTAAGAAACCCACAGATGATATCAAGTTTGGAGGGTGAAAAGCTTAATGCATCACACGGTATTGAAATTATGTCACAATAAAGTGAGTGAGTGCCATGCAACAGAAGTTTAATTACAAAGGTAAATCACTCACTAATTAGTCTGTCATCGTTAGTGTTGATATACACAGGTAAGTAAGCTGCATGATTGACTGTGCAATGAGTTATGAGAGATAATTAGCTAATTGTCTTGATAAATAGGCCAAGCCGAATATTTGCATATCTTTCTCAGGGGCTTCTTTAACACAGAGAAAGATATAGAATTATTGTTTATAATCAGAGGCAAATGTTTGAATTCATAGCGATTGAATATCTAAATTTTTTTTATAGATATTTAGAAAATTAATCTGCATGATAATATTTAAACTTGTCTCGATTAAAGTGTGGTCCTTTAATCTTGTAACCCGAACTGTGCTCCATTTGCAAAATTAATAACACATGCTCAGGCCCAATATCAAACGTGTTGGCGTATTAACGATAATCTGGTCTTCTAGTTTCTGGCAGCCATTCAATTGACCGATTGCTTGATGACGTCACATGGAATTTACGTGCAAAGCATTTTGGGGGATTGAGGGATGTTGACATAATTTAAAAATATGGCGGAAAAAATAATACTGTATCGAAAAGAAGACGTAAAAGGGGTAAAGTTACCAGAAAAATGTGTGGATAAAAACATGTTAAGTCATCAATGTTTAAAAAAAAAGTGGCCTCTTGTTAAGTACCAATAAACAAAATGACGCACTGAGGTACATTCTACTCAAAAAGTTTTGCGTAAATCTATGTGACGTCATTGACATCTGGTAATTGACATCTAAATTGTCTAGATACAAGAGAGAGTGTTACTGTTTCAGTGTGGACCAAACCCCCGACAGATTGGTGACCTCAAGTATAGTAGACAAGATATATGTGACTTCTTCACATGACACTTTACATTTTGCTTTATGTAAATATCGTGTGACACTATAGAGAAGCACTCAAGCATTAATTGAAATTTCATACCCCAAGAATTTCTGTTTAAAGAATTTCTTTAGATATTTTTTAACAAGAGACGTAATTTAAAAGGCTGAATACTGAATACTGAATAAATATAAGTTGAAGAGAGCAGTAAACAGACTGCATGAAACCTATAATCCCACATATGTAAGCAAGAAGAAAAGTTTTATTTTATTTTTCAAATTAGGTCACTTTATCCTTCTAAAAATCCAGAAAAATAAATCCTCAAATCAATACAACTGACACTTCAAAGTTTATGATGATAAATTTTACTTTATAGTTTAAAGTGGCATGAGCTGACAAAATGTTGATATTTTTGCTATTTTTTTCAAGACGTAAAATCCAGAAGTTTTTTAGTGCTTCTAGTCTCGAGAATGTACGATATTGTTTTGAACCAAATTTGGCTTAGAATGAATGAATGGTCGTCACAGTTATTTCAATTTTGTTTACTTTTCGAACACTATTTCAGTTTGTACAGCCACATACTGTATGGATTTTCCTTCATTCCAACGTCAATCATTCAGTTTTTCGATGGCCTTTCAAGCCTCTTACTGTCGTGTCAATCAGAATTAATGAAAAAAGTGTGAATTTTGGCAGCTCATGGTTCTTTAAGTAAAACAGTTTTGAAAAATTGTGACTGTTAAAAAACTTTACAAAAAAATAACTAAAATTATGAATTTATGAAAGGTTAAATCAAAATAAAATTGTCAAAATAAATTGCTTAACAACTTGCCTTATCTTTTTTCACTTCAATCGTCTTCATAATGCTAGCAGATTATCAACAGTGGCAATCCTTGCTTAGAAAAAATCCACAAAAAGTCTAAAATCTTGAAGAGAAATGAACTTCTAAGGCCAATGTTTAGTCTCCGTCATATCATATAAACTGTTTGCCTACTTGCTCTAACCAAGGCCTCACTTCAATATGATAGCCTTTGCTAGCCACAGGCAGTTTTCATTAGGCCAGTTCACGTGACTTAGTCAGCCAGCAGCCGCACAAGCTCCCTACATCCCACAACACTATGAGAGCAGTCTATCGTAAACACATGCTGACAGCTCAAAGCATAAACACTGCATTAAAAAAACTCTTTGTGGGATAAAACAGAAAAAAAATTATTTATATCCGTTATAAAAAGTATTAATGTATATCCGTATACAAGAGGTACTTGAGCCCAGATGTTTACATCTTATATAATCAAACTCCTTTCTATCCCCCGCTTTCCGCACAATTTAATAAACCAATTAACATCAATTTGAATATATTAACAAAAATTATTATAATTATGATTCTGAGGAATACAAATGAATCTCAAACAATCTCATATCAAGTTAAAAACAAATTTGAAAATTGCATAATTGTAGATTCAGATTATAACTTTCTGTCTGAAATGGCGGCAGAATAACATCACAAAATCTCACATGCCCCGGAAAATATTTCAAATTAAAAACAAGGAACAATTGTGATATTTGTATCAATAGAATAATATGACGTATTAAAATCAACATAGATAACTAGTGGACAAATCCTGAAGTGTTTTACAAATTTTTTTTTTTTTTAATTTTAGGATGATTTTCTTGAGTCAGACCCAGGCCTTCCGCCAATGCGGCGCAGGTTTGAATCCCACTCCGACCAAATATAATTACTGACCAAGGCTATGCTCCTGTCAGTCGTCAACCTAATGAAATATCATACATGTAGGTTTAGTTCATTACAACAATTTTTAGGGTATAAAGGTCTAAATGATATACCTCTTTTTAACACAATTAGAAACTTGTCGCCATGGTTATTTTAGACAAGAAGATTTTCTCTGTGCCTGTGTGTTTTAGTGTTCATAAATATATAAATTGGAAGAATTTTGAGTGGATTTCAACATTTTCAACATCAAACAATTAATCATGCTTGGGTAATGTTCTAGTGTATGATCTATTTATTCCATACCACTCCAATGTAATGTTGGTAGCGGTACATAGGCTTCCGTAGAACTTCAATCATACATGTTATGATCATATAACGTTTCCAATATGTAGAGAGTATAGCGTATCTGTAACAGACCTCGATACATCCCAGGCCTTGGTCAATAACTGACAAGGGTCAGGAGGATCTGACCTAACACTGGGTAAAGAGATTGAACTAGATTTACAACCACCTTGCCAAAACATCTCAATACTACATCAATATTTCAACAGATTTCGACAAAGGCACTACCATTCCAGAAAGAAAATCAATAGGAACTCACCAGCTGCCGGAATCCTGCGGTTTTATTTTCCAAGTAGGCCTACTAATTTTTACTTTCTAAAATGCAACAACTCAAAATTTTAAACCTACTTAACTTTAGTTGGATTGTTTTCTTAATATTTAAAGTGGCATGAGCTGCCAAAATTCACACTTTTTTCATAATTTCTGAGCATCACGACAGTAAGAGGCTTTGAAGGCCATTGAAAAAAATAAATGATTGGCGTCAGAATAAGAGATATCCATACAGTCTAAGGCCTATACGAACCGAAATAGTGTCCGAAAAGTAAACAAAATTTAAATAACCGGGACAACCATTCATTCATTCTAAGCCAAAGTTAGTTCAAAGCAATACTTTATGGTACATTTTTGAGACTAGAAGCACTAAAAAGCTTCTGAATTATATGTCTTGAGAAAAATAGCCAATAATTTAAACATTCTATGTTAACGTCAAAATATCAACATTTTGGCAGCTCATGCCACTTTAATGTTAAAGTTCAAATCTAAATTGGATTGATTCATGCTTTAAATGCAATTGAAGAGGTAAAAAAAAAACGCGAGAGAATTTGTCAAGAAGCCTGACCTTAAGAACCACTTGATAAATGGAGAGAGAGAGAGGACGGGAAAACATTACAAATATTTGCTATATGAAAAATCTTCCATGAGCTAAATGAAGTGATTTATAAAAAAAGGGAACGAATATTTCGCAGAATCTTTACAATCTTTGCATCAATCAATGTGTTTTGCTTTCTAAATGAGAAGAACCTGTCAAAATAAAGACATGCCTAAAGAGCTTCTGTAAGTCATTGTGAATCAACGAGGGGAGTAAATATTACCACAGTCACTTGAGAGTTCAAACCAGAGACAGATTATTGGGAAGATGCCAGTGATGGAATTTCTAATGCCTCATTCTGTCCATTAACCCATTTACAGCCAATGGCTGATGAGAACGTCTTTGTTATAAATATTTTACAAACCCATCGATTTCTGAAGGAAAATTTGACTGAAAGTTGCTTACATTGTGAAGATACACAAATCTCCTTCAAATAAATTTCATAAAATGAAAAATAAAAGAAAGTACGAACATAAACAAGATTTCACTTAAATCTTGTTTTCAGTGAAGAAGGAGTTAACCTCACTACCTTCAACCAAGGTTAGCCAGCCCTCATTTACACCGTAAAGAAAACTTGACGAATCCAAGAATTCTTTGTTTATCTGATATGTAACAATGTCACACAACAGTACAAGCCCTTAAAATAAACTAAAATTGGGACCTATGCCAAGCTCTGTTTACTCAAGTTCATTTCCAGAGTTTTATTCTTTCTTCAGATTAAATCCTGAGATGAATTATTCAATAATCACCAGAAAAACAAACTCAAAATCCTTTCACGATCTATTCAGTTTTTTTCCTCCACAGGTGTCAGATGTTATCCCTTTGGCAATGACTTTTTAAATACTGCAGAATAAAATTTCTAATGAGCTGCAGTTTTTCTTTAAAGATGTCTCCAAAATGTAAATAACTTCCAGTTAAGCACTGATGCTGCTGTAAAATCTTGCTGTAAAATTGTCTTCAAAATGTAAACAATTTCCAGTTAAAGTGACATGAGCTGCCGAATTTCACACTTTTTTCATAATTTCTGATCGTCTCAACAGTAAGAGAGTTTGAAGGCCATCGAAACACTAAATGATTTGCGTTGGAATGAGGAAAATCCATACAGTATGTACGAACCGAAAACTTGTTCGAAATGTAAACAAAATTTAAATAACCAGGACGACCATTCATTCATTCTAAGCCAAAACAATACTTCCTCATACATTTTCGAGACTAGAGGCTCTAAAAAGCTTCTGAATTATACGTCTTGAGAAAATAGCCAATAATTTCAACATTCTGTTTTAACGTCAAAATATCAACATTTTAAGCACTGGTGATGCTGTAAAACCTTGCTGTAAAATTGTCTTCAAAATGTAAATAACTTCCAGTTAAGCACTAATGATGCTGTAAAATCTTTCTGTAAAATTGTCTAAGACAAAAGTTCAAAACCATTTGGTAATTGTGATTTGATTGTTGTTGAACACTGAAGTCAAATAGGCAAAATTGTCAGATTTATTGGGTGGAGGAGGGGATCTCCAAACTTATGTTGCTAAATAGAAATTGTTCAACAATAAACCTTACAAACCTTGCTCATCTGTTGATTCCATGATTGACTGATATAACGGCAAAACTCAAGATGACTTCATTTATATGCGGTTTATTAGAGGGACAAACCTCCAACCTTTTGTTGGTACAGGTATGTTGTCATTAAAATGCAATCTAACAGAACCAATTTGTAACAGCCTGCTATACCATTATGATTGATTGATTGTTTGGTGTTTTACGCCGCGCTCAAGATTATTTCACTTATATGGCGGCGTTGCCAGTTTTATTGTGGGAGGAAACCGGGCTCTGTGCCCGGAGGAAACCCACGACCTTCCGCTGGTAACTGGCAACCATCCCACAGCTATACCATTATGAAGACCTGGATCATTTCAATACAGCTTTAATTTAAACCATTAACATTTGTTTGACAGTAAACTGGAAAGTATCGTAGAAAAGTATGATAAATCAGCCAGAGCTGTACTTATTCAAATAAAGTATCAGTTTAATATATATTGGAACAAATTCAGATTATTTTGCTAATATTTGCTAAATAAATACCTAGTAATCTCTAGTTTGAATTATATGAAGTTTGCTTTAGGGGAGTTTCAGTTCTGAGTATATTTAATCACTTGTATAAACAAGACTATTTTTCCTTCCTCGTTATCAATGCAATGGCAGTTTTATAATAAGTGGTACAAAATTCTAATTAACGTCATTGGCTGGTGTTCAAGATGTGAGGACAACATTACATGGGTTTTCACTCGAACGACCTATGCGGGATGGTTGCCAGTTACCACCGGAAGGTCGTGAGTTTCCTCCTGGCACAGAGCCCGGTTTCCTCCCAGTATAAAACTGGTAACGCCGCCATATAAGTGAAATAATCTTGAGCGCGGCGTAAAACACCAATCAATCAATCAATATTACATGAGGTTGATAGAAGTAAAAGATGCTGACAGCAGCCGTGTTTCAGGTAGCCTAGTTTTAATTCATTACAGGCTTGCTTTTGCAAATCATAAACAGGAAACAGATGTGACAGTTGCTGGGTGAACTCCATCATAACCATACAGAAAATACAGGCAGGAGATACAGTATAGGCCTACTGATGATTTTTAAGCTATAGAGAAATGCCTTAAAAGCTGGAAGAAAACAATTGATTGATTGATTGATATTTTATGCTACAGGGGGAGATACATGTACAGTATACTGATGATTTTTCAGATATAGAGAAATGCCTTAAATCCTTAAAAGATTGATTGATTGCTGTGTTACGCTGCACTCAAGATTATTTCAGTAATATGGCGGCGTTGCAGGTTTATTGTGGGAGGAAACCGGGCTAATTGCCCGCAGGATACCCACAACCTTTGGCGAGTACCTGGCAACTCTTCCACGTAAAAAAAAGAAAATGTTTTAAAACTAAATTTTCTCCAAGATAAAGATCCATTTCTTCAAAACAGGTATAAATTATTCTCCTACTCAACGTATGAAAACGTTTATAGGAGATAATAATGAAAACCACAACCAAAGCTTATGTATAATCACAATCAAATATGGTGGGTAATCTACAGTAGATTGAGATCATCTTACATGTAATAAAACAAATTATCGTATTTCTTCTAAAGATTCAGCCACTTTTTTCATCATAAGGATTCGATCATTAGAAAAGAAATATGCTAAATAAGGCAAGACAAATTTGCCCATTAGAGGGAATTTAAGGCAATATGACCCGCCGAGCAGTGTGTGGAAATAGTTATCCTTAAACACAACTCCCCGTCTCAATTTTTGTCCGACGCAATAGAAAATTTAGGCCATTAGAATGGCTGAATATTTAGAAGAAATGATAATAAAATGTCCTTACCTTTCGCTTGTCTTCACAAGATGGTTTCTCTTTGGTTATCGTTCCAAAAATGGTCGGCTGAAAGCAGAAATGGCAAAACATCAGTCTAAAGTATTCAGGTGACAATATAACTAGTCACACATCATGTTCAGCCATTGTGTTGGCTCAGTCTAAACGATTGCGTGTTTGCTGTTATACAAACTACCAGGGTCTGGTTAAACAGAAATTTCTTTTATAAGTCCTTGATAGTCAAAATCAGTACGATGAATACAACCTTTCCCAAGATTGCTGTCATTTTACAGGACTTCAAATCTAAAATCACTAGCTTGCATTTTATATGATTATTTATTTATAAAGACTGGAATTAAGTCTTTGATTGTATGCTTCTAAGTTGAATAAAATGAGCCCAAGAAGTCCAATACAGCAAATGAGTTTCAGAGTTCAAATGGTTTACAGGCATTGGTCAATTCCTTTGTAATAGCAGATCCAGAAATCATCAAAATCTTAACACTGTACTTCTACGATAACATACAACTGGGGACTTCATTGGCATTTTCAGAGTTCAAATGGTTTAAAAGAATTGGTCAAGTCCTTTGTGATAGCAGATCCAGAAATCATCAAAATCTTAACACTGTGCCTCTATGATAACATACAACTGGTGACTTAATTGGCATAAGGAAAATAATGCTAATCCAGATGCTCCATAAGTTGTGAGACTGCGGATACCAGCAAAGCAATTTGATAGCCAGATTCTGATGCCAAACTGGATTATGTCCAATCTCTAATTCACGTTATTCTGAAGAAACACCAGGATGCTAGCTACTTAAAATTCATCAACATTTCCAGGTAAATTCCACATTTGATTTCAGGTGAAAGTCCAAACCCTTCTTGCAGATCAGCGAGAATAATGTTACTACACGCCCATAATTCTCAGTATAGCAGATAGGCCTACCAATTCAGACGTGTATCTTGGCACAATCTGGTCATTCCATAAGCTCAAGGCTACCTAAGGAATGATGGTGACAAGGCAACACAGCATCACATCAATATTGAAATGCCTGGTTATGTTGCTAGAGGGTCTCTCTGACACACATAACTCCACGTAATGGCTGAGTCAGAAACAGAATGCTGTGACATCATTTAAACGCCAAGTGACCAATTTGTATTGATCAAGCATCAATCACCGGCAGCAAATTGGAAAATAAGCATGAAAGAGGTGATAATAATGCTGGCTTAAGCTTGTACGTACATCGTAAACAAACGAACACCACATCGATCAATAGACATTTAATATGAAACAAATCTCGAGCGGAACAGAAAATTCTGCCTATAGTTGTCTTACACCCAAGGACTGCATCAAGCCAAAAGTTAAATAGGCCAATTGTATTTTTATTAAACTGATGAATTGCAAACCTCATTTTTGAATTTCTTAAGCTAATTTCTTGCATTCACTGGTAATGTGTTTATACTATTAATGATTTTACTGGCATTTTTTAGGGTAAAAAATTAATTTTTAGGCAATTTTAGGAGCGAATTAATGGTAAAATCATTAGGACGCCGCTCTCAATTTGTTTAAATTTTTCACTCCGTCGCTGTATGTGGAAGAGTCGCCAGGTACACGCCGAAGATCAGGGGTTTTCTCCCCGCAATGAGCCCGGTTTCCTCCTCCACTAAACCTGACAACGTCACCATATAAGTGAAATAATCTTGAGTACAGCGTAAAACATCAAACAATCAATCAATTTGTTTAATATCTAATGTGCTTCCATAGGCAACTTCTCCTTGTACAGGTCTATTTTGTTTTATAAACAGTTTATTTGTATCAGTCAGGCTGACGGCCATCAAGCAGACATATTTTGTTTGAGCACGAGCGAAATTATTACCATAATTAAGACACACATACCACAGGGTTTTTTTCATTTGCCCACAAAAAAGCCAGAACGTTAGAAAACAGAGGGTTTGTATAATACAGTAAATAGCTTTCAGTAGCATTTAACTATAATTAGTGGACATATAGTATTTATGAACACTAAAACACACATAGATATAGTAGATATATTTATAGAGCAATACTTGTATATTATGAATAATGTTCCCAACATAAACATAAAAACAGATTTGTAGAAGCTAAAATTAGACCTGACCAGAATGTTGACCACCAGAATAATAACATGGTTATAAACAGAGCTATCATAGGTTTGGTTTGTTACAATTTATGGGGTATAAAGGTCTAAATGATATACCTCTTTTTAACACAAGTAGAAACTTGTCTCCATGGTTATTTTAGACAAGAAGATTTTCCCTGTGCCCGTGTGTTTTAGTGATCACAAATATAAACAGACCTCAGTTTTTGTTTGACAAAACCATGAAAGAATGTAAGATGTCTGAGGTTTTAATATAGACTACTCAGTAGAAACTCTTCATATCCTTTTATGAAGACTATTTAAAATTTTTTTTAATGACAGGAAGAAGTCAAGTATGCTATACTGATAGAAATGTGTGGTTCTCTGGGTATAAACAGGAAAATATTAACTATTCCAAATTATTTAACTGAAACATCTATTTATTATTTTGTCAGAAAAGGTTAAATCAAAGAAAACACTCTTAATGCAAATTGCTTTGAATTTGTTTTGAACAGTATGAAGTCCACCCCCGCTCCTCTTCATGGTCATATTTTTAGAGTTTCCGTTTTAATGACAGGAATAATAGTTCATAAACAGGAAGCCGTACTTCAGGGGAAGCTTCAGATTGCTAAAAGTGTTTGACAGATTGCCAGACTGTCAAAATAATAAAAAAATTAAACAATTTTAAACAAGAGATCAACGAGCTGATCTAGGCGACCACCATATAACACTAACAGAAAGTTTGGCTGCTTGTTAAGGCCCGTTCTCACTTTGCGATTTGTCGTACCGACTTGTAGGATGCGATTAAAATGGATGCTTTTAATTGGTCAATATGATTTATCAACCAATCAAATGCATCCATTTATATCGCATCTTACAAGTCGGTACGACAAATCGCACAGTGAGAACGGGCCTTTAAACGGATCACAAACTTGATTTGTGAAAGTGATTTCTTCTGTTGGTGGCTGGCTGGACAAGAACAAAGTTTCTTCGTTAGAAAGTGGCTGTACTCTGAAAACTCCAAGCCAACTTTCCGTAATGATTGGTCAAGAGTCTGATCACTGAATTCCAATATATATTTGAGAAAGTAAGATCCTATAACGACAAATTGTATAACTGAAGAGGATGTTTGATTTCAATTTGAGATTGAACGGAAGGAAGCTTCGATTTAACTCCTGATAGTGTACATCTTCCTTCGAAATACATTAAAATCGATACATTGACCGCATCTATGTACATGTAGCCTCTTTCATAAAGCGATGAACAGTTGTATTATATAATAGCATACGTCAAAACGATGTATAAATTGTACACAATTGCAAGAAGCATTGTCACGAGGATTAGATAGACAGCCGAAGTGTGGTAATTTATTTAGCTGTTTATTACATTATATACAAAGCGACGACTGGAGCTCCAGATGAACGGGAACATTCCATATAGGCCGGCCAATAGCTCCGTTATGTAGCCTTATTGTGAGGTCCGAATGGGAGCTCCCAGCTTGTTAGACTATTGTTTTCTACAATTAGCAGGCTAAGAGAAATAGAAATCTGACGCATCAGATTTTTATTTGCTTTATAAAAAAAGAACAATTATTAATGGTCGATTAATCATTTGATTATATGGTATTTTATTTGAGAACTATGAATTGATAGATCTGAGATGTAAATATGCCTATTATCAAATTAATCCGCTCATTTAGAGATTCAGTCCAAGGTTTTTTTACTTTATAAATTGCCGAAACTATATATTTATGAACACTAAAACACACGGGCACAGGGAAAATCTTCTTGTCTATCATTAATGCGAGTCTAGATAAAAGGCCCAACCTTCACCTGATTAGGAATAAACGCCTCAATGAACGGCTAAATAACTTGAATTTCTACGCGATTTAGCGAATCGATTCGGTAAGCACCACATGTTGGGAATCAAATTTAATTCGCGAAAAAAATTCCATCTAACTCTTTTTACGCAAGGCAAATAAATACGAAGTATAAGCGCTGTTGTGTGCCGAAATGTGTGTAACGGCAGTATATATAAAGAAGAAAGTAGATTTAAATAAGTAGATTTAAGTCGATCAACTTTTATCGGCGAATATTCCTCAATAATCGCTGAAAAACGTCTACAGATGTGTATAAGACGCGTAAGCAAGAGAAGATTATGCAACGGCTCACTGAGATCCCAGGGGGGTATTTCATAAACCATATATAGCCGACCACGGTCAGATAGTCGACTAAGCAGTAATGTTAATCCAGTGCTATTCTAGTCGGCTGGGTCAGTTTAGCCTCCTAAACTTGTTTATGATATACCCTCCAGCTATCAGCCGGTCACCTAGATGAACAAATCACGCTGAGTTGAGTTAATTGTCTGATGACTGATCATTTCTAGTCATTAATAGATATCTTATAACCGTTGTATATGCAGTGGTTGTTTAATATTATTCTTTGGAAAGGCTTGTATTGTTAATTATCCAAATGTATAACATCTATGTTCGGGACTTAATGTGTTTTCTTTCGTAATTCCTGTTATGATATCAGCCAGTGAAATATTAAAAAATAAAACCCTTTTACAGTCGGGGAATACATTTACAAAGGCTAAATTCCATAATAGGGCCTACTATTATTATACGTTTTGAATTCAGCAATCACGGTCTAACATACGCTACAATATCACGACAACACATTTACATCTAAAGAAAAACTACCTGACCGGCAAAGTATAGAGGGATAGAGACACACGAGTGCGGCTAAAGAAAAACTAGCGGTTGTGGCAATGGAGCTGCAGGTCGTCAAAACACCACTTCAGAATTTATTTCTGGTATTATGTATTAGGCGGAGTGTCAAACATTATTCACCATAATTGAACAGTCCTTACACCAAACAGCGAATCAGATATGCTGCCCTGTACAATAATCATTGCAATGTTTATTAAGTGGCTGGCCTTCAACCAATCTACAGCCGTTCTGCTAACTGTCAATGAAATCTACTTAGCCGACTGGCGCCTTGTACGCCCCATACTGTTCGCAATAAGAATACGACTTTTCGATTTTACGAGCATGTCTGGTGATAGTTGAAGTTCTTCAAACTCTGAAGCCAAAAGATATTGATGATGGGTGGCAAACAGAGTTGCCATATTGGAAAACATATAAATTTGAGAATCAACTCTTTGTGCTCAGATTTCCCCTAATTTAAGCAACGCAACCGGCCCAATCTTACTACACATTCAGTTCGATCTTTTAGTTTGCCGTTCCACCAAAAAAGCGTTCAAACACTCACATTTGTGTTGCACCCTCGTCGTTTTTCGACGGACAGTCCGAATCTCCCGCTGGCCTCCTCGATTCCGTCAAAATGAACTTGGAAAATGTACGCAACAGAAATGTGAGCTAGTCTTTGAACGCTTTTTTTCGGGGTGGAACGGCGAACTAAAGGATCGAACAGAATGTGTGTTAAGTTGGGGCCGTTGATATTATCCTGTTTATTTTTACATACGGGTTTTTCACAGGGATGAAGTACAATATACTAAGGCGTGATCAGACCAATAGGTTGGAATAACTCCAGCTTGAGCATCTATATTTGTGTAGATGTGATCAATAAGAGTATTGTTTATTGTTGTAGGACAAGAAATTAATTGTTTACATAAGAACAGATCTTCCATGAATTGGGGAAATGTGGATTTTTCCTGTATAATGTCAATGTTAAAATCCCCTAGGATGAACAGTGGTTTATCCAAGCAAATGAAGGAATGGATATGTTGTAAACAATCTCTGAGTCTCTTGACAGATATTTTTGGGGTTTTATAGAGAAAAACTACTTGCACATCAACTTGTCTATGCTCTGCATCAATCAGTACATATTCAATTCCATCATATTCATGAGTGATAATTTTGTTCAGTTCAATATCGTTGTGGAGATAAACTACTAATCCATGGTTTGGACGGGTTGGATTAGTTGTAGATAGATCATCTATCCTATGCATCTGAAATCCTTCGAGTTCGTATCTTTCGTTGAGATCGGTGGAGCAAAGTCGAGATTCTGCAATTCCAATAATGTTCGCACTATGAATGTTAGGGTCTTTGAGGACGTCTTCAATGTGACGTCGAAGAGATCTAGCATTATGAAACATCAGTTTTAGACGAGAATTGTCGATGTTATAAAGAGGTGTGAAACATAACTGAATTGGATTCATACGAAGTCTCTTTACTTCTTCGTGTACATTTCCGTCCACTTTTAAAGCCTTTTCGTTGAAGTCTGTAATGTGCAATTTGGCCAATGTTCGAACTCTGGACAGAGCAACGTAGTGGATATGTGGAGCTTTAAAACTAGAACTTAGATCTACAACAAGCTCATCTACTGTAGTACCTTGTGCTTTGTGAACAGTTTTTCCAGCTGCTGGCACAAGTGGAAACTGAATTCGTTCATAAGTCTTTTTATTATATAGGAAAGTCCGCTTTACTTCAAAAATTGGTGTCCACTGTTTATCAATTTCATCATGATATAAATGTTGGTATTGCCTTCTTCTCTTTTCACCAATCTTGCAATCGTCGAAAAGCACCCATACAATCGCGGGTCTCAGATTTGAGATTTCTTTAAATTCGATGTGCTTTATAATCGAGGACGAACCATTTGTCAAACCATCTTGAACATCAAGGTTTACCGTAACATCGTAAATCATATTCACAGCGAGTTTCAACAAGGTAGGTAAGTTGGCAGTTTGACTATGTTTCTCTTTTTTGTTTATTTCTCTTAACAAATTAATCTTACTTTCTGTACTAATTGTTGAAGGTGCGATAACATCTGTGTCTGCTTTAACCTCAACCTTGAAAGTTTCAAGTCTTTCTATTAAACCATTGTTAAACTTATCTACTTTCTTGTTTTCTGTGAACAAATGCAGTGCATGTTCTGGATAACTTGCACAGGTAGTTGATGTCATGTGCGATTTAATAACGTTCCGATCGTCAGGTGTTAGTTCGTTGAATCTTAACCTATTTAACATTTCTGCAAATTTTAAATCATCCTTTTGTCTCATAATTTCTGTTAACTCAAATACTTTGAAATGATCCTTCCACAAGTTCTTAGCTAAACCAATTCGGAGGTCACTGAATATCCACGAGTCTGCTACAGGCGACAACTGATATAAGTCTCCAACTGCTATGATACTTATTCCTCCAAAGTCTCGCTTCGTACCTGTTAGTTGCTGTAGTCTTTCGTTTATAAATGCAAAGAGTTTGTTACCAACCATTGATATTTCATCAATAATAATTACAGTCAAATCTTTGTAAGTGGTTCGAAAAGTATTTAATTCGTCACTATGCATATGTTGTTCTTTCTGAAACATTTTTTTGTGGAAAGCTGATGCTATGGTAGAGCCAGTTATGTTATAGGCTGCCTTTCCAGTAAACGCCGTTAATAAAACCTTGATGCTATCTGGATCATCACCTTCTTTACATGATAGTTGCCTATGCAAAGCTTGAAAAAGTGCTCGGATAACAACTGATTTACCAACTCCTGCACCACCAGATAGAAATGCATACAGAGGCTCATTTCGTGTGGAAATGCACTTTACAACATGTGTAAAAAATTCTCTCTGCTTTCTGTTCAACGATCGGATTAGTTTTCTATACTCGGCGTCTGGGAGCAATTCAGCTTTCGTTTCTGTAGAAAGAGATACAGAAGTCAATCCAATGTCTTTTCCTATGTCAACATTACTCACAGATGTGGTGGAAGGAAAGAAATGGGCATATTCTGCAGAGACATTATAAGGTTCCTCGGCATCTTCAGCTTCAATTTGTTCTGTGTTTGGGGCAATATTATCAAATTCTTCTGACATATCAGCCTCTGCTCGATCTCGAGCTAAATCTAATTCCTCCACAAAATGTTCATACTTTTGAACAAGGGGAAGTATATCTTCACGTATGCTGTGGAAATGACTTTCATAAGAATCGTGTTGACCTTTAATGTCTTTCTCTTCAGACCTCCATGGCATAAATAATAACATTTTCTCTCTGTAAAAGTTCTCAGCATTTGTATTTTTGCTGTACCGAACATATCTGATCACTTTTCGATTCCGTCGTCTCTTGATTGTTATACCATTTCGTAATTTCATCACAATGCTGTCATCTGTAAATTCGGACTCCGAATCATTGTCAGATGTAACCATATCATTGTCATCTTCATTACATTCGATTTCCTCTGATCTGCTTTTGTTTGTATTAACTATTTCTAACTCAGAAACATAGTCAGCAAGGCAATACTTCTCAAGCTGCTTCGGTCTCTTTGCATATCTCTTCATTATATTGTCAGATTCGATATCTGTTGAGTTGTCCGGGAGACTTTCCAGCTCATCTTGATTTTTTAGTAAAAAGACTCTTTGTTCTGGGGGTGAGGTGTTGATAAATACAACAAGCCGAGATGAACGAGTTAATGGCATTTGCAAAACCAGATAAGTTGCTTCTTGGGCACTTATTTCAACAAAGTTAAGGAATTTATTTCCAATATGTCTTACTTGGTGTTTAAGGTCCATGTTTCCTTCTGCTGCTTCTTTGGAAGCTTGTTCTAGCATAGTACTCATCCCTCTCTGTGATTTGCTAATGTAGGAGACAATATACATTGCACAGGCATAAGGGTCAAGCACAAACTGCAGGTCTATGTTTGCTTCCCAAGCTTTCAGAACGGTTTCATTGTAGTAATTTATACGCATTTCGGAAGGCTTCCGCTTTAAGAATACCTTAGGTCCTTTTAGAGAACTGCGTATGCTTTTTATGTAGTCTTTCTCAGTCATTTGTGCAACATTTGTTAAAAAACATTCGTAAGTCATATTACACTCATCTTTGAATTCATTCATTCGTTTATGAAGCTCAGAATACTTCTCTCTGTAATCGTCAACTTCAGTGTCTAATGGTTCCAACACCATAGTTCTGTTTAAGGGTGGAAGAGGAAATCCAAATCTGCAAACTGATCTACCGCCCTTTTTACATGTTTTTGAATGTTTATGGGTTTGTAATTTTACAAACTCTTGCATCTCCTCGTCTACGTCTTGTGAACAACTAACATATTTTTCAACATACTGCACAATTTTTTCTTCTGATGCATCACGATATTTTGGGGCATTTTCTGTCCAAATCATCATATGGACATGTGGCGAGCCTCTGTTTTGAAATTCTACACGTTGAAAATAATCAGTAACAACGCCAACTGGAGAAGTGTCACTTTTTAGGACAGTGTTCATGAATGCTTGAACTCTATGGTCAAAATATCTGCAGGCAGTTACAGGATCTTTCTGAACAAGTTTGGTTTTCTCATTCCATGTCAAATTTTTTATTTCTTCATCAGAGCATGGTCTTCCGGATAACACTGCCAAAGTCTTCAGTAATTCAGCCCAGCGAGTATCCGCACATGATAGTGACATAAACCAGGTTGGGAGGCCTAATTGCCGGATCATTGCAAATATGTCTTTTTTTCTTGACGATAGGTATGCAGGCGAATTTCTAAGTGTTCTGAAAATATAATACCCTTCGTCCAGGCTAACAATCTTGTTCACTGCTTCAGAATCCAGAGCCTCTTTAGCTGTGAATTTCCTTCCCCCTGTTTTCTTTCGACGCACAGCCAGATTTACCTTGTCTGCCACCTGCTTTCTTTGAATTTTGTGCAATTTGAAAAAAATATTTGGTACACATGTGGCTGCTCTGCGGTCAGCACTTCGAAGTTCCCATTTTGCAATATCACTATACGATACAGGGACGTCCCTTTCATCTTTTTCTAATCGCTTTTGGCCACAAAAAATTGCTGGGAAGGACAGTTCTTCTGCATGCTTATCATGGTAAAGACTGAGTGGCTGTTGATTTTCTCCAGGGGCTAAAACAAGAACTTTGTTTGTATCTAGATCGGGTTCATCAATCAACGTATCTGAATTTCCTTGGACACAATCATCGTCAGTGATCTCTTCAAATGAATCTCTCTGCAAATTACTTTGAGTTTCGTCGTTTTGGTTTGTATCCTCTGTGTCTGAACCTAATGTTACGTCATTTCGGTCTTCTGAAAGTCTATTATTTTCTTGATGATTGATATGCTTTTTGTCAACGGGTCGAGAAGATTTTGTAAATTCCTGAACGACTTCTTCTGTAGTATTTATGGTATCAGTGAGCCATTCAAAGTTTACTTTTACTCCAGATGTTTTGTATAGATCACTGCTATTCATCAACCAGTTTAATGATTCAATTACTTTATTTGGTCGAACGTTCTCCGAAAATACATGTGATTTATGGGATTGTCTTTTCTTAAGTTTCACTGGAATGACAAAGTTTTCGTCCATTCTTCTAGGTAATGCATTTACAGTTGGTTGTAGATCAATGGGAACATTAACAACATTTCCTTTAATAGAATACTGACCACCTCGAGGTAATTCTCGTATTTGCATGAACGGTATTCTCAGTGCTACAAGTCTTTCTTCAAGAGGATGTAGGTTTAACTCTGGTGGTTTGATTGGCCATTTCATACCATTGGCAACAGACAGCTTGGGAATTTTACCCTTCTTCAGTGTGTTTAGACATGTATGACAAATCCACTCCTTTCCAGCCACTGATTTGTATCCAGTATAGACATACTGCAAGTTGGAAAATATATGATTAGAACTGTCTACCACACTTTCTCGGAACCAAGTTTGTTGACATGCTGTGCATATATACTCTGGCCCACGCTCAACTTTCTTGTGAAATTTCCTTATGCACTCCTGAAGATTGCGTCCAAATCGTCTTAGTTTCTGTTGTCCTATTTCAGCCTGATAACGAAGATTATCACGTCGATTGCTTGCCTTGCGTTTTCTGTCCTTGGATTTATGTTCAGTGTTTTTCTTGTTTCTTCTGACAGACTGTTTTAATCTTTCGTCTTCTAAGAACAATTCAGTACGTCGCAACCTTCGTTTTCTTGTCCGATCTTGTTCGGCCTCTTTTCTCAAAAAAAGGGGATCAAGACGAGCTATTTTTTTAAATATGTTTTCCTGTTCTAAAAATGAAGTGTCCTCTCTGGCTTTACATTTACTGGTTTTATCTATTTGCTTGTATTTCGCTGGTTGTTTCTGTCGAGCAGTTCTTTTGGAAGTGCTTTCTATTTCCAAAAACTTCGAATCAGCCCTTGCTTTCCTTTTGCTACAAAGGTCTATCTTCTTGTACTTTTCCGGAGCTCTTTTTCTTAAATCTATCTTAGATTTTCGTTCCGCTTCCAAAAACGATGGATCTGTTCTCGACTTCTGTTTGCTTGTAAGGTTTATCTTCTTGTACTTTTCCGGAGCTCTTATTCTGAAATCTGCCTTAGATTTTCGTTCCGCTTCCAAAAACGATGGATCTGTTCTAGACTTCTGTTTGCTTGTAAGGTCTATCTTCTTGTACTTTTCCGGAGCTCTTTTTCTTAAATCTATCTTAGATTTTCGTTCAGCTTCCAAAAACGATGGATCTGTTCTCGACTTCTGTTTGCTTGTAAGGTCTATCTTCTTGTACTTTTCCGGAGCTCTTTTTCTTGAATCTATCTTAGATTTTCGTTCCGCTTCCAAAAACGATGGATCTGTTCTCGACTTCTGTTTGCTTGTAAGGTCTATCTTCTTGTACTTTTCCGGAGCTCTTTTTCTTGAATCTATCTTAAATTTTCGTTCCGCTTCCAAAAACGATGGATCTGTTCTCGACTTCTGTTTGCTTGTAAGGTCTATCTTCTTGTACTTTTCCGGAGCTCTTTTTCTTGAATCTATCTTAGATTTTCGTTCCGCTTCCAAAAACGATGGATCTGTTCTCGACTTCTGTTTGCTTGTAAGGTTTATCTTCTTGTACTTTTCCGGAGCTCTTATTCTGAAATCTGCCTTAGCTTTTCGTTCCGCTTCCAAAAATGATGGATCTGTTCTAGACTTCCGTTTGCTTTTAAGATCGATGCTCCTGTGTTTTTCTACTTGTTTTCTCCTCCTGACCATCTTTGATTTATTTTCCTGTTCTAAGTACACTTCATTTAGACGAGCAGTCTTTTTTCTCAGGCTATCTGCAACTTGGTCTCTTTGCCTGTGGTCCAATATTTCTCTCCTTTTCCTCATATAAACACGCATGTATTCCTTTCTAGTACATCCGGTAGAATTTACATTTCTGTCAGTTGTTTCCTTTGTTACTTGCTTTTTATTTTGGTCATACAAATATTGCTCAAGAAGTATATTTATATTTTTCGAGTAGGCAGGCAGTTTAGAATCCGGAGTTTGGTCTCGTAATTGTACTGTGTCATCAGTAGTAGGGTGAATTGCTCTGGATATCTTTACAGCCGTTACTTCAAACGTATCTGTATCAATATAAGTCATAGATTCAGCCAGCCTCAAAATATGTTGAAACACATCTTCAATGCAGCCATAATGTAAAACTACACTTGTTCCAGTTGGACAAACTGATCCATTTTGGCTTCTAGCATGACTGTCAAATACACAGAAGAGTTCATTCTGTTTTATGATCGCAAATGTGCTGTTTTTAAATGTAACAAAAGCAGCATCACTATTGTCTTGAAGCAGAGAGATTTTTAATGCCTCCAGCAGAGTAAAAAAATTAAATTCTACTAGTGGCTGCCCTGCGAGTGTTCCCATTAAAGATTCTTGGAAAATAAAGTCGTACAGAAAACCGTCATACTCCATTGATCTTGGAATATCACTTATTCCTAAGAAATCATGATCAATAGCTTCGTTTCTTTGTACAAATGCATACATGTTGTTTCCTTCTGTAAGTATTTTGTCTACATCAAATGATGTCCAACAAACTGTTTGCTTTTGTTGACTATAGATAAGAGCTGACAGACTGTTCATGACACATTGTTTACCAGCATTATCTAAAAACCTGGCATCGCTTTGATTAAAATGACCTTGTATTGCAGGAGGAATATTAAATTCTACCGTCTCTTCCCGAAAACCCTCACTTGAATTTGTCAAATCTTGGCTTGTAACCCTGCGATATTGGCGTTGTTTATTGCCTGCAAAGGTTTCCACACACTGTTCTTCTGTTTCAACATCTAGAACAACATCATAGTGGGCCTGGTATGTGTGCATTAGATAGATATTTCCTTTACTCACATCAACACAGCCACGTACTTGTCGAGCAGAAAATTTCAACCATGTTGAACTGGATTGTTCGAAAATAAACAGGTCGGTGTTTAAAAAATCTGCCGCTGCTAGTATTTCTACCTCTGTAGCCCACACTCCATTATGGTACATAGCCTTTTTAGTAACATAATTACTGATTGTTCCATAACCTGATCTTAGGTGACAAGCGAAAAGGTCTTCATTATCCAGCATGTGAAAAACAATTTTACTTCTAAGAAGCCTATAATTGTGTTCTGTACCCGTTATAGAATAAGACAATGCTCTGAAAAAACAGTTGCCATCAGCAGTTATATCATGCGATTTAAGTGGACTGCCCAATAATTCTTTCTCCGAAATATCTTCAATAGCATTTAGAGATATATTAGCACCAAGATGTTTGATTATCATGTCTCGAGAAGCAGTGGTTAAAGGAGTAAACTTATATTTTTGTTGCTCTCTTTGTTGAATAAATATAACATCTGGATCATTTGTGTTTACATGGAAATTATCTTCGTTGACTTGTACAATAGTTACCTTGTTTGGGTGAGTATCAGCAGTTTTGTTTCCAGCATAAGTTTCAGATATTTCGTTTCGTTCATATTCGTTCGTTATGTTTTTCACAACTTTTGTCTTACATTTATAACTCACTGCATTGTACGGTGACAATGGTTCTCTCTGGTTTGGAGAACAGACAAGTTTTGAATCAGTGAGGTTCGTCTGCCCTGCACCATCTTTGAGTTCAGACGGTGGTACACTCGTTCGTGTACAAACGCTCATAAGCGGATCAGACAGTTCGACACCCCTGTATGGGATGGACAGACTTCCTGGAGGAGTTGCCAACCTCCAGGCATTTGGAAGTTTTTGCCCTGAAGTGTCAGGACATGGCTTTCCCGAGCCAAGGGATTTGTCCACGTCGTGGACAGGGTCCCATAACCCTATGCGATCTGACTTTGATTCATGTTGGCAAGTAGCCCGTCTTTCTCGCATTGCCAGCTTGTGGGTCTGAGCTCTTTGTCGCACAGATCTTCTTTTAGCCATTTTCTGAAAAACATAATAGGTTTATACAACATTAGCGACACAAACAACTCGTGGGCTGTTTATAAACATTCAATTTTTATCCATTTGAAAAGAGTATACAATTTATTTTCTTGAGAGTTGGGTAGCTTTGAGCAACATGTTGTGAATGCGTGAAGCAAAAGATAATAATAAACAAAAACATCATATACCAAACGTCATTAATCACTTTACAGAAAATAAAATCAGTGCTATTCATCTTAGATCCAGAAGTGAGATGACTGCCATATATGATGATGTACGTTGCCTAGGTGTTATCAAGATAATTTGCAGACTAAGATTTTTAAGTTGGATGGTCATTATTTCAGTCACGAAATCGGTTAAGATTTTAATCAATCGTATTAAACACTACAGTGAGGGTTTCTTTTAAAATATAGATTTTAGGATTAAAAAAAAAACAGAAAGATGTATATAGATCATCGGTTAATGAAATATTTCTGTTTTTACCACCAATAAATGTGTGTATTAAAGATACGGTGTCAAGAAAAAACTGTCAAGTAAACTTTTTACTTTTTAATTGATGGTCCAGAAGTGGGATGGTCGCTGGAACTCATAATTATTTATTGTCCAGAATAATTTTAATTTGGATTGTCCTCCTTAATACAGGCGGTTTTTTTTTTCAGCTTAGGTTCAGTCATAAAGAAATGTCAAGACTATTTAAGCGTGGTTAAGTGGGATGGTTGTGATCATTTGTATCAGTGTGCTTATGTGAGATGGTTGTCATCATTGGGGTAGCGAGAAGACGCAAATGAGAATAATTGTGAATTAAAATTCCCCTAGATCGTTCTTAAATAAAAACGGTTGTGTTTTTCTTAATGTGGCATGAGCTGCCAAAATACTGATATTTTGACGTAAAAGCAGAATGTTTGAAAATCAACTTGAAATTATCGGCTATTTTTCTCAAGACGTATAATTCAGAAGCTTTTTAGTGTTTCTAGTCTCGAGAATGTACGATAAAGTATTGTTTTGAACTAACTTTGGCTTAAAATGAATGAATGGTCGTCCCGGTTATTTAAATTGGTTTACTTTTCGAACACTATTCCGGTTCGTATAGGCAACATAATGTATAGATTTCCCTCATTCCAACGCCAATCATTTAGTTTTTCGATGGCCTTCAAAGCCTCTTACTGTCGTGACGATCAGAAATTATGAAAAAAGTGTGAATTTTGACAGCTCATGCCACTTTAAGAAATTAAGTGGGAAAATCACCACAAACGGAGGGTGAGATTAAAACTAAGAATTAAAAATCGTGCACTGGCAAAGTTGGATAGTTAAACCTTAAGTTTCATCAAGTGAAATTGTCAAGATTTGCATGGTCACCACCGATGATGAAGTCATGTGCAGTTAAATTTTCATAGATCATTCTTAAGTTGAATTTGGTTTAAGTGGGAAGGTCGCAGCAAGTTAAATACCTAAGTGGTGAAACACAAAATTGTCAAAGCATATATTAATCAACAGTTGTTAAGTGGAATGGTCAGCATCAAAGATACATGTAGTGAATTGCCAATGATCAGTGAGTTGTCAATAATGGTGTGAGCTTCCAAGGTCTGGAGGGGGCCTCCGTGGCTCAGTAGGTAGAGCGTTGGACGCTCAATCCGAACAGCCTTCCACCAATGGGTCGCGGGTTCGAATCCCACTCAGTCCTAAAAATTGGAAAATTTTCTGACTGGGTTTTCGCTCGAACGACCTATGTGGGATGGTTGCCAGTTACCAACGGACGGTAGTGGGTTTCCTCCGGGCATAGAGCCCGGTTTCCTCCCACAATAAAACTGGCAACGCCGCCATATAAGTGAAATAATCTTGAACGCGGTGTAAAACACCAAACAATCAATCAATCAATCCAAGGTCTGGACAAAAAACTATGACGCAAGATTTAATAAATTGTCCACAAAGAGATTAACAGATAACTGTGTTTCAAAACTGTAACAAGTTTTATATGGGCATTGAGCCCATTTTTTCACATAAGATATAAACGCTACCATGTGCAAAGGGAAATAATCGGGAGCATGGCATAGACACCAATCAATGCATATCGATATGTCATGTTTGTATTTTTAATTAGGTTGACTCACTTCAGCAGACGACCTATTGTTTACATGGTGTAGCGGCGTGTATTCAGGGACAAGTAACTCTAGGTAACCTAAAATGAACCTGTCTGCCTGACACGGAAAAATATCACGTCTCCACGTGATCGATGACGTCCAATCATATGCAAGTATTTTGTCTGATGCGGGATAAATGGAGGTATCTGATTTTTTTTCTCTTATTGATCATAGATTGACAAATTGAGCTTATAGGGGAGGGCAAACGGACATAGATCAGGTCAAAGCCAGTCCCTTCGTAAAATCCGCGTGGTAAGTGATAATAAAGTTAAAAGCAAAGCTTAAGTTCAGAGCTATATTTCAATCAACTTAGCCGTACACTGGAGCGAAAATGGCCATTATAAGCAGGTATAACTTGTAACAAATTATGTAAAATTGATTGGAGTTTCATGCCGCACTCAATATTATATCACTTATATGACGGCTTTGACCGGGTTTATTAGATGCATGCAACCATCCCAGATAGGTTCACAATTGTGTTGAAAGTGATAGGCAAACGGACAAAGAGCTGATCGAAGTCAAAGCCAGTCTCTTTCTAAAATTCTCATGTAAAGTGATAATAAAGTTGTAACTTGTAAGCATAGCTTAAGTTCAGAGCCAAAACTTCCAATAACTAATTGAGAATAAGTGACGTTGGCTCCTTTAACTACTTACCACCTTTTTAATTATAAGCAGTGGTCCTAATAGCGCACGTATTTTTCTTGATGTCAAAAACCCTCAATGGTGTAAGTAAAATATAATAGGCTGGTGGCTGGACAAGAAGGCGCTTGGTCAAGTTGAATCTGACGGGGAGTCATAGATATCTAAAGGGAAAGAAACAGAAATGTTTATCAAAAGCAAGCTTGTTGAACAAGTGCACAAGTATGTAAGTACTAAAGTGACACGATCGTGCAAGAATTAATTATTTGTGAAACGGATACCAATTTCTTATTTATAAATCATGGTAGCCTAGGGGTACCAGTTATCGAGGGGTACCAGTTATCGAGGGTTAGGTACATTATTGATTGTAGACAGAAAAGTCCTCCAAGAAATAAAACAAAATTTCACACGTAGGGGCCTACTTACAGGTTGTAGTTTCCTTCATTTCCAAACTGCAGATTTTGTTATTTGGTCCGCGATTGAAATTGTTTGAGCAGACGATGTTGTCATCAATCGATCGGCAAAAAATAGACAGTGCAACAGTAGTCTTAAAAAACCATTAAGTATGAAAATGTTGAACAAATATTAGCTCATAACTCACATAACATTATGCGGCATGAAAAATAATTATTAAAATTTTGCAGAAAGTGAGATGGCAGCGCGACTTTAGAATCTAGGTCAGTCAATCCAGCGGGGACCATTTATTGATTTGATTATTCAAGTACCTTCATAGTATGGATTAACATAGGCATACGCATAAATGTCCGCTCCCTAAAAGTATTCGTTCTATTCATGGTTTTCGTTTACCGGTGCGAGGTTTTGACATTTGAAAGTGGCCTTTTTCGAACAAAAGAAAGTAAGAACTTGTCTAGTTTACTGTAGAATGTCCATTAAATTCGAGGTGTGGACATTTTTGAAAAAAAATATCAAAAACTGACGTTTTCCTCAATCCTCGATAACTGGTTCCCTCGCTGTTGAATTTCCAGTCGGACACCAGGCTGACTTTTTCCTTCCGATAAAGAAAACACAGTCACCCAGCGATGTTAATTATTTGAAATAAGTGACAAACAGGTACATCTTGTCACTCCCAAAGTTATATTACTATGAACTTAGCCATTTTATTTGACGATCGCTGAATGCCATGCACATTTACCCTCGGTAACATGGCCCTCAGGCTACGTATGGTATAGATAGCCTATTTATACCGTTTTCAACCAAACGTGAAGAATCAACTAAGCAGCAGCGAATTTATGTGGATATTGTTGAAGGGTTTTTACAAAGTTAGATATGGCCCATTGTTTTAACATACTGATGAGCCGTTTGAGTAGGTGATGCTGCTGGGGGATAATGGCATCGAGTCGACAATACGGACTGTACTATAGTTTTCTTCTTTTCGCAAACCAGGTTAGTCAGTGATCAAACTTACCTAAATTTGACGTGGAGAAGGGAATATTTATACAACACAAGCTAGGCATAAGGTTAAGGTTAAATAATGTTATACATAGGCCTACCTTTTAAAGTTCAAATCTTCACAAAACACGAGCAAGTGAAATCTGGTTGTAATCCACGTTTATAAGAATCAAATATGGCTGCCCAACTGGATAATGTCTTGTTCACACGATCTGTTTCTGTCAATACAGCGCGGTCCACTCTCCTAGTGGTGTGTCCAATTCAACCAATCAAATCACTAGTTCGGGCTGTTACTCGACCATGAAATGTGAATATTCGAAAGTGTCCTCGTGATAATGTAAGTGACCGAAATACTCTGTTTGTTAACTATCAGTTTTATAATTGAAGTATTGGAGGATTCCTGGAATGTACCGAAATTACGTCTCTTCTTTGCGTTACACAACATGTACTTTACCGGGCTAAATATAATATATAAACAAATATCTTTCTAAATGATATTAGCATTTAATAAATTTATAATTCCTCCCCCCCCCCCCCCCCCCAATAATCAAAGTAGGGGGGCCAGACCTATCATTGCCCCCCCCCCCCAATACCTAATTGGCCTATTAAAAGAATTGTTCAAACACGATAGTTAAGGGCAGTTAAGTGATTAAAGGGCAGAAACTGTTGAAAACTGGGGTTTAGAAACACCGAATTTTTTTAGCGAAATCTTAGATTAATATACTTAGTGCCATTAAAACGCACGACCCAAAGAATGTAAAATATTTTGAGAAATGTAAAGTGTAAAATATTATAAGTACTCTTAAATTGAAGAACAAGGCATTGGTCACAAGGAGACAAAGAATTGACAATATGTGACACCCTGGTGACTTTTATTCCTTGTAAACAAATCGTTGATACAGAAATGATAAAAAGAAGAAAAATAAAATGGTCGCAAGACGACTATTTTAACTAATTCGGTACCGAAGCTCTCTCCAGTCCTCGGCATGTGGCCCGTCAGTCAGACAGCAGAGATTGCCTAAAACCCCACAGCGATCTTCCTGACAACATGTATTTGCACACAGGCCAGTCAGTGATATCGCTTGTTGGAGTCCTGTACACCATTAAAATTTACAAAATCCAAAACGATTGTGTACATGTTACTAAGATGCATTTAGTGTTTGCTTACAAATCAAAACTCAAATCAAAAGATAAGGTGTATCTGACAAAAATAGCCCGTGAAAAATGAAGAATGGGCGACGTAGCCGTCTGATGAGTAATAATTTAAACATTGGCGTAAGTCAGTTTAAAAATTCCCGATTCGTTAAAAAATTAGTGAACGCTTATAAAAAAATATCTTCATGCACGTTTTGATATGAATATAGGATTGAATAAAAACATTTAAGTTTACTGTCTTGGTAAATAACATTTACAGTTGCAAAGTCAGTTGCTGTGGCTGAATGAAAATTCGATCGGCAAAATAGTGATTCTACGTTGCCGTGTATTTCATTTCATTTTGAAATATTCCTTCCTTTCAAACTCGGAAAAAGACACTATGGATCTTCTTAAGTGTCTTAGGGAACACTCTCCGTCAAAAATATTTATTATTGTTACATTTTTGGAAAGAATGTAGGTGTTTAAAATCCAAATTTGAGAAAGCCATTTATTTTTACTGACTTCGAACAAGCCGTGGCGGGCCCGGCAACACGCATAGATAAACTATTTGTTATGGTCGCCACTGGAAACCTGAAAGGAGTCGATTTTTATACGTTTTAAAATGACTCGAGGGTTGCAATTTCACTCTGAGGTTTAATAAATCTCCGATAAAAGTCTTTTTTCACTACTCTGGACTCCAAATAACGTCCTCAGTGCCAAAAGTAGCATTTTGTCTTTAACTGGGTCAAGCCTGAAAAGCCTACGTAGGGCCCGCGTGATTGACAGCCGATTTTAGCACTTTTTAATCATAGATATTTAAATATCTCACTCACTGTTAGTATATTGAAGACAAGGAAAATATTAATTACGATCTGAAGCTGTAAATATAAGGAATTCCACAAGCTTCTATTGTCAAATTTAACATTTTCTTGTTATATACGTATGCTTGAAGTGTCCGTTCTAACTTGGAAGTTATCAGTGAATTACGCGTACTTTAAAGTAAATCAAACCTCTTTTACCGTAACAAGCAGATGCAACATGTGATTTTATTTGTTCATTTTCAAAATAATTAGTTGAAGTTGTAAGAAAAAATAACCATACGGCGTCAGTGGGGTTTTAGCCGACTTTTCCGCTGTCGCCATACGATGTCTTCGGTAATGAAGCAGGCTACCACTCTAACGCCATATAGTGACAGCGGTACCGAATTGGTTGAATGAAAAAAAACGACGAAAAAAATACATGTTGCATAACTTGACCATATGGGGAAACAACACAAAAAAAAAATCACCAAGATCTGCCTAGTAGTTTTCTTGATTCCGCGATCACAAACTATGTAGGTAAAAATCACAGAAATAGCTACCGGCCGCTATTTTAAATATGCAAATGAGCAAAAAAGTGCATAGTGCACAACGAAACCATAGGGTCAACCTGCGTACAAAATTTTAAGAAGATCGTTTCATTACTTTAGGAGTAACAGTGATAAATAGAAAAACAAAATGGCCAGTGGCCGCCATTTTGAATATGCAAATGAGCAAAAAAGTGCATAGTGTGCAACGAGACCATAGGGTTAACATGTGTAAATTTTTTTACGAAAATGGTAACCTTTCATTACTTTAGGAGAAAAGTGACGAAAAGAAGAAAAACAAAATGGTCGTTGAGCGGCCATTTTTATATGCAAATTAGCAAAAACGTACATAGTACGCAAGGAGGCCATAGGGTTAACCTGCGTACAAAGTTTCACGAAAAATCCTCTCATTACTTTAGGAGAAAAGTGATATAAAGAATAAAAACAAAATGGTCGCCTAGCGGCCATTTTGATATGCAAATGAGAGCAAGAAATAAATGTTGCTCAACAAGACCATAGGAGGAACGTGCGTGTAAAATTCAAAGAAGATCCGACTAACAATTCTCTTGGAATCGCGATCACAAGAGAGAGAAGTGATAAAAAGAAGAAAAACAAAATGGTCGCCTAGCGGCCATTTTATTATGCAAATGAGCCCAGAAAAATAGATGTTGCACAACTAGACCATATGGGGAACCAACACAAAAACATTTCATCAAGATCGGCCTAATGGTTTTCTAGATTCCGCGATCACAAACTATGTAGGTAAAAATCACAAAATGGCCGCCAGCGGCCATTTTAATATGCAAATGAGCAAACAAAATAGATGTTGCACAACTAGACCATCAGGGTAACATGTCTGTAAAATTTGATGAAAATCCGACCAGTAGTTCTCTTGGAATCGCGATCACAAGAAAAGTTTACAGACACCGGACGACAGACGACGGACGACGGACGACGGACGACGGACGACAGACGACGGACGACGGACGACGGACCACGGACAAAAAGCGATTTGATAAGACCACCATGAGATCATGGTGGTCTAAAAAATCGGTTAGTTTAGTAGCGTGGGCTGCCAAAATTTAGGCTGTTTCATTCATTTTCCGTCTACAAGTTAAGTGTATGAAGTACATGTATCTTGAAGAATTAAAAGATTGATGCTGATATAAAAAAAATAGCAGAAATATCAGTATCAATAACTAATAAAGAACAATATTTAAATAACCGGGATGTACGATTAAAATTTGAGACCTCTGTTGTTTATAAAAAAAAAACTAACATAAATATCCAAGATTTGTATAATTTTATTATGTGCTTTTTTCACATTTGGGAGCGTAAGCCACTTTGTTTCAGAAAAAAACGTATGTACATTTCTGTCTTTTCTGTCAAATCGTATAGTGCTATAAATTAGGTCCATTATTTAACTGAAAAACGCAGCTGAATTATCCATGTTTCAATTAATTCTTTAAGAATACCTCACTATTAATACTGTATAGTGCCCCTATGTGCCCTTTTAATTCACATGGCATGAGCTTAAATTATGATTTATTCATTTAAAGAAAAACAAGTCAGAAAATTGTCCTCTCTAACTTCCAAAGAAGTGTAAATTAGACTCTGTACGACACACAAAATTGAACTTGAATATCAGGTAAAATGTTTAGATGTAACTCAGGCCTAGAACAAATGAACATAGAATAATTTTCTGATGATCTTCTAAGCCATAAAACAGCCCCAATTTGATGGCTTCAGGCTTGTTTCCTGGTCTTACATTATCAATATCCAGATTTTATTGGAAGCTTAATTTGTAAAGAGTTTCTCTGGAGAACAGTAAATGTTTAAAAGTCTAGACTCCAGACAATGAATCAAACGATTATGTAGACTACGTAGAATTTATTGTGATCACGCATCCATAAAAATACCTTCAGAATGGTTAATTTAAAAAAAAAGAAGAAAACCTAAATTCTTTTGCAGATCATTGTTTTCTACAGAAAGCTAAAGAGGGTAGGCTACTTTATGATGAATGGGTATGGTGTCTACAGTCTGGCGTCCACTGAGTAATGTAGAAAAGCTGGTCAGTTGATGGTCAAATTTAGTCCCTGATCAATAAATAACGGTGTGGCGTGTCTTGACGCTTTTATTTCGGATGAAAGCTATTGGTGAAATATAAAATTCTTTTATGTGTTCAGTGAAACAATTGAACTATTTCACACAAGTCATGCACATTTCTTTCTCCAGACATTTGGCTGGTCATTTTGTACAACGATCTAATATCTATGGAGGATTAAGGCAAATTGAGAAATGGATATTTTTGGAATGAATAATTTATTGACGGCATTTATTTGAAATGAGATGTTAAAATATGCTTGTTCACAGCATGCTTAAAGTGGCATGAGCTGCCAAAATTCACACTTTTTTCATAATTTCTGATCGTCACGACAGTAAGAGGCTTTGAAGGCCATCGAAAAACTAAATGATTGGTGTTGGAATGAGGAAAATCCATACAGTATGTGGCGTATACGAACCGAAATAGTGTTCGAAAAGTAAACAAAATTTAAATAACCGGGATGACCATTCATTCATTCTAAGCCATACTTAGTTCAAAACAATACTTAATCACTCTGTCTCAAGACTAGAAGCACTAAAAAGCTTCTGAATTATACGTCTTCTGAAAAATAGAAAATAATTTTAACATTCTGTTTTAACGTCAAAATATCAACAGTTTGGCAGCTCATGCCACTTTAAACGACAAAGAGTTTTCTTGCATTCTGTAATACTCTTTATCATAAATGGAAGCAACTAGATTTCGTTGAAAATGTTATAATTGTTTTGTTTATTTAAATTTGATTCCAGGAAGTTTGCTACTTGAAGACAAGAGGCCCGACCACATTACTTCTAGAAAAGGATGTTTTCGATGTTATATGCAAAGAGTATGAATGAACTGGAAAGAGTTTATCATAATACTAGTCTGTATTTTTGAACACTAAAACACATGGGCACAGGGAAAATCTTCTTGTCTAAAATAACCACGGAGACAAGTTTATTATTGTGTTAAAAATGGGTATATCATTTAGACGTTTATACCCAATCATAAGTTTGTTATAATAAACCACAACCCATGATATTTCATTAGGTTGGCGACAGGCAGGAGTAGGCCCTACATAGCTGCGAGTATCATTCACGATATAATTTGTTCCTGTAAAGGCCCGTTCTGTTCTCACTATGCGATTTGTCGTATCGACTTGCAGGATGCGATTAAAATGGATGCTTTTAATTGGTCGATAACATTTGTCAACCAATCAAATTCATTCATTTGCATCGCTTGCTACAAATTGGTACGACAAATCGCACAATGAGAACGAGCCTTAAAGGATATAAAATAGGCCTACATATAGTGGCCACACTTCCACATAGGGTAATCTCATGAAAAAGTCACTCAGAAATGTTACACTTTTTTATATGGACTGAGCGGGTTTCGAAGCCACAATGTAAGACCTGTATCGGATTGCCATTCAAGAAGCTACATGGCGAAACAAATAAAACAACACTCAATCAGCGATAAATGAAAGAAGAAAAGATCACACTTACCCTGCTTTTGGACGTTTGCTTCAAGCCAATAGCAGGCTGGCTTCTGCTTGACTGTAAGGGAAAGAGAAAATGAAAAATATTAATTACATCTACAATGATAAAGACAACTTAATGGAAATACATTCTTCCCATAAACATAATCAAATGAACAGAAATAATTAACAGGAAAATATTTCTCATTAAAGCTTAAAATTGTAATTAATTATTTTTTGGGTGTTTTTGTGTGTAAAAATGTAAAAGCACCCCAGCAAAAAAGACTTGAATTCAAGCATACAAAAAAAAAACAAGAAAATTAAACATAACACAAAAGTCATCCTAGATTGTTGGTGGGGACACCTGTGTAGGGCTATATCTAAACAACATTTTAACATATCAATTGACCGATTGCTTGATGACGTCACTTGGAATTTACAAGCAAAGCATTTGGAGGGATTGAGAGATGTTAACATAATTTTAAAATATGGGAGAAGGACTAATACTGTATTGAGTAAAGGGCGTAAAGTTACCAGAAAAATGTGTGGATAAAAACACGTTATGTCAGCAATGTTTTCCAAAAAAGCGACATCTTGCTAAGTACCAATACATAAAAGAGCGAACTGAGGTACATATTTTACCCAGAAAGCTTTGCGTACAGCTATGTGACGACATCAGGCTCGGTGGTAATTCTCTTTTTAAGGTGAGAATACCAAAAGGTGGAACTTTAGCTAATTGTTAAATAGACAAATTTAACGTCTTGGATATTAAATAATACATTCTCAAATTAAGATTTTTATTTTTCATTAATCAAATTTCATAATTAAAATATTCAGTATCAAATCAAAAAGCAAAATTTCTTTTTCGTAATACATGTAATTGTAAAGAAAGTGTCATTTCAAGACAATTCGATAATTTATAAATATATACTTTATTTGTCATATAATGCAAGAGATTTTAAAGTGGCATGAGATGCCAAAATTCACACTTTTTTCATAATTTCTGATTGTCACGACAGTAAGAGGCTTTGAAGGCCATCGGAAAACTAAATTATTGGCGTTGGAATGAGGGAAATCCATGCAGTATATGACCTGTACGTACCGAAAACGTGCTAAAAAAGTAAACAAAATTTAAATAACGAGGACGACCGTTCATTCATTCTAAGCCAAAGTTAGTTCACAACAATACGTTATCGTACATTTTCAAGACTAGAAGCACTGAAAAGCTTCTAAATTATACTTTTCGATACAATTTCACCGGCAAATAAAGTGATAATCAAATCTGATTTGAGATTTAAATACCAAAATTCAATAAATACGAAACCATATGTTTGCTACATTATATATCCCATTACGGTCTACCTCTCCCACACACTCAGAGAAGTATTTTATATCCTCCAATATTTGTTAAAACAGGTTGTGAAATTCAAACAACTTTTCAACGAGATATATTACAGCTTTTACAATCACTTCAGTAGAAACCTATCCTGAACGAAAACATTGACATGTTTTTATCTTTGAAGTCTATGTATACAATAAACATCAAACATATGTATTCTTTCCTTCTAACATATCACTTTTCTCTACCTAACGTTTAGTATTTTACTTTAAAGAAAATCCTTTCTGAATTTCTGGCCTTCATATGTAAACAATCTGATGAATCAGCCAGAAACTTTGATTGATTGATTGACTGATTGATTGATGTTTTACGCCACACTCAACATGTATAAACTAGGAATAAAAGCTCTGATGAATCAGTCTAAAACTTTGATGGATTGATCGACTGATTGATATTTTACGCCACACTAAACATGTATAATCTAGGAATAAAAGGTCTGATGAATCAGCCTGAAACCTTCATTGATCGATTGATTGATTGATATTTTACGCTACACTCAACATGTATAATCCAGGAATAAAAGCTCTGATGAATCAGCCTGAAACCTTGATTGATTGATTGGTTGATGTTTTACGCCACACTAAACATGTATAATCTAGGAATAAAAGGTCTGATGAATCGATCAGCTACAAAACCCCATTGACGTTTACATTGCTTTGAGGCCTAATGGTTATACAGCCATGAGCCATCTGACATATCAAATACATCTAGTGAATTTCCAGCAACCAAAAAAAGATTAATACAGATTTTAAAAGTAGCAGTTTTCCACAAATGTCCAGAGAAAAGTTCTACAACTTGAAATAACCGATTACACATAAATATCCATTCTGGCATTTTCCCAAGAGTAAAATGAAACTGCAAAAAAAAAGCTTGATTTCAGAAATCTAGAATCCCTTCAGAAATTCAAAAAATAAAAGGTACAATAAAACAACAGTTACCTACAATATAACCACCTTCAACAGGCTATAATATTGCAATGTATCAAAGCTGTTTTCCTCCAATATAACCACTTTCAACAGGCTATAATATTGCAATGTATCAAAGCTTTTTCAACAAGTGAATAATAAGCCACCAAAGGAAACTAACTTACAAATGAATGCCAAAACAGAAAGAGAGTGAATAGACTAATATTAAATCCCACCTGAAATTGGTAAAAAGTGTTAAATAATCAACACAAAGCCAGATATCATGTTAAAGTTGCAGCATACGTTGTGTATGAAGAAGTCCCGGGCTTGCATGTACACAGTCAAGATACAGTCTGTTTTAATAATTGATTTCACATTTCGTAGGTTGTGTATTATTCTCTCGTACGTGCTTATACCGTCATTCTCAAGAAATCAATGTAAACTGGGCAGGGAATCATGGGAAAAACAAGCACAGGTCTTAAGGAAAGATTAAGAGAAAGAATGTCTTCTATGTCAACATACGTCTCCGTCTTATTGTTTGGAAATGGATTATCTGAGATAGGATAGTACATGGGAGTATTGTATGTTTACTGTAAAGTCTACTTACAGCATTTATACAGTTACATGTATTGTGTTCAAAAATTGTATATGTATTTCTGAAAAAAAATCTACATTGTGTGATTTTATTAATTTTCTTTTTTAAAGTCAGTTTTGTTTTGCAAGCCAAGTAACAGATTTTAAAAATATTTGAAAAGTTAAAAATTGAGGTAAAAAAATTCTTACTTGTAGTATAGATTGAAAAGAGAAAATGGTCGTTTAATGAAGATTTTATCATATGCATACGGTACTTAACAATTGTATAATAAATTTGATTAACTTACAAAGATGGATTATTCTTAAATGTAGTATAGAATGAAAGAAATAATGTTTTTTATCAGATGCATACTTAACAATTGTATAATAAATTTTGTTAACTTACAAAGTCAGATGAATTATCTTCGTGAGAATACCCACAATCCTTACTTAAGCAATCATTAAATCCATAATACAAATTTAAGCAGAATTTTTTCAGCAACTCGCGGGCAATTTAAGGAAAGCACGGTGCACTCAGTTTATGATGAACTTGTGATTAAAAAGTTAAGTAACACAGCGAGTGATGCAGGAATTGTCCAGTCAGTGCACAGTGCGGAATCTAAGCTCCAGTTTACACAAACTTCTGATGATACAGGAGTTAGGGTTGAAATCCCCATGAAGTGTGTACAGTTTCAGTTCTACCTGGTTTGTATATATACAGGTACCCGACCACATGGCCTTTCTACAAACCCAGTAGGCTCAGGCAGAGGAATGTTAATAGGACCCCTGGTGTTATTATCATACACCTCAGTAATAACAGCCTACAAATATTTCACAATACTACACTGCATAATGAATGAGAAGAGATAGTGGAAATCTATACTCCAAAACGACCTCTGACCTATATGAGAATCAGTGAGAAAATGACCTGGAATATCAAAGGGAGGCAACTCTTTAGTGTGCAGGTTCAGGTGTGGCACCCTGCACCAATTCAGTGTCGCTTATCACTTTAAATATCATTTATCATTTTCACCCAAATAAAATAACTCTATCGAAGCAAAAAGACATAGGCCTATTCACGATGTGCTTTTTTTTTACTTCAGTCTTACACTGTATTTTATATATCATGTATGGTCAGCCTAAGAAATAAATGTAAGAAAATTCACATTAACTATCCTGATCTTAATATTCTTAATAAAATAACTTTTCCAAAAGTCTTTACGAAACTGACTAGAGGAAAACAGCCAACTGAACAGCACTTTTGCCCTTACTAAAAAAAAAATTGACATATGCATTTGGAAATGAGGAAGCTATAAGAACTATTGCCTTTACCAGAAGTAAATGAACAACGATGAAATGGTATATGTTTTTGTTTTTTCAAATTAAAAATGTCAGAAATGGGGCTTCAAAGAGATTATGAAGAAAGTCAGTTCTTTTAAACTGCTGGGACCAAGCGGTTCAATAGTTTGGAAACATTGTTACTAGAGGGACATTCACACATATGCAAACTATCCACCTGACAGATCTTCTCTGGTAAACACATTTACTAAAGGTCAAACTGGTTTTGCTGGCTACAAACTAAAGTTTAAGGTAACAAAAGTTGTTCCCCTTGACATCTACAGTGTTTATCTACTCCCAGGTGGTATTATTTACAAGCCAAATTTTATGAACTCCTAAAACTAAAACTTTGGACAGAGCAAAAGAAGGAGAGTAGTCAATGTAAATAACATGAGGATATCACCATGAGTTGTATATTTATGAGCACTTAAGCACACAGGCACAGGGAAAATCTTCTTGTCTAAAATAACCATGGAGACAAGTTTCTAATTGTGTTAAAAAAGAGGTATATTATTAAGACCTTTATACCTCATAAATTCCAGTTACCATCGGAATGTCGTGGGTTTCCTCCGGGCATAGAGCCCGGTTTCCTCCACAGTAAAACTGGCAATGCGGCCATATAGGTGAAATAATCTTGAGCGCCGAGTAAAACACCAAACAATCAATCAATCAATTTTTACAACGTTGTTTAAAAAGACCAGACGTTTAGGCCAATTTGACTCTCAACATAGGTTGATTGATTGATTGATTGATGTTTTAAACCAGACTCAAGATTATTTCACTCATATGGCTGAGTTGCCAGATTTAGTGGAGGAGGAAACCCCGGCCTTTGAGGAGTGGCTGGCACCTCTTCCACATACAGTGACCGAGTGAAAAATGCACTTGGAGATTTTTTCAATAAACAAAGGCAAAAAACAATGTACAAGGTTAAGTAATAAAATTATAACACTACCCTGATAATGGAGTTTGGTAACATATTTAAAAGTAAGTCATGATGAGAATAACAGTTTTTCATCTTACATTTATTAAAAACAATAAATGTTTAAAATCAGATTGTTTTTTACAGAGATGCAGTTGATAATAGTTCAGTTAAACCCATTACGATGGGAAAAAGTTTTTTTTGTGATTATTGATAAAATATGAATTCAACAAAACCAGCAGTCCAATATGGTTGATAGGCCAGGCCGCCACGGTACGTATCACAGAAAAAAATCATCCCTGCGTCTAACTCATTCAATCAAGCAGGACGTGCTGTGATCAATTAAGAATGATCAAATCCATGTTTTATTAATAGCCATATTGAGAGACAATGAAGCTGGAAAGATTGAACAGATAATAGCTGTACTCCTATTTAATTTTGTGGAGATTGATTGATGTCTGGTCCAGACAATGCCTGCCATATGGCATGTGTACAGCGAAAACAGTTCTTCATCATGTGATTGATTAACGAAATACACGCTGATTACACATGTTAATTGAAATGTATCGTAGTCAGCCGAGGCTTCCATTAGTTGCCATAGCAACAAAGGTAAAATACGATGATATTATGTAATCTGAACGTAAGGGCCAAAAGGATTGATTTTTTTTATTAGTTCAGTTGTTGAATAAAGAAACTACAGCCATTAGAAAACAATGGCCTCGTTAACGCGACAGCTAAAATGCAACTATGGTCATTCATTCATTCGTCACCGCTGCGTACCCTCCCCCCCCCCCCCCCCCCAACCCAAAACAAAATAATAATAATTGCCTATTTGAACGAAATTTTTACAAAAACAACTTGCTTCTATAAATGCATAAACAAAATTTCCAAATGAATTACTTTCATCAAAGAAACCAGGTGATTCAATAAATTCGAGAAGGGACTTTTTTTTATCCTTTTTTTAAACACACAATATAAGCAGTACTGTGGTAAAAAAAATAAATGCACAAAATGTTGTAATGAAGGATAAATGGCTTTTATTGGATACCTTTTACAAAACAAAAAACAAGCCGAGTGAAACAATACCATTAATTAAATAAATTAATAGACAGGAAAAAGCAATTACTTTTCCTTTAAAGACCTAAATGCCCATATGTCAACTGGGTGATTTATTTGATCGTGTTCAATGGTTTGTTCCCGATCTAATAATAAAACATATCTGGGAAAAGGTTTTTCTAATTGTTTTATATCATTTTGGAGGATTGGAGAAAATACCTTTTTCCATGGCAATTTACATTTTTCAAGTTACTTTAAAATAATTACATTGCAAATTATATAAATATCACAAGGAATGGCAAATTAAACTTGAATGTGTCTGAGTGGACCATAAATTATGTCTACCGAACCCCTAAAGGACTTACAAAATATGTTTGGAGTTTTATTGGCTACAGAAGGTAACAACAATGGAATTCACACTTTCCAGGAACCCATTTTGTTGGTTGATTGATTGTAGTTTTCGCCGTACTCAAGATTATTTCACTTATATGGCGGCACTGCCAGGTGAAGTGTGGGGGGGGGGGGGAACTGGGCAATGAAAAACTTGGCTCATTGCCCGGAGGAAACCCTTGACCTTCGGCGAGTACGTGGCAACTCTTCCACATACCCATTTTGTTGGAATAATATGTGTGCACTTTTGGCTATAATTTTAATGGTGTAACAAAATGAGTTTAAATAATAACACATAGTTTTAATGAATATACTCAAATATTCGTACAAATACTAAATGTGAAATTATTGGCCTAGGACAGCGATAGGGAAGACTGGCTTTGTTTCTACAGAGAAAAATTATCCCTAGAAAGTCATAAAAAAAAAAACAGAAGATTAAACTCCAAGCTTTATTGTAAATGCATGAGCTGGGACTCCTGGCAATATTATCACTGTCAAAATGCAATAAGAGAACCACATTTACAAACAGTAATGGTACAAGACCATCAAAATGACGAGAAAGAATGTCCCTCGACAGTGTATTAAGAGATATAAATTCCCAGATGGAAGGATTTAGCGAAGGTCTTGGAATTGAAAAAAGTAGTTCCCTAACAACTTTTATACAAGCACTATCCAAAATTGAAGGATATAAAATGGATTTCTGCAGACAATATCAAAAGCTATTAATTGTGCTAAGGGATGGTTGGCAATGTGCAGGTCTTCAAATTGAGAAAGTAATTCACGCAGCCTCCAAGAAAGAAGAGAAAAACTCCCTTTATATCTCCTCAGAAGATGAAGGCAGAAAATATATTTAAATGACTCTACAAATGATATTCATTTTACAATGATTGATTGTTTGGTGTTTTACGTCGTGCTCAAGATTATTTCACTTATATGGTGGCGTTGCCAGTTTTATTATGGGAGGAAACCGGGCTCTATGCCCGGAGGAAATCCACGACCTTCCGTTGGTAACTGGCAACCACATTTTACAATGATTGATTGATTGTTTGTTGTTCTACGCCGGGCTCAAGATTATTTCACTCATATGGCGGCATTGCCAGTTTTACTGTGGGAGGAAACCGGGCTCTATGCCCGGAGGAAATCCACGACCTTCAATTGGTAACTGGCAACCACATTTTACAATGAGATGGTTTGCTATATGCAGATCTGGTGCAAGTAAAATGCAAATTAAAAATTCATAGCCAAAAACACTGTATAAATCAACATATGTACATGCACATACATCTCTATAGTCCTGAAATAAATTTTGGTACAAAACTAGAAACTTGTTCACAAATTATTGGGTTATTTCATCAAAATTGTCACAGTACAATGTACATCAATAGTGGGATTTATGGAGTCATATCAAGATTGATTGATTGTTTGGTGTTTGACGGCACGCAGCCAGAGCCAAATAGATAGGCCTATGCCAAAATATGTCTTAAAAATGGTTTCTCAAATGTTCAAATTCTGTAAGCATTCTGCACAGAAAGTTAATCTAAACCCGCACTTTAAGTAAATAGATTGTTTAGGGAAGTCTTCAGGGTATATCAAAAGATCAACATGGCCAACTGAAAATACATGTATTCTGCATAGAAAAGCTTAGCGGTCACTACAAACAAGACCCATTTAATATCCCAAAATTGTTGATGATGTCATTAGGCCTCAGGCTTATATCGTTCCCTATAAGCTTTAATGAAATCAGTTTAAACCTGAAATCTACATAACTAGATGAATCAAGCCTGGGGGAGTTGTCCGTCATTATCGGAAAGTCCATGAATGACCATCGAGCTCATCCTATCAAAGAAAATTGAATGATCTGCAGAGGACATTTTGTATAACTGGTCCTTTCTTGACAATCCTAATAGAATCTGACAACCACTTTAAAAATTCCTGCGGAATCATACAAGTCCTTTTATTCCAAGATTCCAATTGATTGATTGTTTGGTGTTTTACGCCGCGCTCAAGATTATTTCACTTATATGGTGGCGTTGCCAGTTTTATTGTGGGAGGAAACCGGGCTCTGTGCCCGGAGGAAACCCACGACCTTCCGCTGGTAACTGGCAACAATCCCATATAGGTCGTTCGAGTGAAAACCCAGTCAGAAAATTTTCCAATTTTTGGACTGAGTGGGATTCGAACCCGCGACCCATTGGTGGAAGGCTGTTTGGATTGAGCTACCTACTGAGCCACGGAGGCCCCTCCAAGATTCCGAAGATCCGGGTATAGCTAACAAGAGGAATATCGTTTTATCATTGATTATTTTATGTAACGCTTTCAAAATCTAGAAATTCCCCAAAAGCCTTTGAATAAGTTCCATTTTTCTGCAGCTATCTTCCCTTCAAATTTTTTTTGCAAGCTAAGTTAAAATTGCTTAATATCGATAGATTATAGATTCTTCTATGGAGTGGCTTTACTAAAACCAAAACACATAGAACAACTTGTACTACTTTGTACATGGTGATGTTTAATAGGAGCTTTGAGAGCAGCTACTCACATCATAGAAATTACAGTATACAAAGATTATTACATTGATCTGATGAAAATAAGCATGCCAATAAATTACAAGTATCTAAAAAAAATATTTAATAAACTAAGTCAGCTAAGTTGATTCAGTTAGGAAGTTGATTGATTGTTTGGTGTATTACGCCGCGCTCAGGATTATTTCACTTACATGGCGGTTTTGTCAGTTTTATTGTGGGAGGAAACCGGGTTCTGAGCCACGGAGGCCCCCAGTGAGGAAGTAGGGCTGCAAGTCCAGATGAGAACTGGCTTGATAGAAGAAGTGTAATAAAAAACTGTCCTGGCTTAATTGGGTTTTATGATCTATCCAACAATGATATTGGTGGAAAATTTGTCCATCATCCGACCATCTTGGGCTCTCCAGGAAATTATACAGAAAAACATATCATAAAATTCTACACTTTATTGAGACCGTTCATTCTCGGTAAACATAACCAAACTCATAAGATACATGTAATCTACAGTGCAATATAAAGCATTGATCAAATCGTGAAGTTTTCTCCAATGCTAAAAGATGAAGACATGGGAGTAGTGTGTGCGGAGCTCTTGTAACCTGACAGCTGGTCCCCCACCTAACTGTTTCCATCTGTAAGATTATAATCAGGGAACAGTATTGATCTCTTCAAGGTGGTTATTGATGATAGATACACAAATAGCGAGGCACACTTCTAACAAATCAATCCAGATAACTACATAATCATATTGAGAACTGTGCAGGGTATATAAAGATTTCTGCAGACATCGATATTATTTTTAGCATGAAAATTTTTTTATATATATATTTTTTGCAAATAATTGAACACTTATTATAGAGAACATTTGCTTTTTGCTATTGCTTTTTTTTTCTGGTGTTTCACTATTGCACAATAATATTAATTTCAATCACCATAGGATCCTTTAATTAACAAATTCCATTTCTTCATGCTGATGACCTCGGTGGGTTCGTCATTAGAGAGATAGTATCGCATGCAGACACAAGCCTTCCACCAATGATTTATTGGCTCAAATCCCATCTAAAACATCCCCCGCCAAACCCCCTCCCACCTCAAAAAAAAAATCAAGTGGATTTTACTCTCCATAGAATTGATTGATTGATTGTTTCGTGTTTTCCGCCACGCTCAAGATTGTTTTATTTATATGGCGGCGTTGCCAGTTTTATTGTGGGAGGAAACCAGGCTCTATGCCCGGAGGACACCCACGGCCTTCCAGTGGTAACTGGCAACCATCCCACATAGGTCGTTCCAGTGAAAACCCAGTAAGAAAATTTTCCAATTTTTTGGGGACTGAGCGTGTTGAACCCACAACCCATTGGTAGAAGGTTGTTCGGATTGAGCGTCTATCGCTCTACCCATTGAGCCAAGAAGGTTCCGAAACTCTCCATAGAAAGCTTAGTGCCAGGTTTTCCTGGAAATCAAAATTTTGAGGTCAAATATCTGCCTAAAAACGACTATTATAGTAATAAAAACTCAATTAACCCCATAAAACTGAATTACAATTTTCATTTTCTGCTAAAATACTCAATTCTACTTGCAATAAACTTAACTCAAATTTACGACCTCAAATATTAAGACATCTTTGAAACCCTGCTTTGGAAGGCCCGTGGTTTGATCTAGGCGTCCTCATTCATTAAACCTGGCAATGGTGCCATATAAGTGAAATAATCTTGAGTGTAGTGTAAAACATCGAACAATCAACCAACAATTGTGTTGTTACAACAATTTATGGGGTATAAAGGTCTAAATGATATACCTTTTTTAACACAATTAGAAACTTGTCTACATGGTTATTTTAGACAAGAAGATTTTCCCTGTGACAGTGTGTTTTAGTGATCATAAAATGTAGAGCACTCTTTTATTCATTACAACTTTTTGTAGGTGTCATATAGGGCAGTCGAGCCTCAAAGAGACCCTTATTTCATCTAAAGTAATCCAAAAGGGTCGCCCATGTCCTTTAAACCGAAAGCAAAGGGTTTTCTTAGAAGTGAGCATAAGCTTAAACAGGATGTTATGAGTAGACGAAATGTAACCCAGTGAGTAATGGGTGAAAAGGGTAGCTATGGAGGTAATAAGAGACGAAGCCTGAATCATCAATAAATCTTTCATAAGTCTTTCAAAACAGGATACTAACTAATTTAAATAGGTCTTGAGGTCAGAGGACAGATTTCCATAATTGAACAAATATTGTTATAATATGGTAGACACATCAGTGGATGGTGGAACATTGAAATACCTCATGTTACAGGGCTACATTCGGGCCATATATCACACAGAATGGGGGGAAAAACAAACATAGTTTGTTATATTAACATGTTTGGTCTTGTTTTAACCGTATTTTATTGCACAAGAGTACACTTTCTCGCACTTTAAGCCAAGGGCTTATACTGTGCGAGATATTTAAACAATAATAATTTACAGCATTCACACAAAATGTTATAGAGCGATGGAACAAGTGAAAAGAAGTACTGTACAAGGTCAAAAATGACATAACTTACAACAAAAATGTTTGGTCTCGACAAATGATAAGCATCCATTCTGTTAACTTACCGAAATAATCTTCAGTGAGGCGCAAAACATCAATCAATCAATCTATAAACTTATCCAATCTTTGTGTCCAGAAATATTATAAGAACATAGTATACAATAAAGCACGCACACAATTAAGTTTTAGGCTGGAAAAATCATAAAAAGGGATGAATTGCTACAATACTTTAGAAAGGCACAAAGGAATTCTACTAGTTTCATTCTCTATAGGAGGGAAAATAGAACAGAGATCTTTTTTATCATTAATTCACAAGAAATTGCCCTAACAAAATAGTACTCCAATAGTTTATGTTTCACTCAAATGACCTCCTAGCACAGGGTAATAAAAAATAAATTAAAGCCACCAATATATTTTGTTACCGGCTATAAAAATCAATAAAAATGCTAAACCTTGATGAAAGCCCCACAATACCCCTGTGTTTAACTCTCCATTTGACTGATAATACTACCAGTTGTAAAGTGAATTTCTGATGGGATTTGACAGTTGTAAGGGCCCCAGGCAGTTAAAACAGATATACTCACTGACACAAACTGGTAAAACCACTTCATTATAGTCTTGCACTATTTTGACACCCATTTCTTTAAAACCGGATAGAAAAAAATTCAAAACACACTTCTCAATCCTAGCTTTTCATTGGCTTATTGGTATTGACAAAAAAATATAAAATTTTCAAAACCATTGACACAGTTTTCTAACGGCTGTCTTATTTTAATAAATTCAATTGTACATATTTTATAGAATGTTTTAGGCCAATTTTGAATATCTTGTGCTTATTAAAAGCTAATACAAAAACATCTTAATTCAAATTTTGGCATGAGCTGCCAAAATTCACACTTTTTCATAATTTCTGATCGTCACGACAGTAAGAGCCTTTGAAGGCCATCGCAAAAGTAAATCATAGGTGGTGGAATGAGGGAAATCCATGAAGTCTACGGTCTATATGAACCGAAATAGTGTCCGAAAGGTAAACCAAATGTAAATAACCGGGACGACCATTCATTCATTCTAAGCCAAAGTTGGTTCAAAACAATACTTTATCATACATTTTCGAGACTAAAGGCACTAAAAATCTTCTGAGTTATATGTCTTGAGAAAAATATCAAATAATTTCAACATGGCAGCTTTAAATGCTTAATAGCCTTGAAAAACATGGTTTAAAGGAATGTTAACGACTTAAAACCAATATAATATATAGAGAGTTCCAAGAATATGGTTTAGCCTACTATTACTAGCCGCTCTATAATAAAAATGTCTTCTTCTCTATATTCATTGGACTGAGACTAGAAAAGAGGCACAAGACAAGCTGTTTTGTACATTTTTTTCACAGAACTGGTTATTTCTAAACAAATATATCTATGAGGAGTAGCTATATAGAAACCTAAATGTAGACTATATTTAGAAGAGGGTTGTGTGTTTGGAGAAAACTGTCTTAAAGAGAAATACACCTGGTGGGTGAAAGGTGAAAGGTTAAGGCCAAAGCTACTAAATCTTCGTCAAACTTTCATTAAAACCAACACGAAGACTGACGAACAGGTAACAATTGAAATAAAAGTGAGAAAGACAATAAAATATAAATCAAAATTAATTTGGCAAATATGGTAAAGATGTATAATACCATACCAATAACAAAGAAGTTATAAATGAAACTTAAAGGCACACTTGCCGCGAAAATCAGGAATATTGTTTACATTAAAAAAGAAAGAACGTTTTCTGTATTTTTTCCAGACAATATAAGTTAGGAACTTTCTATTTTTACCAAAATTTAAAAGTTTGGACGTCACTTTGTATTTTTAATTTGAAGTTGAAAATTTGAATTGTTACGTACCCGGAACGTAAACAAACCGCACTGCCCCCTATTGGCGATTATATGTTACAGTCGAGTGAGTGAACTAACGGCACAGTGTAATTTTACGTAGGCCTATTTATCTGAGAAATACAGACTGACGATCAGTTAACAGCGACTGGAAAAGCCTGCTGATAATTGTTTGAGTGTAAACCACAGCAAGAAAGGCCTGAAAGGAGGGTAATCCAACTCGTTGTTGTTGTAATCAGGCTTCGATTCTTCGTTTGTTTTTCACCCCATTTCTACATTCTAAAGCTAACTAGACATGTTTTATGTGTCCTATGTTTAAGTTTAGTGGTATTAGTCGTAGTAAGCTCATGTAAATTGGTTTTCTTAGCAAATTTAAACAGGCTACGGCGGCAAGTGTGCCTTTAAAGCAACAATATTGAATCTTTAATGGTTGCTTAAAGTGGCATGAGCTGCCAAAATGTTGATATTTTGACGTTAAAACAGAATGTCGTAATTATTGGCTATTTTTCTCAAGACCTAAAATTCAAAGCTTTTTAGTGCCTCTAGAATGAACAATAAAGTATTGTTTTGAACTAACTTTGGCTTAGAATGAATGAATAGTCGTCTCGGTTATTTAAATTTTCGAACACTATTCTTATATACTGTATGGATTCCCCTCATTCAAACTCCAATCATTTAGTTTTTGATGGCCCTCAAAGCCTGACGATCAGAAATTATGAAAAAAAGTGTGAATTTTGGCAGGTCATGCCACTTTAATCTTCACTTAAAATTTAAATGATATTTTCATTTACAGTGTTGATTGGTAGGAATTCCTTCAAGCAAGACTTTCAAAACAATGTGTTGGATTACAAAATGAAGTATATGTGTAGTTTTTACATTCTAGTATTAAATGTTAGCTGGGTCTAGGCACCATGTGTGGAATAAGACTGAGATATAAATAGGAAAATATCTTGTCAAAAAGTAGATAAGGAGCCAGATGTTTACAGCACATTATAAGATAAGATGAGCAGATGTTTGCAACTGCCAGTCAAAAACAGACAACTTTGAAAAGAAGTAAGGCACCATATAACATTGGATTTAGACATATAGTCCAGAATTCAAATATGTTTTTTTGTGCAAATCCAAGCTAAACAGAGTAATGATCAAATTTGTCCCCCTAAAGTTTGTACACTTTTCAAAAAAATTTCACACAGATATTCAAGGAATATTTTGAGAAATATTAACATAACATTAGATTGCATCATCCATAGTTAAGCAAACATCAGAAGGAAATTAAGCCCTGTGTGACTTCTTTTCGACTAACTCTAACTTTACTCAAATTTACGAACTGTTAAAACTATTCACAAATTTAAACAAAGAAAAACATATGATATATTAATCCGGTTCAGAATCAAGAGGAAAAAAACATAACCCCCTAACTAAAAAAATCATTACCTCCCATAAACGTCACTAATAAATAAAAAACAATGGCCCTTTTTGGAGGATTATCAATACGGATGTTGACCCAGCGTCAAAACAACAAGTATTTTTAGCTTACCTGTTTCAGAAATTTGTGCAGTTTCCTGAGTGACAACATCCTGCTGGGTTGTGTAATCAAACAGGTTTATAAGAGAGTCAACAACAATGTAATGTGCCTCATAACAAACAACTGTGCAGCGTTCAACAAACAGTCTTCTTGTACATGTATGTTAATGCAATCAATCCGTGGTGAATCATCTTTGGAAATTGAAAATGAAACTAAGCGTACCTTCTAGGCCACACTTGAAATTGAAAACAAGTCAGAATACATTCAGAACTTTTTTCTCGCAAATTGCCCAAAATGGGATGGGTTGTCCTGTGTTTTAAACTCTGTGTCTTTCTAACATACCTGTGGATACTTGTTAATAGTGTTTATTTACAATACTTGATACACACTTAAGTTTTGATTTCATAAGCTATATTGTTCAGAAGCCACCTTGAATGATACTGTCTGTTCAGATAAGGCATTCCTATCCTTATTCACAGCAAAAATAGACATGTGTTGGTATTCTATAGTTGGATCATCTAAACAAGATTTCCAAGATTCATGGGGTGAAAATGAATCTCCTTTGTATTACAACAATGCAAGTTTCAATAACACATGCAAGGAATCAGTCTTTATTTCCAGGTAATCCAATTCAACAGGTAATTCAATTCAACAGGTAATTCACACCTGTAATTAGTGTAATCCATACCTGTGGGCCCCTGTACTTAATAACACCATAAATAACTCTTCTCACTTTGAACTTGTCCTGAGCAAGCAACCCTATTTTGTTGAAGAGACATTTATAAGGCAATTTACACATTAAAAATGCATGTAGAAAATGATCTCCATGGGTCACTGATATTTCCTAGAAAATTGAACACTCTGATGTAATAAATGATACTAAGTTCCATTTCAAAATTCACAGAATGAGTAATTCCACAAGGCAATTTCACGTTTTAAAACGACAAATTCTCCACTCAGTAAAATCTTATTTTCATAAACTTGCACATCAGATACATGTATTCTATGAGCCAACAGTTCGTAGATTGTCCACAAATGATATTTTCCGAAGTTATGTACAAATATATACAGGTAAACACTTCCAGAGATCATCCATATTGTGGCATCTTTACACTAAAACTCAATGCTCCATGATTTGAATAGGTCTGTAATATCACCTGGCCAAGTTAACAAAGAGTACAGCCACAAAACCAGGGGCTGTTAGCTGTTTTCTGGCTACGCGAGACACAGTTAACTGTCAAAGTTCACAGCCACGTAACTGTCATATTATATAAATATGCTCGCACCTGGCTAAATAAAACAGGGAATTATATTGGTCATTGAGAGCCTTATGTAGATCATGTCACCCTGGTAGCTGTATTAGGCAATGCTCACACTGCACACCGACTGGCCGATCTGTGTTTGTGACTGGGAATACCTTGTGTCACCTGTCCTGTTCAGATGTACACTGATTAAAGGTGTCCTCTATAGAGAGACAGTGAAGACCTCCCTCCTAGTTAGACCAGTCAGATTAAACACACAGTCCTCGGGTCATAGCGACTTGACTACTTTAGCAGGAGAGCTATTACGCCAGCAAGCTTCCCACACCATGCAGCAGACCAATAGTTTTTTTACAATATCTTTCACTATATATTCATCAAGCAGAGCAAGTCGAGTGAAAAACACCTATTGATCGAAGAGAGCCATGCAGAGCTGATGGTTGAATAACACAAGGCCTGTTCAAACAGTCTGACAGGGCACTCTCTGGGCTTCATTAAAGGGGTGAGTTGTGGGGGAGGACAGGTCACCAGCTAAACTGTTCCTTACACCACGAAAAACATCTAGTCTGGAAGCGGCAGTGCAATATCTGTAGAATCTTCAATGGATATAAACACATAGCATGGGATTTCAACTAAAACCCTGTCACTGTGCCAACAACTCAGTGCTTTATTTGGTTTAAGTAGGAAGGACTTGTGATGATTGGTTCAAACAGCCTTAAGGCATGCACCATTTTCACAGACTTCCAATAAGACACCCAGAGTAAGAGGAATGCAATTACACACTCAGCTCAAATTCTCAAACTCTATTCCCATTTGTACACATCAAATTGGGCCAAAGATGAGTTACCCTGTAATAGGGATGCTCTCGTGTTAGACATCATTTTCAACATCTCTAAAAATATGTTTAAATACAATCTTGTATTCCAGATGAAATGAACTGCTTCTGATGGGAACTGCTTCTTAATGTAACTTGACAGGCTTTATGCTTTCTAAATGAACATGTTTTTTGCTTCAACGAGAGGTCCCCCAAAGTGCAGTTATATGCTTTGTGCCTCAAAGGGTCCCCCAAAATGCAGTTGCATGTTTTGCGCCTCAAAGAGTCCCCTTAAGTGCTGTAACATGCTTTGTGCCACACAGAAGGGTCCCCCAAAGTGCTGTTACATGCTTTGTGCCTCACAGAAGGCTCCCCCAAAGTGCTGTTACATGCTTTGTGCCTCACAGGAGGGTCCCCCAAAGTGCTGTTACATGCTTTGGGCCTCACAGAAGGGTCCCTCAAAGTGCTGTTACAAGCTTTGGGCCTCACAGAAGGCCCCCCCAAAGTGCTGTTACATGCTTTGGGCCTCACAGAAGTGCCCCCCCCCCCCCCACAAAGTGCTGCTACATGCTTTGTGCCTCACAAAAGGGTCCCTAAAAGTGCTGTTACATGCTTTGTGCCTCACAAAAGGGTCCCCCAAAGTGCTGTTGCATGCTTTGTGCCTCACAGAAGGGCCCCCCAAAGTGCTGTTACATGCTTTGTGCCTCACAAAAGGGTCCCCCAAAGTGCTGTTACATGCTTTGTGCCTCACATAAGGGCCCCCAAAGTGCTGTTACATGCTTTGAGCCTCACAGAAGGGTCCCCCAAAGTGCTGTTACATGCTTTGTGCCCCAAATGGTCCCCCAAAGTGCTGTTACATGCTTTGGGCCTCACAGAAGTGTCCCCCAAAGTGCTGTTACATGCTTTGGGCCTCACAAAAGGGCCCCTCAAAGTGCTGTTACATGCTTTGTGCCTCACAAAAGGGTCCCCCAAAGGGCTGTTACATGTTTTTTGCCTCACAGAGGGGTCCCCAAAAGAGCTGTAACATGCTTTGTGCCTCACGGAGGTCCCCCAACGTGCTGTTACATGCTTTGTGCCTCACAGAAGGGTCCCCAAAGAGCTGTTACATGCTTTGTGCCTCAAAGGGTCCCCTGAAGTGCTGTTACATGCTTTGGGCCCCACAGAAGGGTTCCCCAAAGGGCTGTTACATGTTTTTGTGCCTCACAGAGGGGTCCCCAAAAGAGCTGTAACATGCTTTGTGCCTCACGGAGGTCCCCCAACGTGTTGTTACATGCTTTATGCCTCACAGAAGGGTCCTCCAAAGTGCTGTTACATGCTTTGTGCCTCACAGAAGGGTCATTCAAAGTGCTGTATGTGCTTTTTGCCTCACAGAAGGGTCCCCTAAAGTTCTGTTACATGCTTTGTGCCTCACAAAAGGATCCCCCAAAGTGCTGTTACACGCTTTGTGCTTCACAGAATGGTCCCCCAAAGTGCTGTTACATGCTTTGTGCCTCACAGAAGGGTTCCCCAAACAGTTGTTACATGCTTTGTGCCTCAAAGAGGGGGCCCCAAAAGTGCTGTTACATGCTTTGTGCCTCACAGGAGACTCCCCCAAAAAGCAGTTACATGCATTGTGCCTTCAAGAAGCTCTCCTACAGGATTTTTGCCTCAAAAAGAGGTTTCTTAAAGTGTCATGAAAAGCTTTATGTCTAAGAGAAGGTCCATCCCAGTGCCCCTTAGAAAATTTGTGCCACCGAGGGAAGTTCCTCGGAAAGGGTCCCTCATAGTGGCCTTATACAATTGTTCATCACACTGCCCCTCATAAGATTTGGACATCACAGAGGTCGCTCCATGAGCTTGATATATTGGGTCTCAGATGAGGTTATTTCATTTGTGTTCATACACACATAGCCCTTCAGAGGGGTCCACCACATGTGCCCTGAAAATGTTTCAGATTGGATCTCATTATGCACATGCCCTTACAACTTTTCATAATGCCCCCCTCCCCCCCTTGTGTATATGCCCATATATTGATTCAGTGGGCCCCTTTTTGTCTAAATTTAATGCCTATTGTTTAATATGTACCAAATTGAGAGCCTCATACCCTTAATTAATCCTCTCTGAGAGATGCACTAAGAGTAAGACTTTAGCATTTCTTGCCCAATAGACCATTTGCCAGTTTTGCGTGCAACAATGGAATGACGTCGCAGCATCAATCTTACACCGGACAAGCCCAGCAGTCATCTTGACTTTTACCATATTCGGTCCAAATCCGTTTTCATCCAGGATTTTTTCACATTTCTATATTCATTCGGATATAAACTGTTCGAATATAGGTTTTCATTTCTTATATCTGTTGTAATATACTCAAAATTTGAAGTTAAAAACAGAGGGATCCTTTGTCAGGGACAACTACTTGGGGCAGTAATTGTGACGCCGCTAAATAACGTCATTTGAAAGTAATTGGCAAATCACCTATTGAAACTACAATATCTGAATCTAAACAATTAATACGGTGTTTAGGCGAGGTTCCACCCAGCACAGGGTGTATAAAATCCACAAATACTACACCCAAGAAAACTCCCCTAATTAAGGTAATAAATCCCACAGAACACTTCAGGCCTATAAACACAAGTCAGATGTAGAGAGGTCATAAAATCAAATAACATTTGCCACATGTCTTCTGACTCGGAGGTAAAAACAGAGTATGTTTTTGTTTATATAAAGAATTGGGACTGGGTTCTTACAGAAACTGCAAAAAGAGAAATCACTTTTGAATAAATGTGATTTTTAATACTGGTATCATAAATTAGTCAAAGCATAGTAAACATTAACTGTAGCTCTTATAGAACACAATAATCTGTCACCATCTATATATGTAAAAAAGGGGGCAACCTATTAATTCCATTCACTATAAATAAACATATTACTAATTGAGTATTAGGTTTGAAAGAAATGGAAATTCTATACATGGATATAAATAGATTGGCTATCTATTTATGTAACATTAATTAGTTAAATAGTCCTCATATGCTAAACCTGGCAACACAGCCATATAAGTGGAATAATCTTGACTGTGACGTAAAACATCAATCTATCAATAACTTTGTTATGTACACAAAAAAAATCTAAGCCCAATTTGACGACAAGAGCGCTATTAAGACAACATTGAATGCATGTTCTAGGACAGTCTGCTGTGAAAAAATACATTTTTGGGGCATATATCTCTGAAGGGGGGAGGGACCCAAACCTGTACCCACCCTTACTTGGATTGATTGGTGTTTCACAACACACACAAAGATTACATGGTCAAAGGGGAAACAACTTTGTGAATGGGAATACCTGAAGCTGACCTCTAGAAAAGGCCATGTGTAGAGACAGAGCAGTTTCTGTGCATACAGACCTTTACCAGGTTGTTGACAATGTTGATTGGGGAATTGTTTACCTGAGGGAACTAAAATAAACACCATTAACAGGTCTCCACAGGTTTGTTAAAAAGACAGGCAGTTTAAAGACAGGACAACCTATCCCCTGGCCGCAGTTACCATTTTAAAGGAGAAGAAAACAAAAAAATACTTTATGGTTCAGAAGAAGTGCGCTTATTTTTCCTTCCCAATGGTACTAAAAACATATTTTTGCTATTTTTTCATGGAACATGATGCAGTTTATATAATACCGTATTATGTTACATACACAAAAGAAATTGGTCAACTTTCAAAATCTCCCATTTAAACCCAGGTTAATTTCACTGTCTTCAAAGCATTCCTATCTCCAGAAAATTGTTTTCAGTTTCTCAAAACTTACATTAAATTATAAAGGAAGCTTTGAGGAATATGTGGCTAGCACAAAAATGGCATACATGGCATATTGGAGAGTTACGAAGGCCTTGAAGAGGATGAATTTAACCTAGGCTTAAATGGCAGATTTTGAAAGTTGACCAATTTGTTTTGCTTATTGGGGTGTTTTATTAACTTCACTGTCAGGTGTAAAAAAATCGAAAAAATATGTGTTTGGTACGGTTGGAAAGGAAATTAGCGCGCTTCTTCAGTACCCTAAAGTGATTTTTTTGTTTTCTCCCCTTTTAAGCAAATTCTCTCTATGAGGGATACAGGGGCTTATGTGGTGTTGTTGGGCGAGCAATGAACTCAGAATTGGACACACGTCCCACTCAGTGAGAGGAAAAAAAGTTCTAACTTTTCACCCAAAAACCCTATGTAGAATGGAAGGTTTAAGATTTCCTCTGGACACAGTGCCAAGCTTCCTCTCCCCCAAGCCTTTAGCCACCATTTACATCATGAATCAATCAAAGATGCAATAACCAAAAAGGAAATAATTTGGTTTAGGATGACGAGCGACCTTGTTTGAAATTCACACTTTTTTCATAATGTTTGATCTTCACGACAGTAAGATGCTTTGAAGGCCATCGAAAAACTAAATGATTGATGTTAGAATGAGGGAAATCCATACAGTATGTGGCCTGTACGAACAGAAAACGTGTGCGAAAAGTAAACAAAATTTAAATAACCGGGACGACCATTCATTCATTCTAAGCAAAAGTTAGTTCAAAACAATACTGTATCGTTCATTCTCGAGACTAGAAGCATAAAAAGCCTCTGAATTATATGTCTTGAGAAAAATAGCCAATAATTTCAACATTCTGTTTTAGCGTCAAAATATCAACATTTTGGCAGCTCATGCCACTTTAAGATACCTTTAGTCAGGCTAGGGTGTAAAAGAACCTTAAAAAGTCAGACATGCTACATGTATGGAGACATGATTGTAAACTATATGACTGGTGTATTTTGGCCTGTCTGGGATGGACAAGCCATGAGATTCCAGGATGGACTATCAGGTATTATTAAGTGGGAGTAATGTCTATCTTTGACGGAAATCGCCCCAAGATGGGGACAGTAATTGAGCAGCTAATCACTGACGAAGCTCGGCGCTGACAAACCAATCCCGCTGATGTGAATCTCCCAAAGCACCTCTAGAGGCTGTAGCTATTTCAGAATAACATGTAGTTACAAGATCGGGTGATCTCCATTAAGCTGGCTTCATTCAGACTCATCTTCCTAAAATCAATACGCTCCGAGGCAATTGCGCAGTCAGTTACAGAACACAGCTTTGAAGTCCCTATACAAGACGGTTAAATCATAGAAATTCCGACCATTTCTAATCATAGAAATAAATCTCTTTGAAGTTAGCCTCTCAAAATTATAATTACTTTGTTTCTTTTTTTCTTTTTAAAACATTTCCTCAAATCTGTCTCGAGAAATTCTCAATAATTCACTTTAACCCAAATTTAACCAGCAAAATTTTTAATATTCACAGAAAACCAAAAATTAGCCTTTTACAAAAATGACATATAAAAACTGTGTATGTGTCTAAAGATAAAAAGAAGTGTTTTAGCCTGCAAAGCTGTGTTTGATAAACAAACAAAATTGAATTAAACACTACTAGGTAGCCTACTTGTTGTATATCACTGAGAATACATCTACTTATTTTCCTATGCATATGATATTTAACATCCATTCAATCTACTTATAAATCTGACCGAGGAGAAAGAGGGGGCAAGATTATTGATATTTCTTATATCTATTAAAAAGAAAGAAAATCCAGCAAACATGTACATTTACTAAATAAAGCAACTAAATAGCTTTTGATAGAGATACATGCATGCAGTTAATTCCTGTGATTTTTGTTGATTTTTGAGAAAGTTTTAAAATCAGCATTACAAGTATACATGCTAAAGCAAGTAGATCATCCAACTGGATTTCGGCTGTCAGCCTGCTGACTGAGCTGGCCGCTAGAAGTTTAAATTGTTTTGTTTTTTTAAAACCAATTGTACTATTCATAACCCATTTTACACTACATTGTATATTATAAAACTTACTTTTATGCACTAAGTAGTGAAATACTGAATATTATGGGCATATAAGAATTCAGATATACAGATTGCCAATGTAAAGCACAAAATTGTCAGCCGTTATATAACAGACCGACATTTTGTAGACGTGTGAATGGCGCCACAACTGTCATTCATATGCTATGCCCTCTGAACCTCTTTATGAATACAAATGTCACTGATTAACTGGTATGGAACTAAACTGTTTTACCAAATATATATGGTCAACTTTAATTAAAATGTGGGTTTTCTTTCCTTTTAAATACATTGCCTAACATGTAACCAGGTGAAAGTATTTCATTTTCATTTCTTTACATAAAACTAAACTAAAATTTGAAAAACTGAAAATCTTAATAACCAGGCAGGGTGAAATTTAAAAAAAAAAATCAGATACATATTGTCAAAATATAACATAATATATGTGAATATAATAATATATGTTGTTGGAATACACTGTTTGAACAGTCTCTAAATAATGTAGAAAAAAAGATATATTGTATTTAATTGTTTCAGTGAAAAAATACAATGTATTACAGTATACAGACATGTATCCTTGATGTTTCAATGCTAGTCAACTGAGTTACCTCCCTCTAGCCTGAGGCATACAGGAGTTGTTTCCCTTTAGCTATCAGGAGTTAAATTTTTTAAGCATCAACAGGGGGGAAAGGTGAACTGAGAACTTACCCTTTTACGTTGGTTATTTCTTCTCAAAGCTCCCATGGCGGCTATCCGATATTCGTTTTCTAAATGGTCATACTGGAGCCTTATTCGACTGAAAAATAAAATAAACAATTTTAGTTGTAGAATAATTAATCAAAATTAATGTTTCGTAAAGAAAAACAAATATATGACAATTGATATAGAGCAGATTTTAAAAATCGGCATCGATTGATTGATGTTTTACGCCTCACTCAAGATTATTTCACTTATACGGCGCCGTTGCCAGGTTTATTGGGGGAGGAAACCAAACCCCCAACTAGCTTTGTGATGGCAATTCTTCCACATACAGTGAAAAATATATTCAAAAAGTTTTCAATTTTTATTTGGTCTGAGTGTGATTTGAACCCGGGCAGCATTGATGGAAGGTCTGTGTGGGACTGAGGGACGATCACTCTAGGCCACTGAACCACCGAGGTCCCAAAATGTCACGGAACAGAGATATTGGGAGAGGAGAGGTGGGGGTCTTAGGGTGCTACAGATAGAAAAATGGTTACCCGTTTTTCTTGCTAGCTCAACCGTCTTGAACAAGACTTAACATTTAAGAAAATGTAATTAGCAATTTCTCATCATAGTTAATTAAGTAATCTCATCAAAATTGATATTTAATTTCTTTATAAACACTTTTGGTGTAGATAAACACAGTATATTGATCTTAAAACTTGATGAATAGTTTTATTATAAAACACCAATGACAACATTCACAAGGTAGGGTATGGGTAGGGTATTATTTAGATTATAAGTAGGCCTATCAGTACAAGTAGGAGTGAAGACAATATGACTGTATAGGAGAGATAACACGCATAGAGCTGGATAAAGTGGAATAAATTTACACCTCATTAGTAGCAAGCAACTTTCCTTAATTAAAAATGAATAATTTACAGCTGGGTACAAGGTGATTTCATGCCTTGCTCATGGATTCAGGGGGGATAATCAGATGAGGCAAGTCAGGGACATGCAACATTAAAACATCATCAAATTATATGCTTCTTGTATACCCAAATACAGACATTTGGTCACATATTGAATTTAAAATTTTCCAAAAAATTTTTTTTTTCAAAAAATGAATTCTATTGTCATACTCGTTGATGTCATTTTTATCCAGCAGACCCTGATCTGAATCTTATATGAGAGCAAACGGTTGGCTTAATTAGATAAAAAAGTTATTTTAATCAGTTTTTTTCTTTTATGGCAAACGTGGAACAAAAAAAAGGAATCAGCTACAGATTTCAAGATAACTCGGGTAACTCTTAAATGATTTGATTTATTGTTGTTTTACGCCACACTCAAGATTATTTCACTTATATGGCGGCATTGTCAGGTTTAGTGGGGGAGGAAACTGGGCTCATTGCCCGGAGGAAACCTTAAATATGTAGCTGAAAAGTTAAAATAAAAATAATGTAATTTTCTTCATTTTGAATAATCCTTGATTTTTAATTTGTAACTATGCATAGGAATTAGATTAAAATTCAAATGGCTGAACCAATTTTTGTTGGATTAATTAGGGCTTATAACAGAGGTACTGTTTAATAGGGAAATTTTTACTTTCAAAATCAGACCTCCTATAGGCCTACATAGCGAGAGAATTTGCAAACATACACACCGCATGGTGATAAACGTGGGCAGATAAAGAGATCAATACCCATTATTGATTTGTGACCTTCCCATACAGACAAACAAATTACAACCATCTGTATCGACCAGTCTTTGACACAGTATTTGTCAGAGAGTAACACATCAGTTTATCGCTGTGAATGAATCACACGACCTCTGAATGAACTCTTCTAGCCTGTCAATCAAACCAAATTAATGGCCAATAGGATTTGAGGATAGAGAAAGCTCTGACCAAATCAACTGATGTAGATGGATGTCTATGGGTAGGGGCCTATCATCAATATGCCATGATGTTCTGCAGAGAAGTGGGGCACACAATGTTGCCCATTTCCATTCATGAAATTACTGAGAGCTTTTAACTCAGAAACCTTTTACCTAAGAACCAAACTATACGAAATTGCATGCCTGGCCATTCCTATTCAATTACTGTGCGATTTTAACACAGAACTTTTTGCTGACCAAACTATGTGGAATTGCCCAAAATTTTTCAAGATTACGGTTTAAACTGGGATTACCTCCCCCTCGAACACCCCACCCTCGTAGATAAAGGAAACCCTTCACCAAAGGTCACGTAGGAAAACAAAAAATGGGAGGTATCAGAAAAAAATAAAATTAGGTTAAATTATAAACGCTTATCTTGAGAACATAATACAACGTATATTCTGTCGTTCAATAAATGAACAGCAACAAATTTCCCGTTGGAATGTGTCATTTAAGAATCTCCTACCTGATGTTGATTTTCAACTGTTCTAATTCCCGCCTCTGAAACACGAGAAAAGAGAACAAACATATAGACAAATAAATCCAGTAATAGAAGTAAATGAAAGTGAAAGTGATATTGACACCTCTGAGCTTCCATAGTTGACTCAAGTCATTCATTTGTGTACATACATTATAGGTCTACACTGATTCTGTATACAGTGAGTGGAATTTCTATGTCATGAAGAGAATGTATGAAACATGTGACACGGCCTAGAGATTGTCACTCAGTCATCAATAAAATAAATAGACATTGTATACAATATTATTTCTTCTAACACAATCTAACATTCTGTTTCAACGTCAAAATATCAACATTTTGGCAGCTCATGCCACTTTAATCATGGATTAGAAAAATGCCTCTCCTAAAACAAACTGTTGTTCAAACAATGCCTAAATAACAATAAGCCCCTACTTGAAATGAATTACACTCGGGCAAAAAGGTGACAGGATAATGAATTTAGGTATAATGAGATTCTAATTAATTCTTAAGTTACAAAAAACTCATAATAAAAATGAGGGTAAATTTATTCAGTGTAGATTCAGGTAATATAATGTATTACTTAGCTTAAGGGGTGCGTTATAAGCTAATAAAAAGAAAGGTACTGGTATTAAAAACCTTCTCGACTATAGCCTACGCCGCAATCAGTACTCTTAAAAATTCGCTGAGCATACATGAAAAGTAGGCCATTTAATACGGGTCATTTTCATCTTGCCTCCATCGTCAAAGTTTCGTTAAAGGACACATGAATTTAAGAAAAACTGATTATTATTATAACGTCAATTTGTTCAAAATCTACTACCATGTAATGATTATTACAAGAGGTAAAACATGGCATGAAATAAATGCTAATCATTTGAAGGACTTTATCGCAATTTGAAAGATGCCTGTATGACATAAAAAATGTGAAGAAGTATAGGCCTATCTTTCAACTACATCCATGGACGAGTAGAACAATTGCATGCCGATGTTGTTAAATGGCATTCTTTAAGAAGCCTGATGAGCCTGTTTCCAAAAGCGGCGAAGTAGCGTAAGTTTTTAAATATAACTGTCATGGGAACCCATACTGTAGAGATACGTTGCTATGTCAGTTACACAAGAATATAAATCTAATAGAATATAAATACATTTTCACAAAACGGCGAAGATGTATTTTTTTGCGTAACTGTCATAGCAATGTATCTCTTCAGTATGGGTTGCTATGGCCGTTACGTGAAAACTTACGCTGCATCGCTTTGTGAAACAGGGTCCAGGAGCCTTTTTCCCAAAACGGCGTAGATGTATTTTTTTGCGTAACTCACATAGCAACATATCTCTTCAGTATGGGTTGCTATGGCAGTTACGTGAAAACTTTCGCTACATCGGTTTGTGAAACAGGCTTTATGTCTGATCCCCCACCCCCTTAATTATGTACATGTTAACACAGGGAAATCTTTACATTTGGATTGTTCCGAGAGCTGCTTTGACCTTTACTTTACAGCATACATTAGTGCTGACGTAGTTTCTCCCAGAAGGGTCTGAGTAAGATAGCTAAGCCAGCTCAACAATCCCAAAATGCCCTTTAACTTGCCAGGTGAGATTGCAGTTAATTCGTGATCTTAACTCGTCTTCGAAATAAGCATCAGCCCATTGTGTCAACACATCCACAACATTTGCAAAAACTCTTTTCCGGCTTTAAAGATCTCCCTTTAAGAAATGATGTTGACAAATATTTAAAAAAACTTTGACCAAACACTGCTCATTGCCACACGCCTCAGTTATGATTGATCATTAAAGAGAGAGATTGTTGCCAGTTACCAGCGGAAGGTCGTGGGTTTCCTCAGGGCATAGAGCCCGGTTTCCTCCCACAATAAAACTGGCAACGCCGCCATATAAGTGAAATAATCTTGAGTGCATCGTAAAACACCAAACAATCAATCAATCAATTAAAGTGAGACATTTAATATAGACGAAGGGGAGAGGAGAAGCCCTTGTAGCCTTTGGCTAAATAATGTATTAAATAGCTGTAATAATCCTCATATTTTTTAAAACTCATTTTAATGATTGATTGATTAATTGGTGTTTTTCGCCGCACTCAAGATTATTTAACTTTTGTGGTGGCGTTCCAGGTTTAGTGGGGAGGAAACTGGGCCCATTGCCTGGAGGAAACACACGACCTTCGACGAGTAGGCCTACCTGGCAACTCTTCCACATACTCGTTTTATAGATGATTTAACATGAAGTGTTATGCAGTTCATATGCAGTTATTTGTTACTTGTTACTATTTAGTTATTTATTAGCCTACTATTTAGTTATTTGTTATTTGTCACTGTTATGCAGTGATATATGCAGCCAAATTGGGGACATTTTACGCATTCATATTCTCAATAAAACAAGCATTTGAAGGTTTTTTTTTTTGTAAGGTCTTGAATTTCATCTTGAAATAAGAATGCATACCTGCTCTGAACATGATAATGATGTTATAACTCTGCCATACAGGTGGATGGTAATACTAAGTGCAAATAAAACACCAAACTATCTGAATCTCAATAATGTAGCCTATATGGGGTGTAAAGGTCTAAATGATTTACCTCTTTTTAACACAATTAGAAACTTGTCTCCATGGTTATTTTAGACAAGAAGATTTTCCCTGTGCCCGTGTGATCATAAATATTTATGAACACTAAAACACACGGGCACAGAGAAAATCTTCTTGTCGAAAAAAAAACAGGGAGACAAGTTTCTAATTGTGTTAAAGGGGCATGGGCTGCCAAAATGTTGATATTTTGACGTTAAAACAGAATGCTGAAATTATTGGCTATTTTTCTCAAGAGGAAGAATTCAGAAGCTTTTTAATGCTTCAAGTCTCGAAAATGTACGATAAAGTACTGTTTTAAACTAACTTTGGCTTAGAATGAATGAATGGTCGTCCCGGTTATTTAAATTTTGTTTACTTTTGAACACGTTTTCGGTTCATACAGGCCACATACTGTATGGATTTTTCTCATTCCAACGTCAATCATTTAGTTTTTCGATAGCCTTGAAAGCCTCTTACTGTCGTGACGATCAGAAGTTATGAAAAAACTGTGAATTTTGGCAGCTCATGCCCCTTAAAAAAGAGGTGTATCATTTTGACCTTTATACCCCATCGTAAGTTGTTGTAATACATGCATACTATTACTGTAAACATTAAGGCAGCACATCTTTACAAACAATTTGTTATTAAATCTCTGGAATGCGGCTTAACCACAGCAAATGTTAACAAACAGGGCTTCCTGTAGGGGAATGGACGCCTATATCATTGTTAATCCCTTACTAATCAGATTAAACATGTTTACAAATCCTGGATTAAGTTTGTCAATATAGATCAAACATCACATAAGCATGCCATTTTAATACTCTCAACCCCATGTCCTTAATCTAAATCATACTTTATGTAAGAAAATAAACAGATTTAGATGAGAGCCTAGATCTATGACCCCCCCCCCCCCCCCCCCCCCCCCCCCACCCTTCCCAACCCTTCAGCCCATCCTCTACGAGCAATGGATCTATTCATGGGTAACAAAGCTTTGAACTTTACAAAGAATTTTTTTTTCATTTTTTTGTATTTTAGCTTATAAAATTTGTTTTATCCTCAGGTTTCAGTAGACCATGAAGTTTTTATGTTCATATTCAGGTTGATATTTGCCAACAGGAAAACCTCGTACTCCAAACTATTTTCGTCATGCTAGAAATCTTAACGATTTAAATCTGAAGGAAGCCTGTTTTTGCTTCCTTCTCAATATAAAGAAGAGCAAAGTTAAAATAAAACTTTTTGAACAGCTGAATAAAGGGATAAAATTTATTACAGTAACGTGGAAAGGAGTTTTAAATGGCATTCTATCTCATTGTATATCCAGTAAACAAATACTACCCCATCTACAACAAAAAAGGTCAATAACTCAGCCTAATTTTGGAACATCCTCAGAGCTTTCTTTTACTCTCAACGATATTCCTTGTGTCAGTGTGTTTTGAATTCGATTGATTGCAATATTGGTGTTTTACGTCGTGCTCAAGATTATTTCACTTATATGGCGGCGTTCCAGGTTTATTGGGTGAGGAAACCGAGCTCTATACCCTGAGGAAACCCACGACCTTCCGGTGGTTACTGGCAACCATCCCACATAGGTCGTTCGAGTGAAAACCCAGTCAGAAAATTTCTAATTTGTTGGGGGGACTGAGTGGGATTCAAATCCGCGACCCATTGGTGGAAGGCTGTTCGGATTGAGTGTCCAACGCTCTACCTAGTGAGACACGGAGGCCCCGCTAGATATAATTATATTGTTTATATGAGAAGTCAATCTGCTACAGGGGACTGTGTCATATACCAGGTTGTATAATCATCAGACTGTTGGCAAAATGACAAGATCTCTTGCTCAATAACAACAAATAATAGCTATGAAATGTGAGTCAGGTATTTATATCAAGATTAGGAATTCATATTTGCCATGGTGGTATTTATGTCATAGTTAAGACTAACAGGTCAAGAAACATGTGGATGATCTCAGATTTATTAATTAACTTAGTTGATTAGAGGTCAAGATATATGTAGATTGTTTCAGATTTATTAATTACCGTAGTTAATTATGTCATGATTTCTAACTTTCAATCGATAGGACACAGGAAAAATATCCACATCATCCATTATAGGCTAGAAACATATAACTAGGCAGGTTCTATGATAACTAGGACAAACTAAGATTGCATGGTCAATTGATTGATTGATTGTTTGGTGTTTTACGCCGCCCTCAAGATTATTTCATTTATATGGCGGCGTTGCCAGTTTTATTGTCGGAGGAAACCGGGCCCTGTGCCCAGAGAAAACCCACGACCTTCCGGTGGTAACTGGCAACCATCCCACATAGGTCGTTCGAGTGAAAACCCAGTTACAAAATTCCATTTTTTTTTGGACTGAGTGGGATTCGAACCCGCGACCCATTGGTGGAAAGCTGTTCAGATTCAGCGTCTGACGGTCTAACTACTGAGCCATGGAGGCCCCCGCATGGTCGATTGAAAGATTATGTTAAGTCTACGGAAAAATATCCACATCGTGTTTTACAAAGTGTTAAAAAATATATGTTAGAAACATATACATGTAACTAGGCAGGTTCTATGACAACTAAGATTGCATAGTTGATTGAAAGATATACATGTACATGTATGCTAAACAAAAAGATGCTGCAGCTTGTCTTAAGATCAAGACTTAGTTGACAAACATATTTTTAAATGCTTGCTCAAGATGTTGTGACTACAAAAAAATTTTATGAAAAAAATAAGGCTGAAAGTTAAAAGAGGACACAAGGTAATGGATTGTTTGGTGTTTTACGCCGCGCTCAAGACTATTTCACTTATATGGCGACACAAGGTAATGGAAAAGCTTCCCTGGTGAAAAGGCCAACAGAAGAGGCCTGTAGTTGATACATGTACACTGTTGTGGACATTTATGGGTGGAGTGCATGGGTAAATGACATTAAGTAGTCCAGGTAATGTTTGGTTCTTTAAGGGACCGTCAACCTTTAAACTTACAGGTGGACAATACATGGGGACAAGAGAAAGCGTGTAGTTAGTTTTTTGCTAGGGTGGTGAAGTTTGTATGTTTAGGTTAAGCCGACTCGTGAGTGGCAGGTCAGGAAAGGTCGAGGCAACCCAGGCCACGTTGAGAAGCTGGTCTCGTTTGTTTCCCACCTCGAAAAAAAAAAATCTCAAGTAGAATGAGAAAATGACGAAAAGTAATGAAAAATATACGAAAGAAAGGTATGCATCATATTGTACAATGTTAATAAAATCATTAACTTGAAGCGGCATGAGCTGCCAAAGTTCACACTTTTTTCATAATTTCTGAGCGTCACGACATTGAGAGGCTTTGAGGGCTATCGAAAAACTAAACGATTGGCGTTGGAATGAGGAAAATCCATACAGTATGTGGCCTGTACGAACCGAAAACGTGTTCGAAAAGTAAAAAAATTTAAATAACCGGGACGACCATTCATTCATTCTAAGCCAAAGTTAGTTCAAAACAACACTTTATCGTACATTCTTGAGACTAAAAAGCTTCTGAATTATACCGTACGTCTTGCGAAAAATAGTCAATAATTTCAACATTCTGTTTCAACATCAAAATATCAACATTTTGGCAGCTTATGCCACTTTAAAGATCCGAGGTTTCACAATGATCTTACATGATAATATTATTTTAGGCATTCTTGCTCGTCAAAAAAAAAAATTGGCAATCGTAACATTCATTTAAAAAATATTAGGCTTAGAAGTCAAACACAGGATAATTTCAAGTATAAGGCCCTTACATTTATTTTATTTCCATAAAAATTTTTAACCTTCAGTGCACAGAGGCCTATTACACAATTGAAATTTTGTATTATAAAACCCAGGTATATTCTTTTTCACTTTTTGAGGAAAACTAAAAATAAAACCACTTGCTAAAACAGGGAAACAAATACAAAATGAATGTTTTAAAGAGGAAAACTTTCAATACCAGAGGTTTAAATAAGAGGTGAAAAAATGAACTGAAAGGGTCAAAGGTTATATAGTTCCGTGACCTGAACATCAGGGGTCGTGTTCACGAGTAATATTGTTTTTACTGCGTAACCATTTCCTTTTCCAGGTGACGCAAAGAGCCATTGATTGGCAGGTACAAATTGAACAGAAATCATGCCTATATAACCAGCATGGAGAAGGGGGTAATCAATGCGGCAAGTGTTTTGTGTTCTGCCACTTCCCTTATTGTGCAACTTCCTCTCGTGTGTCAATACACTTATACATCACGCTTACAAGAAGATTTTCCCTGTGCCCGTGTGTTTTGTTCATAAATATACATTACACATTTACAACTCTTTCACATTTTTCGTCCGACACAGTTGACTTGATCAACATATCATAACATAATAAACATCAAAATGAACTCTTTCACAATCTTTATTTACCATCCAAAATAAATTGTTGTAATTTCTTCACCTCTAATCTGCATGTTGCAAGCAAAGCAATATTTTCAAACTCAACTGTACGCATTTGATGAAATGATGGCCGTAAATCATTCACTCAATGTTTCCACTTCTGAGTTAATAATTGAAGTTTTTGATTATCAGATATGTGACATGAGAAGTTAAATTCAATTTTTTTTCTCTCAATCCTGATTGTCAAGAGAATACTAAGGTTGGAAATATTGCAGTAACAATCGGGGGAGCCTAAAAAAATTAAACTATTTAAACAGAAATAAAACAAATACACATTACCGTATTTCTTCTAAAGATTCAGCCACTTTTTTCCTCATAAGGATTCGACCATTAGAAAAGAAATATGCTATGAGGCCTGACAAATTTGCCCATTAGAGGAAATTAAAGCAATATGACCGGCCGTGCAGTGTGTGAAAATGGTTATCCTGAAACTCTACGTCTCCATTTTTGTCTGACTCAATGGAAAATGTAGGCCATTAGAATGGCTGAATCTTTAGAAGACATACGGTAGACTTATACTGCTTCTAAACACTATTAAACTAAAACCATTCTATGATTGGAGGAAAAAAATAAATGAAAAACTCAAACAGCTTCTTTCCCTTTAAAAGAAAAAGTTGCTGACCTGGAAAAAATATGTAAATGAAAATATATGTTCACTTACGGAGACTCTCTGATGGGCAGGGTCACTTAGGTGATATCCCAACTCTCTGGTAAACACTGCCAATTTTCTCTGCTCAGCCTCAAGCAAACGAGAAGTAACCTGTAAAAAGAGAATAAAATCAAATTTCTTTAAATCAAAATTTGTCACCATCACATTCAATGGTCAAAGAGTCTATTTACTTGTTTTGTAGATTTCTTAGAAAGATTGATTGATGTTTTACGCCACACTCAACAGTATTTCACTCATATAGTGGCGTTATCAGGTTTAGTGGGGAGGAAACCAGGTTCATTTCGGAGGAAACCCTGATCTTGGGCAACTACCTGGCAACTCTTCCACGTACGACGATCGAGAGAAAAATACACTAAGAAATGTTTCAATTAGTAGGCCTAATTGGTCTGAGTGGGATCTGATACAGCGCCGTATCAATGGAAGGCCTGTGTCGGACTCAGGGACGATCACTCTAACCCACTGAGCCACCGAAGCCCTTTTCTTACAAAGAAGTTAAAAAGCCTAACTGTAAGTTTACATATGATCAGTTTATTCAATGTTTGATATGTTTTAATGGATTGCTCAGGGAATTTAAATTAGAAAATACACAAACCCATTGAAAAATGACCCAAGCTTTCAATGCCCCAGGGCGTCCTATTATCTCGTATTTTGGTAGTGAACGTTGGAGAGTATCAGAGCTGATTGATTACTATCTTATCTAAACCTATAGCAAATCGGCGTGTTAGCAAAAAATCGGATGATTTGTAGAAAAATTATCTTTTCAAGAAAAGGCCAAACTCCTGTCTGTTGTCAGCCAAATGAAATACATGTATCATGTGTTGTGGTTTATTATAACAAACTTATGATTGGGTATTATATAAACATCTAAATGATATACCCCTTGAGAATGAGAAACTTCTCTCCATGGTTATTTTAGACAAGAAGATTTTCCCTGTGCCCGTGTGTGTTAGTGTTCAAAAATATATTGCTAGAATATTTGACATATTGAGCATCCATTGATCTATCTAAAGTTATCAATAGAGACATATCAATTGTTCCTAACAAAAGAATAGAAATGTATGTTCATGTTTATACCTTGTATCAACACAGATATTATGGAAATAATCGCGCAATTATTTCTGGCTATTGCTCATGGCACGGGATGAAAATATTGTTATTTGCAAATATATCACTTTCATTAGCATCAATAATCTAGATATGCTTCCTGGTGTCGCTTCATTTCATTGTATAAACATGACTTGAGACATTTCTTCTCAATGTTTATTTGTTTCCATGGCGATGAGTTCATATGGACCAATCAGTCCTCAGTATTTGTTGGGACAGACCAGACATCTTCAGGCAATGGAACAACTTATTAATGATAACGGTAGCTTGTGTTGTTGTATTGATTGACTGTATCATGCTATGCCTAGTCAATGTTTGTTCAGTAAACTCAACAACTTTATTCAGAATTCTTTAGGAGACATTTTGATGTATCTTTGTTTTGTAGGGGTTATCAAAGCAAACACATTCGCTCCATTTGAATGGCATAGCTTATAACTTTATTTCCATGACAATCATTCAGACATGTAAAACTGGATTGGTTAATTGATTCACTTTGCCGAGGACAGTTTCAGTGAGGGAGGAAACCAACCTTTAACAGATTGTCAGGAACCCACCTTCAATAATTTTTTATCTAGTGAGAATTATTATTTTTCTGATTTTTCGGATTTATTGGTGTGCCAACTCAAAACGCCCCTAATATGCATCTGATGAAAGTTGAGTTTTTTCTTTAGGGAGAGACGGATTTCCTTTAAGCTGAAAACTATATGCAGGCCTTAAAGGAACAAACCAGCAAAAACAAAGAACGAAAATGTTTAAAATGTGTGCTATTTGATTGCTGTTTTTATATAAAGGTGAGATTACCAGCTGACCATAGGTAACTTTTGCACCTCCGTTGGAAAGGGAGTTTTTTTGGGGGGATTCCTTTGTCTGCTTCGTTTTAGTAACAAAAATCGACCTAGGTTAGTTAAGGGGTACAGCCCCTGTGTAGCTGCCCATGTGGTGCATTTTCGGCTGTTTGTTTACTGACTGTCAGACAGAAAACAATAGCAACAGGGAATTCCATAAATAACTCGGTAAATGTACATCTTTGGGATGTAGCAACTAGCAACCTTTCATTCTAGATTCATCACTTCTTATTTTTCTACTCATCTGAAGCGGAGAATCACAAAAAACTTAGTCGGTGTGACCTTTTAAATTTAAGGGAACCTACTATGGGAGCTACTCTCAAAGTCTATATAAAAAAAGGAAATACTGTCTTGGTTAAATTTAAAACTTGCTGTTTATTATATCTTTTAACCAGTACATTAATTACATGTCTTCATTAAGTGGATATGGTTTTAAAAAATGAGGCAGAGGAGCTATTTTCATGAAACAAAGGCAATTGTTCACAAATGAGAGAGGTTATTTCTTTCATTATTAGTACAATAATCTTCATAACTACCTTTTTATCATGCTTTTTTGTGATTACTTTCTTTCTTTTGTTTGTCACTCATGTTTTTCTTGTATAGAATTTATATGTCCAAATGGACAGGCAGTTTAGAAATAAGACCAATTCGAACTTAGGGGACACGGAAATTTAAAATCTGGAAACGCGATCAAGAAAAATTGCTTCAAAAAGGTTCATCTGGATACCTTTTATTGAATCTCTGCCTTATATGGGCATATTATGGTATGCCTTTTTAGGTATATATGGGGGGGGGGGGGATTGAGTTTATTCCAAGAAGAAAAATGCCAGCCTTTTTTAAAAACTCCAAAATGAGACCATTTTCAGTAATTTTAATAGACAAAATCTTGAGATATTTTTTCTGATGTTTCTGATGTCAGATGCACTTTTTTACTTTTAGTTGGACTCTGTTTCTAATACTTTACAGAGTCAGTATAAAGTAAGTCAATAATCAACAACCATACACCAATCATTTTCTACAGCAAAAACATTAAAGTGATGGGTTTCTAGATTTGTACATGTAATTCAGTTATTAAAATCCATAGCCAAAAATATAATCATGCATTTTTTTTTAATGATATACCTCTTTTTAACACAATTAGAAACTTGTCTCCATGGTTATTTTAGACAAGAAAATTTTCCCTGTGACAGTGTGTTTTAGTGTTCATAAAAAATATAACCATGCAGGTATGGAATTAACAGAGGAAATAATCCTCTACATAAAAATCGACAATTTTTGTGAACTCAAACCAGTCAACAAAGAACATATATATTTCATTTAAGCATGATGTTTTCAATTTTTTATTCTAATGTCACAACTCCCATAGAGTCCTGACTAAGAGTTAGATAAAGTCAATATCTGCATGTATCATCAAGAAACAATAACTATATACCGCGTTGTATTGTCATACATCATTTGCTAGAGTCATCACTTGTTTCATTTCATTGCTCATGATAGTTTAGGATTTACCTAGGTTCATATATTTTAGCTTTGCATATTATACTTACATTTAATGTAATGTAAGTTCATGGGGCCGTTTGATGAACCTTCGCAAAGTGCGATCAATCGCAGTTGCCATGATGTCATATCTCTTCACTATGGTATCCATTGGCAACTATGCATCGTTTGCGATGCGACTGCTTTGTGAAACGAGACCCATATCATTATGTGAAAGTCTCAGGAGAAAGAATTGTTTATGATAAAATAACTATTTTGACCAATCATTTCCTGATATGATACACTGTACCAGCTTTCCGAGAAGAGGAAACTATGGGCCCGACCTTTTCCTGCTCAGTTGAGAAAAAGAAAGATTGATTGATTGATGTTTTATGCCATACTCAAGATTATTTCACTTATATGACAGCATTGCCAGGTTTAACGCGGGAGGAAACCGGTCTCTTTCCCTTAAGGAAACCCCTGACCTTCGGCGAGTACCCGGCAACTCTTGCACATAATGGATGATTAAGAGAGAAATCCACTCAGAATTTTTTTTATATTCTGAGTGGGATTCAATCAACCACATCCTTGGAATTGGTCTGTGTTGGTCTGAGGGACTATCACTCTAACCAACTGTGCCACCAAGCTCCCCCCCCCCCCCCCCCAAAAAAAAAAATATAACTGTGATTCTATGAAATCTAGCCAGTCTCCTTTTATTAGCTGTTGTGAAAGAAACTTCCAGGAAACTCTAGAACTTCCAGTATTTTGGCAACAACAACTGGCCGAAAATGATGAGGTGGGGAAATTTCAATTTCAATACAATCATTGTTCTTTTCAGATAGTTTACGAGGTATGTGGCCAGATATTTGTTATGAATATGCTAGTCTAACAGCTGTTTCACCTTTTAACATTGACATTTAAAAAAATGAAATGTTTCCCATGATCCAATTGTTCCATCAATTTCAGAAACGTGTGTGATGAAATGTGGTTATATTCAGGTAGCGGCTAATGCATACAATCGAAAGAAAAAAAGGCAAAAATAAATTGAACAAACTTCTCTGACTGTTTAAATGTATGCTTAAGACCCACCCCAAATATTGAGAAGGTTAGGATGAAAAATACAAGGAAATTTTGCAAATGGTTTCATTTGAACACGAGATGAAATTAAACAGTCGGTTGAGGAAAAAAAGTTCCTATGCTGAATTTTGAAACGGTTAACGATTTGAATTTGGGGGCGACCATTTTGGCGGTATCCACTAACCAAATCTAGGGCTTAAAGAAAGAAGTGGCCAGGTGAAGTCCAGGCAAACAGACAACAACACAGGGGATTAGTTTCAAGGACATAGCCAACTGGCAACTGAGGCCAAAACATCATGGAATTAAACAGAGACACATGTGAACTAAGAGCCTGTCCCAACTGACCACAAACCACCGCACATAAACGACAAGTTTTCCTTTAACAAACAATGTTAGAGATGCAAAGAATTACATGTTTAAACCCTAGGTAGCTGGTTAGACTAACTTTATGTCCGTATTGTCTCAAAATGAACAGAAACTCGGCTTTTACTAAAGCAGTTAAGAATCTCTCGAGTATTTCAGTGCAGTGAACAGATATATATATATAATACTATATATCTCTTAATATCGGGGCCTCAAGTGCTTTTTTATATAGAAGAAGGTTGGAAAAAAGAAAGATAAAAGCACAGTGCTCAAGCGTATTAATGCTGAAAAGTATTGGTAAAGCTATTTAACCCCTACGAACTAAAGATATATGCTAATAACAAATTCAAAATTCAAATAGCTTGGTGCACATGTTTTTTGTTGCTTATAAAAATTACCTTTAAGTACATCTCCAAGAAATGTATATTGACAAATTTCTGAGTGCATTTTTCACTCGGTCGCCGTATGTGGAAGAGTTGCCAAGTAATTGCTGAAGCTCATGGTATCCTTCGGGAAATGAGTCTGGTTTCCTCCTCCACTAAACCGGGCAACTCTGCCATATACGTATATAATCCTGGGTGTGGCGTAAAACCTCAATCAATCAATCAATCAACCAAGAAATGAAATAAGCAAAAAGTTCCCTTTTTTAATCTTTATAAAAATGGTAAGCAATTAGCTAATCTTGTGTTTCATCAAAATTTGACAGCTCATGAAACTTCAAAATAATGCTTTTTTTTCAGTAGATATTACATGGGATTTTATTTCATTGACATGAGCTGTCAAATACAGGGAAATTTACGTTGAAACAAAATTACCTAATTCATCAGCATTTCTATCAAGAAGTATAAAATAAAAATTTTCTTCTCATATAATACTCAGAGATGAACGTTATGGTAGTTTCCATCAGTATAAAAACCCCTAATATGTACTCGTACCTCCAGGGTATTTAAATTTTTGCCCAGTATTGGCTCACATATTTGGTGTGTAGGACTTTATCATGGGCAGGTAACAAAATTGAAAATTTAACATGCCTTTTAGGAAAAGTGGTTCAAAAAGGTTCATTAGGAAGAGATTGATTGTTCGGTGTTTTAGGCCGCGCTCAAGATTATTTCACTTATATGGCGGCGTTGAAAGTTTTTTTAGTGGGAGGAAACCGGGCTCTATGCCCGGAGAAAACCCACGACCTTCCGCTGGTAACTGGCGATCATCCCACATAACATTAGGAATAGAGCATACTGTCGCTTAGCATTGACGTCTCAGTTTCATATACATGTAGCTTGATCATTAAACAAACTGACCACAACGAAAACATATGTCAACTGAAAATATACAAAATTGACCCGAATTCATTTGTAAGATTAAAGAAGAAAACAATAAGGTCTGTTAAGATAAATGACCCTTTCTTGTGACTGTGGTCGTAATTGTTTTTCTATTTCTGTCTAATTGATCTGATGACTAGATTAGACGGTGTTGTTCTCTGAGTGGTTGGTTGCATGCGGTCACGCTTTACACAGAGTCGTGGAACAGAGGTTTAGTGCTCTGTCAGACAAACACACGCACTCACTGCAGGTAGCATTATAAAGGTGAGGCCAGTGTCATGGGAACGGATAGACATATAACATCTACACTTTAAACATCTGCTTATTTCAGTAACATGCACAAAAGGAATAGTACATGTGTTTTCAATCAGACATGTCTGCATCTGCATCTATTTAATTCCCTTGATAAAAAAAATTGTTAAAGAACATCCTGTCCTGTCGTAGATTTTTGTATCAGAAATTGATAGCCTGATATATAAGCTTGAACTGGGAGACACAGAGCTTCAAAGCATGAATCATTCTACTTCTTATCTAAAACAATTTGATAAAAAAAGATTGATTGATTGATTGTTTGGTGTTTTACGCCACACTCAAGATTATTTCCCATATATGGCGGCGATACCAGTTTTATTGTGGGAGGAAACTGGGCTCTATACCTTCCGGTGGTAACTGGCAGCCATCCCACAAAAAAGATACCACAATATATAGAGTTATTTTATGGTGAACCAGTCTGAAAAGCAGAAATGCAATTCTTAATTGTTATTCTACAATGTTGCAGTCAACATGATTTAGCAATGGTTTTAGATAGGTTTACATGTGCATTGATTTTGATTGATGTTTTACGCCGGACTCAAGATTATTTCACTTACATGTATATGGCGGCGTTGCCAGGTTTAGAGGGGGAAGAAACCCAACTCATTGCCCGGAGGAATTCCCTGCTCTTAGGCGAGTACCTGGCAACTCTTTCACATGCAGCTACCATATGAAAAATACACTCAGAAATTTTTTAATTTTTATTTGGTCTTAGTGTGATTAGAACCCACGCCGCATCAGCAACTAAAACCCTTTCCCATAGGGCTATCTAGAACCATGAAGTCACATTTTTTTTCCATAGGCTTTTTTGCACTAAGCGGAATTCAATCCTGTGAACCACTGATGTACACTATACATGTATACCCTTTCGGGTTAGAATGACGTTTTATGACGTTTTTCGAATTGTTTGCCATTGACGTCATTTCTCTGTTGCAGCCGCTGTGATATGCATGTTTTACATTGTGTCATTGACGAAATGAACAAAATTCTGACATCAGATTGATCCAAAAACTCAATTTAGCGTCATTTTGCCATAGAGTAAGGCTTCTGGGCAAGCGTCAATCCTTAAGTCGAAAGGGTCTATTGACCTACCGAGTATAGACTGAATTGACACATTTTTTGTATGGATTAATAACCTCTGAGTGATATATGTGACCATTAAAAGTGTTGGTTATCTTCTTTTAAACCATCAAGTTCTAAATGCATGTGAAACAGTTAATGAGTTGTATGTTGATTAGGGTACACAAAAACGTTTGCATCAATGCTCTTTTCCATTAGAATCAAGCTCTTAGAAGGCTATAATTGTCTCCTTAGAGAGAGATGACAACAGTCTTAGTCATGTGATGTAGGCTATGTTACACATTTTAAAGTTGGGTACGTAACATCTTTTTTTGGAGGGCTGTTAATGATGGTGGTAAAAGGGAAAACAATGATGATTTATTAGGTTAAAGTGGCATGAGCTGCCAAAATGTTGATATTTTGACGTTAAAACAGAATGTGGCTATTTTTCCCAAGACATATAATTCAGAAGCGTTTTAGTGCTTCTATTCTCGAAAATGTAAGATAAAGTATTGTTTTGAACTACCTTTGGCTTAGAATGAATGAATGGTCGTCCCGGTTATTTAAATTTTGTTTAATTTTCGAACACGTTTTCGGTTCAAACAGGCCACATACTGTATTGATTTTCATCATTCCAACGCCAATCATTGAGTTTTTATAGCCTTTTACTGTCGTGACGATCAGAAATTATGAAAAAAATGTGGATTTTGGCAGCTCATGCCACTTGAACAATACACTGGCATAATCAAAATCACATGAGTGAATCCTAAAATATCCCCGTTTCTTCTAAGTATACCCCATACAGCTAGAAGGCTGTATTCTACAAAATTGCCTCCTACTACACCTATCTGCCCAGGTAAAACCAGGCCATTATTCTGTACCTTACACCTCATCAGTAATTCACACCTGGGCTATGTTAATTTCAGGTAAAATAGGGGTCTGATGACAGGTATGTAGGTTCAAAGTACATAGACCTGGTCAAGTAGGTATAGACATACCTACAGAAACTGGATTTCCATACTTGGTTTTTGTAGTTTTCATAGTTTGTACTCCTAGAGCAATTGTGCAGAAAACAGTGGGCTAAACATGCCAGATTTCAACGAGGACATTTTCTTTGTGAATCCAAACTTCAATATGTAAATCAACATACATCTCACTTCGTCTTCAGTTTGTATTGGCTTGTTTAGTTAATACGCGTCATTTAATTTGTCAATAAACAGCCATCATCAAAACCATTCCTTTGGCATTAACATTCATGTCAAAAATTTTTAATGGTTGATTGATGTTTAACGCTACATTCAAGATTATTTCCCTTATATGGTCGTGTTGCCAGGTTTAGTGGGGGAGGAAATCACGCTCATAGCCTGTCAACTCTCCCACATACGTCGACTGAGTAGAAAAATTTCTCAATTTTTATTTGATCTGAGTGTGATTCGAACCCATACCTAATCGATGGAAGGCAACAATTTTGAAGGGCTATATTACTTTATTGATAGACAACTTGACAATTATAGCCATCATCAAGTTTCTATTTGCACCTCAGCCATGTTCACATGCCGCTCATTTGCTCAATCTATCAGCAACAAGGGTAAAAAAACCTTGAAAGGTGATAAAAAATAAAAATTTATGAACACTAAAACACAAGGGCACAGGGAAAATCTTCTAGAGTAAAATAATCATGGAGACAAGTTTCTAATTATGTTAAAAAAGAGATATATCATTTAGACCTTCATAAGTTGTTGTAATAAACCAAAATCTATGATAACATGTGAAGTGGTAAAAATGTGAGAAGAAAATAAACAAGGTCTAAATAAAATATCGAAATAAGCCGGCTAAATAAGGATGTCAATATGATAAATGTGTACCCTCTCTTTGCTTCACTGGGTTGGTATTATAAACGAGGTTACATGGCAAGGTCAAATGTCACATGTAATAAACACAAATTATGTTCATTCAACCGTGACCCAAAATAATGACATATTTCTAACAATAAACATTACTACCGGTATTTACAAATACCATTGTGCTTTCTAAGATACACTATAGTGAAAATTCCTAAACCTGTATATGGCCATATTACTGGGAGGATTATTTAGTTTTTCAGTCTGAGGGGGGAAGGGGGGAGGGATGGAGGATCAGAAATGATTGATGATTTATGCACTTATATGGCAGCTTTGCCAGTTTTAAAATCAAACTTTAAAATGAATAGCAGTCTAGGATTTTCTAAAAATGGCTAAAAAAATAACAGTAAAATTCAGTAATCAGTCAAATTCGTAAAAAAAAAATGAAAAAGAGAAATCTCTGTTAAGTAAAAAACAATTCGGAGATTCTGTAAACAATGTAAAATATTTCATTTTGAAGGCCCATAAGACAAGTGTGTTGTTTTTTGAGCTCCTGACAAAGTTTGCGCTATTGTTTTGTATTTGCTGTTTGGCAGGCGCCGCAAGTCGCTTTGATCTAAGATGGCTTAGCGTGGATTCAATATTGACGTTGTGGTGGAGGTATGGGAGATGGGTAGGAGGACGATTGGTCAAAACCTCGGGCCGAGAGATCACATAGTTATCCACGGACAAGGGATATAAATTCCACAGGAAGCCCCTTCAGATAACAGGAGGGGTAAGGGGGGTACTAGCTGATACAAAGATGTAGAACAGACAGTGACAAACACATCCTATAGATCGATGATTTCCCCCCTTACATAAATAACAACTCACACTTCAAGCCACAGGCTTCTGTTATAAATCTCAACTTATTTGTCCTTTAAGGAGTTTTACTTGTAAAATAAAACTGAGCCCAAAAACTGTCAGCCAAATAGTTTTAAACTTAACTTACTGGATTTCAACAATAGAAAATATTAGCATTCACTGTCCTACATGTTTATTGTATCTTCAATCATAACAGTATTATACCAAATTCAGACCAAGTATTTAGAGTGACGAGTTTTGGTGATCTTACTAAAGGAAAAGTTAATATTAACACAATTAGCTGGTAAGAATTAGACAGACCTATTACCAAATGTTGCATAGGCCATTTGCTTTTGAATTCACTCAGAGAAATTTGTGTGACTTTTTTTCATTTTGGAAATAGCAGTATATAATTCCCAAATCCTTTAGAGGCTTAAAGTAGGAGGTGGGGAGAAAGAAAGTACTTCTAAAATTGATAGTAGAGTCCTGAATTTAGTTTCATATATCATGTACAAAATATAATTTCTTGTCATTCTTCTAGTACACTCAAGGTGAAGTTTATAAAATACTGTATAACATCAAATGCATTTCGGACACCCAGCTCTGTAGAGAAAGTGGAAAATCTATTTTGAACACCTGATTTTCAGATCCTAGATGAGTGTATGTTTGGTACCGTTGGTAATAAAAAATAACACACTTTTGTATGCAAATAGAAGTGAGGTTTTTTTATTCTCCTTTAAAGTGGCATGAGCTGTCAAAATTCACACTTTTTTATAATGCCTGAACGTCACGACAGGAAGAGGCTTTGAAGGCCATCGGAAAACTAAATGATCAGCGTTGGAATGAGGAAAATCCATACAGTATGTGGCCTGTACGAACGGAAAACGTGTTCGAAAAGTAAACAAAATTTAAATAACCATTCATTCATTCTAAGCCAAAGTTAGTTTAAAACAATACTATATCGTACATTTTTGAGACTAGAAGCACTAAAAAGCTTCTGAATTATAAGTCTCGAGAAAAATAGCCAATAATTTCTACATTCTATTTTAACGTCAAAATATCAACATTTTGGCAGCTCATGCCACTTTAACTTTTCTTCATTTTGGGAATAGCCGTATATAATTTCAAAATCCTTCAGAGGCTGAAAGTAGATGGTGGGGGGGGGGGGGGGGGGGGATGAAGAAAGCACTTTAAAAATTGATAGTTGAGTCCTGAATTGAGCTTCCTATTTGTACAAAATACAATTTCTTGTCATTCTTCTAGTACACTCGGGGCAAAGTTTATAAAATACTGTATAATATTAAATGCATTTCGGACACCCAGCTCTGTAGAGAAAGTGGAAAAATCTATTTTGAACACCTGATTTTCAGATCCTAGATGAGTGTATGTTGGTACTGTAGGTAATAAAAAAAAACACTTTTGTATGCAAATAGAAGTGATTTTTCTTTTATTCTCCTTTAGTGGCTAATTCTGCGGAGCAGATCTTAACCCCTTTGAGACCAGAGTGAATGTCCAGAAATCCTGTTTAAAAACCTCCTCAGAAAGGAAGTGCTAAATGGTTGAGCAATAGCAGCATTAACCTGTACTCTCAATAAGTCTATGATATAACATAAACTGCCCAATGGAAATAGACACAAAAGGTGCTCAAGTATGCAACTGATATGGCCCTGGGCAATTGTCGTTATTCTATAGTTCAAAGGCTGTTGAGGAGACCTTGGTTGCTCATTTTTAATTGGAGGCACACAATATTCCTTCCCCTCAATGCAGTCAGTGGTGACAATGAGTTAAGTGTGGCAGTGGGAAAACTGTTGGCTCAGGGTTTCGGAAATAATGTGGAACTTTTTTAATAAGCTGTTAAAATTTCTTACCAACGTGGTTTTGGGAAGTTGCAGAAGTTACTTTATAAAGAATACTTATTACACCTATATCAATACATTATCATATTTTGTTCAATTTTAGTTTACCAGACTTCTAGCCATAGCAGAACTTTTGTCAATATATTACAAAGTATTTCAGAAAAAAGTTTACTGATTATTAGAGGTCTGAACTCCTGTCTGTCTTCCACCTAATGAAATATCATGGGTTTTGGTTTATTACAACATCTTATGACTGGGCATAAAAGTCTAATTGAATGTATCCTTACTAAATTAACTGTAATTCAGTTTATATAGGTCTGAACTGAGTTTTTCTAATCATTTTGAGATTGGCATCCAGGAAACCCTATATTGGTACACATTTATCAGACGTTTTTTGTGAATTGTACTTCGAAGAAGGACCTGACTATAAAGTCTGTCAGTCGTCAACCTAATGAAATATCATAGGTTTACTTTATTACAAAAATTTATGATGGGGTATAAAGGTCTAAATGATATACCTCTTTTTAACACAAGTAGAAACTTGTCTCCGTGGTTATTTTAGACAAGAAGATTTTCCCTGTGCCCGTGTGTTTTAGTGTTCATAAATATAATTGACCAGCTGGGGGACAATCTATCAAAGTTATCTGCACTTGGGTATTATTATGTATAATGTATGGACAGGCTCTTCTCAAACAAAAAAACTATCCCAGGGGGCTTTGTATTTACACCTGAGGCGAGAGCTTTTACAGAATAGAAGGATAAGTCAGATAATAACCCCCCTTTGCTCATCTGACACTAATGTGGAATTATAAGTTTGCTTTTTTATCCCGTTAACACTGGGTTGTCTAAATAGCTCAACAGGGGTGCAAGTTTCAAATAATATTACTTATTCCCAACTGTATCTTCTCCACAGGTAGGCTTTTCCTGCAGGTATATCAGGTTTTATCCTTAACAAAAACTTCTCACCTGTATACGGCAGGAACTGACAGGTAGATTACAGGTGTGGGACAGGAAGTAACAGATAACAGGTGGGTATATGGTAAGATCTAGGCCTCCAATTCCCTGTCTAGAACTATCATATACATTAGTCCAAAATATACAAATTATATGGTACTAAATGTTCTTTTCTATTATTTATTTCCCCTAGATAATTTCCTGAAAATCCTATTTGCATTGATTGGTGTTTTTGCTGCAGTCAAGATTATTAATCTTATAAACCTAAATGGTAACAGTGGCAGGTTATAGTAGGAAGGGGAGGGGGGGGGGGTGTGAGGGGTTACTGGCATTGTGAATAACTGCTGAATTATTTATATAGCACCATCACAATTGCTAATGGAATTGTTTGGTTTATGAGATCATCCAGATTTTTGTCTGAATTTACATATGGCTATAAACAGACCAAAGCATTGCATAACAGCTTTTCTTCAAGCAAAATTTGAATGAGTTTATATTTTTGAATACTATAACACACGGGCACAGGGAAAATCTATGTGGACATCAAAAAACATTGCCACAGAAGTATTTCTTCTGTATTCAGACAGAAAATCTATTAACCTTCTAGATGTATATTCTTACCAAAGATTGATATATGTATATGGAGAGAGTTCCTTTCTCATGTTTCTTGACAAAAATAATGAACAATACGGTAATTCTATTTTAACGACATTTTCTCCATATTTGGCAGCCCATGCCCCTGTAAATAAATTCTTAACCTTATACATGTATTGGCCTTTCATTTATTCCTTGCCAAGATCTATTATAGGTTACATGATACAGTTTCATTTCCCATTTGCGGTAATGTTAACGTTTTGATTTGTGGCTAATTACCTAAATCTCGTTAAGACTTTTCCTAACCATTTCCAAATAGATCAACACATGAGAAATCCTTTACAACCAAATAAAGTTGACATAGTGCATGCCGGTTTCAAGCTACACACAATTTAACATGGGTACCGCCATTTTGACAGTTTTAGGCTTACTTATTCTAGCCAAACTTTGGTATTTTCAAAATTGGGTGAACATTAAAAAAACACACACAAAAATCTGTTATCAGGCATTGATTGAAAGCTTAAAGTATGTACAGTAGACCTATGTTAGTTTCAATCCAATATTCAAATAACCCAGATACCAAACTATCACTATGTAGCCACCTTCTAGCTCCTGTATAACCGAAGTCAATTTTCATTGGCTGAGAAAACACAAACTGGGTGTTGTGACCTATAACAAGGATATAATTCCTCGAAATTTGTCAAATTTAATAACTTTGCTTTTATTAACCAATATCAAATTGAATTTCAAAAGATCAAAGCTTTTCGGCCAGTCGTTTTGAATTTGCGAAGTAATTTACACACCCACCCCCTTCATGTTTCCAGGCTTATATTTTAAAGTTTTTCTGAGGACCAATTCAAAATGTTATTCCTCGCTATAAAAAGGTGAATCATCAAATACCCTTCAAATTTGCTGGAAATGATGGGTTGTTGGTTGTAGTTTACTGTTAGCATCTGTCCGGGTTAGAGACTGCCATAAGGGCAGAGCCAGGGGAGATAACCCACCCCACCCGTCCAAAAAAAGGTCTGATTTCTTAACATTTGGACTGTTTGAAAGCTAATAAAACTTCTCCAGTGATTTAAAAACTGTCCAATTCAGGGCCACAGTCATGTCAGCTTACCTGTTAAGATATAAAAAGGGCAATTTGTACAGATTATATCATTTCAGACCCACAGGGAAGGGGGTGGGAGGGGGGGGGGGGGTCTGGTTATTTTACATCAATAGCTAATGAGCCTGAAATAATCATTTGCTTTGAAAAACATTAATAATTCCAAGAAGTGAAATGTCATTCCTAGACCTCATTGATGGAAATGGATCACTACTGAGGCATATACAAGTATTTTACACCCTACAATAAGAGTCTTGTGGTTGCTCAAACCTAGCCCTGGTCCACACAAGCCTGTTTTTCAGAAAAAGTGGTGAATATTTAAATTTTTTTACTGAATTCATTTATTTTATATTTCAAATATGTAGTCCAGATACAACGGCACCAAAAATGGTGGTGGTTTGAAAATTTAGAACAAAATACTTACTTTTCACACTTCACTATAGGTTACATGATACAGTTTCATTTCCCATTTGCGGTAATGTTAACGTTTTGATTTGTGGCTAATTACCTAAATCTCGTTAAGACTTTTCCTAACCATTTCCAAATAGATCAACACATGAGAAATCCTTTACAACCAAATAAAGTTGACATAGTGCATGCCGGTTTCAAGCTACACACAATTTAACATGGGTACCGCCATTTTGACAGTTTTAGGCTTACTTATTCTAGCCAAACTTTGGTATTTTCAAAATTGGGTGAACATTAAAAAAACACACACAAAAATCTGTTATCAGGCATTGATTGAAAGCTTAAAGTATGTACAGTAGACCTATGTTAGTTTCAATCCAATATTCAAATAACCCAGATACCAAACTATCACTATGTAGCCACCTTCTAGCTCCTGTATAACCGAAGTCAATTTTCATTGGCTGAGAAAACACAAACTGGGTGTTGTGACCTATAACAAGGATATAATTCCTCGAAATTTGTCAAATTTAATAACTTTGCTTTTATTAACCAATATCAAATTGAATTTCAAAAGATCAAAGCTTTTCGGCCAGTCGTTTTGAATTTGCGAAGTAATTTACACACCCACCCCCTTCATGTTTCCAGGCTTATATTTTAAAGTTTTTCTGAGGACCAATTCAAAATGTTATTCCTCGCTATAAAAAGGTGAATCATCAAATACCCTTCAAATTTGCTGGAAATGATGGGTTGTTGGTTGTAGTTTACTGTTAGCATCTGTCCGGGTTAGAGACTGCCATAAGGGCAGAGCCAGGGGAGATAACCCACCCCACCCGTCCAAAAAAAGGTCTGATTTCTTAACATTTGGACTGTTTGAAAGCTAATAAAACTTCTCCAGTGATTTAAAAACTGTCCAATTCAGGGCCACAGTCATGTCAGCTTACCTGTTAAGATATAAAAAGGGCAATTTGTACAGATTATATCATTTCAGACCCACAGGGAAGGGGGTGGGAGGGGGGGGGGGGGGGGTCTGGTTATTTTACATCAATAGCTAATGAGCCTGAAATAATCATTTGCTTTGAAAAACATTAATAATTCCAAGAAGTGAAATGTCATTCCTAGACCTCATTGATGGAAATGGATCACTACTGAGGCATATACAAGTATTTTACACCCTACAATAAGAGTCTTGTGGTTGCTCAAACCTAGCCCTGGTCCACACAAGCCTGTTTTTCAGAAAAAGTGGTGAATATTTAAATTTTTTTACTGAATTCATTTATTTTATATTTCAAATATGTAGTCCAGATACAACGGCACCAAAAATGGTGGTGGTTTGAAAATTTAGAACAAAATACTTACTTTTCACACTTCACTATAGGTTACATGATACAGTTTCATTTCCCATTTGCGGTAATGTTAACGTTTTGATTTGTGGCTAATTACCTAAATCTCGTTAAGACTTTTCCTAACCATTTCCAAATAGATCAACACATGAGAAATCCTTTACAACCAAATAAAGTTGACATAGTGCATGCCGGTTTCAAGCTACACACAATTTAACATGGGTACCGCCATTTTGACAGTTTTAGGCTTACTTATTCTAGCCAAACTTTGGTATTTTCAAAATTGGGTGAACATTAAAAAAACACACACAAAAATCTGTTATCAGGCATTGATTGAAAGCTTAAAGTATGTACAGTAGACCTATGTTAGTTTCAATCCAATATTCAAATAACCCAGATACCAAACTATCACTATGTAGCCACCTTCTAGCTCCTGTATAACCGAAGTCAATTTTCATTGGCTGAGAAAACACAAACTGGGTGTTGTGACCTATAGGTCTAATGTTCTAGAGGTAATTGATGTGTGATGATCTTTTTAACACAATTAGAAACTTGTCTCCATGGTTATTTTAGACAAAAAGATTTTCCCTGTGCCCATGTGTTGTAGTGATCATAAATATATCACCAACCTAGGTAATTTATTTATTTATGAACACTATAAACACACAGGCACAGGGAAAATCTTGATGAAAATCCACTAAACTCAATACATAGGCATAGACACCTTTTTGCTGTAGTACAAGATTTTTTCATTTCGTATATACCCGCCTTACAAATAGATATACTTTTGTAACACATTGACAATGGTTACGCATCTTAACTATGGCAAGAACATCGGTGGACTGAGATTGAACCCCATATAATTAAGCTAGTTTTGAGTGGACCAGGGTGTTTAATCAAACTTGAACATATATCTCCATGTCAATAGCTGTCATCCTGTGCGTAGGTCTTCTGATACAAACATCACTCATCTACTAAAGGGGCACCTTGTAGATGTGATAGATAATCAAGATGAGGCAGTGATAAGCTTAAGTGAAACAGTTGAAATATAAGGATAGCATGTCTGCATGGCAGGAAGAGAGAAGATGCTCACAAAGATTCACAGCATTGTAAGGGACAAATCTATGACAATGGTTCACACTGTCTTCATGTGAATCTTCAATGCATGTTCATGGGAAACACCACCTTGCTATACTTAACTTTAATACATAAACTTGCTTCTCGTGTTGAGCAATGTACACCACCAAATTTTAAAATGCTGCTTAAGTGACATGAGCTGCCAAAATATTGATATTTTGACGTTAAAACAAAATGTTGAAATGATTGTCTATTTTTCTCAAGACGTATAATTCAGGAGCTTTTTAGTGCGTCTGGTTTCGAAAATGTACGATAAAGTATTTGTTTGAACTAACTTTGACTTAGAATGAATGAATGGTCGTCCGGGTTATTTAAATTTTGTTTACTTTTCGAACATGTTTTCAGTTCATATAGGCGACATACTGTATGGATTTTCCCCATTCCAAAGCCAATCATTAAGTTTTTCGATGACCTTCAAAGCCTCTTACTCACTGTTGCGACAATCAGAATCTATGAAAATAGTCCGAATTCTGGCAGCTCATGCCACTTTAAACAAGTCCAATACCCTTAAAACTATCTCAATCACTAAAACCTGTTAACAGAACATTTTAAGTGAAATCATCTTGAGAGAGAATAAAACATCAACCAATCAATCTATAGTGTGACATATCCCCTTTTAAAACAACTAAAAACTTGCCTCCATGGTTATATGCTTTAGAGGATGTTTTATATTGTCAATTTGTGTGTCATACTCAAGATTATTTTGCCTTTTATCTTGTAAAAATCGTAAAGCGGAACAGGAAAGGAGACAACTGTTTAAATGTCCACCCAGCAAAATAGCCTTTCTGACAGTTTGGAAAAAGTGAATATATACAAGCTTACTACTGGTAAAATTACTCAAATTAAAGTTGGAGTGAGGAAAATCCATACAGTATGTGGCCTGTACAAACCGAAAAGATGTTCGAAAAGTAAACAAAATTTAAAGGGGCATGAGCTGCCGAAATTCCCACTTTTTTCATAATTTCTGATCGTCACGACAGTAAGAGACTTTGTAGGCCATCGAAAAACTAAATGATTGACGTTGGAATGAGGAAAATCCATACAGTATGTGCCCTGTACGAACCGAAAACGTGTTCGAAAAGTAGCAAAATTTAAATAACCCGGACGACCATTCATTCATTCTAAGCCAAAGTTAGTTCAAAACAATACTTTATCGTACATTTTCGAGACTAGAAGCACTAAAAAGCTTCTGAATTATACGTCTTGACAAAAATAGCCGATAATTTCAAGATTCTGTGTTTACGTGAAAATATCAACATTTTGGCAGCTCATGCCCCTTTAAATAACCGAGACGACTATTCATTCATTCTAAGCCAAAGTTAGTTAAAAACAGCACTTTATCCTACATTTTCGAGACTAGAAGCGCTAAAAAGCTTCTGAATTATACGTCTTGAGAAAAATAGCCAATAATTCCAATATTCTGTCTTAACGTCAAAATATCAACATTTTGGCAGCTCATGCCACTTTAAACAAGGGGCATATAAAATATGAGTAGATATGTGTAAAATGTCTAAATGTTGGTCCTAGAGTTGAAGTCTATGTTGGATTACACTCATTTCAGATCTTTTTGTTTTTGAGTTATGGCCTTAAAATCTACTGGGTCTTTCGGTCTCCCTTAATTCAAAACGGCATGCTTTTCATGTTAGTTCCATAAGATTTGGACATTCAATAACTGGTATAAAAGACTTAGATTGAGGAAAGATATATATGCAAATTCTCAGACTTGTTGTTTACATTGATTTCAACTATTCTGCACTCTAACAGATCAAATTTTATTTTTCAAATTACAAGTACAAAATATCAAAACTTTTGAATTTTGGCAAAAAGCAAAAGTTGATTTGTGGAAGTGGCTTCATCTATATTTATGAACACTAAAACACACGGGCACAGGGGTGGGTGGAAAATGACCAAAAAATAAGTGATTTTGCTATTTTTGCAAATTAATAAGTTCAATACCTATACACAGAGGTTTATAGTTGGACCATATTAATATGTTTGAAATAAGAATCGATAAATAGAGGAAGAAATTATTAACATCTTGCATATTTCATCTTTGTTTAGAAAATAATTTTAATTCAATTGATCTCAATATTAGTTTACAAATTTTACAAAACTTGACAAAAGAAAGGATATGTCAGCAAGATATATGTTTATATGTTGATATGCGTGGAGATATATTAAATATAAAACAGCCTAAAAAAACAATAAAATTGAAAGTAAATGTAAAAATTTTAAGTAAACAATACAATACCTCCAGCTGGACTCCGAACAAATCGGTACCATTTTCCAAGGGTCGTCTTTTGACAGTGACTTGCTCGGTACCGTCACTACCACTACTCCGTGTACTTCCACCACTGTCCTCGGCCATTCTTCTATACACGATCACTCCGTCTTAAAAGATGTGAAAAACACTAGGTACAAACCACGATCAAGCACAACTATCCAACTAAAATAGTAAAGTCCTTAAAACAGCCACTAAGTTCACGATTCAGGGGAAGCCCCTAGTGTTGATAATATTCAAATTTCAATACACAAAGGCGAAAAACGCAGAAAACGGTGGCCTTGCACAAGTGAAACTGAAAATAACGTCACAGGCCGGCTGTAACCCGGTCTTGTCACGACCTCAGGTAAGATCGGTTTGTTTTGAAACGGCAGGGAAGTCGAGTCCCCGTCCAGGTAAAACCAAATACAATTACATTACAGGTAGGCCTAGGCCTATTCACTTTTGTAATCAGAAATGTTGCATAATTTTCCTGGTGGTGGTAAAATAAGTCGCCTTGTTACTCTTGTGTTAAATTTAGCGACCGATCGCTCTGATTCTTCCACTGTGATTGGGATACGTTATAAGAAGCGTCAAGGCTGCAGTGTCGCCTGTTGGCCCTACACGTTATCGAAACGTCTCAACTCACTATGTTTCAAAACAGTCTTTCGCTAACCGCAGTGTGAACACATAATATTGATTCGTGTCCCTGATTGAAGAGCAACCTCAGCAAAAAGTTCACCAAGCTTAGCTCCCAACACACACAGGTAACGCAGGTAGTGTAATCCTATAATACGTTTACCTGCTCACAGAGCACACGCTACTGGACGATTATGTAAGATCACTTACACAAACTATATACAATATAACAGGTTGTAGGCCCGTATCGATTTCCAACAAAACGGGGTTGCTTATAAACTGACGTTGTCAAGATTCGATGACTGTGATTTCAGTTTTCACGTCCACATGTTCGATTTGTACAGCATTTGAGAGCCCATTGTCTGCTATACGCTGTTGTTGATGAAACATGCTGCAGCTCAATTGACCGCATCGTCTTTGTCACCGAGACACAGCCCCTTGGATACGGACCAGCCCAGAACCTGTCAATCACGCTTCGAACTTATTCGTTAACCAGGTCGAAATGTCAATCATTGGCACAGCTAACCGCCCTTAGTGACAGAGATTATCTAAGGCCACGGAGTATGGCTGCCCATCATTCTCTAGCCCCACCTACTCATTGAGGACAACTCATTGATGTTTCGCTAATACCTTTCACTGATCAATTCTTAGTTGTAAAGACAAAGAAAGGACAAAAGAAACAGGTTGGCTAACGTTTTTGCACTAAAATCGTATTTTAAGTTTGAAATAGCCAAAACATAGAAAAAGCTATTCTCAGGAAATGACGAGTGGTGGGTTCGAATCCAACTCAGTCCAAATAAAGATTGGAAGAAATCATAGTGGATTTTCAGTCAATTTGGAATGGTGACTATATGTACCGTCAGAAGGTTGGGGATTTCTTCTGAGCAAATAGTATATATATATACAAATATCTTGAGTTCCGGTATAGTAGGCCTATTAGTACTGGTTTTGGACAAGTTCATCCCAATATTTCAAAGTTTAAATTTCACATAATATATACTCAAGGTATACGTTCAAGATCTTCTTAGGATTATTAGTTAATTCTGACTTGCGAATAGAAACTGGTATAATGCATGTTCTTCTAGTTAAAATCGCCATCCTCGTTTAAGTGGCATAAGTGGCCAAAATTCAGACTTTTTTAATAAATTCTGATTGTCAAGATAGCAGCAGGTTTTGAAAGTTATTGAAAAACTGAACGATTGACGTTGAAATAATGGAAATTCGTTATTTCAAATATTGGGGTATATACGAGTACATTTACAAGTTTTGTTGAAAGCTCGGGGGACTCAGTAGGTAGAGCGTTGGACGCTCAATCCGAACAGCCTTCCACCAATGTGTCGCGGGTTCGAATCCCACTCAGTCCCAAAAAAATGTAAAATTTTCTGACTGGGTTTTCATTCGAACGACCTGTGTGGGATGGTTGCCAGTGTAGTTCTAGTGTTCTAGTGGAGTTTTAGTGTAGGTCTATTAAAGCCCCACTTGCCGCCGACACCGTTTCTGTTTTACGTAACGGAAGGTCGTGGGTTTCCTCAGGGCATAGAGCCCGGTTTCCTCCCACACTAAAACTGGCAACGCCGCCATATAAGTGAAATAATCTTTAACGCGGCGTAAAACACCAAACAATCAATCAATGTTGAAAGCTCCTATTTCTTATCTTTTTAAATGTCCCCTGTATTTGACAATATTCGAACTTTTTTATGAATTATGATTGTCAAAGGAATTGACGTTGAACCAAAAATATCGATAAAGTCAGTAACCTGCGGGAGCCTAAGATAATTAGTCCGAGTTTCTAACTCCAAAATTACTATTTTTTATACTGACGGTCGTAATACGGCCGTCAGTATAAAAAACAGTAATTTTGGATTCGGAAACCCGGACTAAAGATAATGTGCTAATAACGAACACAATTCAAACAGACGGGATACATGAGTATATCTTAAGGTATTTAATGCTTATAAAAACTACCTTAGCGTACTCCCTACGCTTGGCATCAGATAAAAGCTCTTATTTTGTACTTTTTCATAAAATATCGATCATTTAACTAATTCTGTTTCAACGAAATTTTCCCTATAGATTTCGCAGCTGTGAATAAGCGGATTTTACTCACACGAGTATTGTCCCTTTATATACTCAAGTTGTCCTGCTTCCATTGTGGGGTTTACGTCCAGGCCGTTCCGAGTTTTAGTGTAGGTCTATTAAAGCCCCACTTGCCGCCGACACCGTTTCTGTTTTACGTAACGGACCTGTACAAAAACTTATACAGCAAGAGTCTATGATAAATAAAACCTCCTCATTTAATTTCGAGAATTTTGCACACTTTGGTTGTCCTTAAATTGGCGTTTAAACTGGTATGCATAACTGCAATCCGAAGTGTGTTCGGCCATAAAGGCGGTAAATATTAATGAGCTTTTTACCCATAAGTCACCGCGACAACAACACAAAGCACATGGACGAAGAAATACTAAACTACATACATCAGTCTTTGATGAATTTTTTACTCTAAAATACTTGCTATTATCATCATAGAGCCCGCCATGTAGTTCAAAATCTTTAATTTTGTTGTCTTCTAATTTTTCTCAAATGCTATACACTCTTAAAAACTTGAAGTATTTTATGACATTTGATGCTTTGAAACATATATACATATGTCATCAGTAGACAATTCATTTTCCATTTGCCATAATGTTAACGTTTGGCTCTATCACTCGGTTAGAAACATTCGCCCAGCTAAAAGCCCTGGTGGAAACTTGGAACCACCCTAGACAAGTCTGCCGTTCAAATCTTGACAGACCAATAAGGGAGAAATCTCAAGATTTTCACACATCCGAAGTGGATGGGGGTGCAGACTACTCAAGTCAAATTGCCGTCAAAGGTCAAATCACTCCCACGTCAGACAGCTCAATCCCCCACCATTATTCAATCTTCACCTTTCGTATATATCTTTTAGACAAACTATTACTTCAATGAGTCACATCTATACCAAAAAAAGTATTCCCAGCTTATGGAGGCCGGTTGGCTGAATGGATAAGGCAGCCGGCATTTAGTGCTGGCGATAGGAGCCATACTCTGGGACCCAGGTTCGATTCCCGTGTCGGGCGTCACCCAAAAATCGGGAGAAGAATTTCTACCATATTTTCAAGAAAGTGTAATCCCAAAATAACGAGAATACTGTTATGAGAAGTCCCACTAAAAATGCCCAAAGAGATTGACTGAAATCTAAGAATCTAGGAAAATGGGCTAATCCTAATTGTTCACTGTGTCCAATATTATTCTAAAATACAGTTCAAAAAGTAAATATCGTGAGGTTGCGAGAATCTCGCGTCATCTGATCCATGCCATGAACGCGGAGACGCATTCTACCCGCGTCTTGGGCAAAAATCTGATCCGGAAGGCGTGAAAATCTCGTATGCGTCCAGGCATGCAAGGAAAATATTCTTCTGAACAAAATCTCAACAATTCTAACCCCGGCTTTCTTCGCGACTAACGTTGGCAACCACGCAATATGTGAAATAATCTTGAGTGCGACTTAAAAGATCAACCAAGCAAGCACAATCTTCACAGCAATTATTTTGCAATGGCTGCCCCTGTGTGGGTTCCGGGTGATAAAAATAGGCTAGATTCACAGCCCGGGTCGCTCAGTAAATATTATTCGTCCCCTGAAATAACTTTTGCCTCCCAGAGCCTCAAACTTCTGCGCCATTGATGATGTCATGCTGTTTTGTTGTTTTTCAGTTTTTAAGCATTAAATTCACTTTACAGAAAGCTAAATTATTCCCGAACATCGCTTTGACACTATTTGAGTAAGTTATTTTGTTATCCATTGACCTGCTCAGAAGCGGGCAGTCTACTCCGGCGTTTTTATTGCAATGAACCAGGCCTCCAAAATACGACCGTCTGTATAAAAAAATAGTCATTTTGGAGTCAGAAACCCGGACTATATACTTTCCCGGCATGCTACATTTAGTTGATATTTCGCCATGTTAAAAACGTTTATTGTAAACTTTTGTCCGTATTTGGAAATAGAGAAGCAAATGGGTTGATGTCCGTCAAATATATTATATTACACCACATATACAGTTCCACTGATCTTCCCCTTCAACACGACAACCAATCCGATGAGAACAAAAAGAATGCCCACAGTAGCAAGGCCGATACCAACAGCGGGTATCGTGGATCCCAATGGATTTCTGTCCTTCGAAACACTAACGTCAAGTTGGGTCCCTGGTCAAAGAGAAACAAAGATTTGCGTGAACAAAAAGCTTTTGTAAGCGTTGGACAAGGCAAATTGGGATTTAGGGGCATGCAATCTTCAGAAGTTTTGTCCAAGAAGGCGAGGGGGAGTGGGGCACTTTCACAACATATTATGCGTGGGTCCAAGTTCGAGCACCCGTGACTTTCTCGTGTTCCAGATCGCCAGATGCGTTGTTAACCATTTTTTTGGAAGTTTAAGCGATCTTTTCGAGGGTTTCTTCGTTGAATAGGAGTACCCGATAACAGGGATCCTTGGAGCTCTCAAATCGGGTAGGCATTCTCAGATATTACTAGCATATAAAACAGAACCTAAATTTATCATGAGTAAGAATAAAAATAGTTTTAAAGGTAAATGCTTTATGGTTTGAAGAAATACACTTGTTCTTTTCGCCAGATAAATAATATAAGATTCTGTATTAAAAAGCAATGTACAAGTAGAAAAACTGCTCCCATCTAAAATGCTCTGCACTAAAATAATTAACGGTATACATAGAAGTGTTTTGTACAGTGCTATAGGAAGCGACAATGACATGTAACACGTTATTGTACTTCCTATCAGGGATTCATACACGTCCAATTTACTTACCGATATTCGGTTCGTAAAATTGAGTTTAAAACTGAATTTGGTGTTGAAAAACTCAATATTTTCAGTTTAAAATTTCCTTTTGAAAACTAAAATTTCCAAACTCAATTTGGGCGTGAAAAACTGAATATTGTTTGATTGATATCCACTGTTTATGATGAAAAAATCTAAGTTCAAGGGAAAAGTTTATTTAGAAACCGCTGTCAAACGACCGTGGTCGTCATTCTCTTGTTGTTGTTGTTGTTGCCTCGTTTTCAGTGTCTCCACAACATGGCTTATTTTGCACTTTGGAAGTCTTTTTAATTACCTAAACATTTCTAAAAGAAGCTGATTTTGATGTATTGAGAAATTTTGGGGAGTATTACCCACAATAATCGTAATAATTCGCGACTTGTTATATTTATTCAGCTGTTTTTGGTCGTATAGAAAATAAAAGGGGAGACAACTAGTGTCTTAAAACATGAAATAAGTTAGTTACCTCACCTGAACCATAGTTCTCACATAGTTCTAACTAAATATTTGTGTATTTTTTTATTGTTGCACATGAAGAAGAGATTAGGGATAACTTTGATCTAGGTTTGACATTACATATATATTATTATCATTAGTTTTTTGTCATACCTGATTTTTTTCTTGGAATTCATACTTTCATGAAAAAAGGAATATTAAATTGGAACTGGTTTGTAACATAGATTTTAACTCAATTTGAACCCTAAAATGGTCGGTAAATTTTAAAAAAACTGAATTTTGCCTTCTAAAAAACTGAATTTTTCAATTTTGGTTTGTAAATTTTGGACTTCTATGAATCCCTGCCTATGTAAAATTCATATCACAATTTCTTACCTTCATACGGTTTAATGCCATTTGTACGTGTTATCAGAGATTTGCTTCGAACGTGGATGCTAGAATGGTTGGTTTGTCTGGATCTCTTATCCAATGAACTCCTAGGACATCTCACGGATTGACAATGTGGGGCGGGGTCATGTGGTCCACACACGGTCACCTGACAATCCAAAAACACTTCCGGAAGGGTTCCGACAAATTCAAAAGATGAAAATTCCAATCGTGCGAAATCTTCACCAGAGGGTAAAATTGTAGTAGTTGAATCAACGGGACACCTGGAACCAAAAATAAAATAAATGTAACTTAAAACTTTTAAGTTAAAGATTGATTGATTGATTGGGGCTTAACGTCGCACTCAACAGCTAAGGTTATATGGCGACAAAAGTACCAACTGACCAAAACATCTTACCAAGTTTGGCATACTTAATTTTCCTCCATGCCAGGTAGGCGAAAATGGCTATGGCAAAAACCACACCACCCCCAGCCCGAGGGTTTTAAGTTAAAGAGAAGGTTTCTTATTACAAAAACATGCAACATATGCCTCTTCAATGAACAAAATTGTGGAAGCAGCATATGTCGTATACGCAATGCTTTCAAGGCCAGTTGAATTGTAGAATTTCCCAGTTTGATGGGAATAGATTTAAACTATGACCCGGGAAGGTGTCGTGAAAAAACTATAATACCATTTGTGTTTCAGTTTAACAAGGGCAGCGTCGTTATGGCCAAGATTATAGTAGAAGAATACTAACTACTTCAAAGTAAAATGGCTCGATTTTTTACCCAGAGGCCAGGAATTGTTCATAAAAAGAACAGGAGTTTGAAAGACATACTGCCCAGCGCTTAACTCCCCTGTCTTCTACCTATGTTTTTTGGGGGTGGTTTTTTTTCAGACAATTCTACTGACTAAGGCCAAGCTCCTGTCTGCCATCAACCTAATGAAATATCATCGGTTTATTTATTACAACAACTTATGATGGGGTATAAAGATCTAGATGATATACCTCTTTTTACCACAATTAGAAACTTCTCTCAGTGGTTATTTAAGACAGTGAGATTTTCCCTGTGCCCGTGTGATTTAGTGTTCATACATATATGGAAGTGTTGGCAAGGCAACGAATAGAACAGCATTGTCTCACCCGTTTCGAACCAGCCAATACGTCCTGGAGGTGTCGTTTTGGAATGGTTTCGCCATACAAGATTCAACAACAAGTCGGAGGTCAGGGTCATCCGAGTCCACAGAAATCTGAACGAAGAGACTTTCTCCCAAACCTACTTCATGTGGCCACTGGTTTATTCTATGGTAGAAGAATTGATCCCTGTAGAATTCCATGGATGTTTTGACGGAGCCTACTGCGTTAATGATAGACGGCGCATGTCTTGGTTCGTTTACAACATACTCTCCCTCCACGGTGAGATTTCGTTTGAGGATACACTCAATCTCAACCTTTGTCACGTGCTCTCTTGTAATACCACCTTCTTCCCGTTGATAAATCCTCAAGTTTCCACTGTAGTACACAAATGAGGATGCTTCCTACAGAATTGAAAGAGTTTATACCAATAAGCATACATTCCTTTGGGAGGAGTTTCTTGTTCTTCAAACACAAAGCCTTGTTTTTCATTTCGCTTCTTTAGCCCAACGGATACAGAGAATCAGGGAAAACCTTGTTTAATATTTAATGTCAATATGTGTATCTGGAAGTTGTTATTTATATTCTTAATAACATTGTATCTATGTCATATGGAAGACTAGCAATATTGCTAAATATGTAACCTAGTATAAATAAAGTTATTATTATTATATTTTTTTTTACACGGCCTTCTTTCTGAGCTAGTGTCACGATATCTGTGACGACGTATAAAATATTAACCATTTAGTTGATTGAAACAGAATGTACCTGGTCTGCCTCCTGGTTTGCCTTTCAGATGTAAACGGTAAACTCTTACACAGGGTTATGGTCATCATTACGGGAAATGTACCTAAAGTGCATGAGTTTGGTCCGGAATGCATGGCTTTTCTGTTACGGTATACCCGTATAACAGTTATCTTCTTTTTATTGTTATACCAAGAAAATACCATCTAATCAATATTTCATCACCATTCGCAGATGGAATTTTCATGGTATATCAAAAATAAATATATATAGTTGTACTCGAAAAGCTATCTTGCCAGGCGAATCCAATCTTCTCTAGCCAAGATAAAATCTGCATGTCCCCATTCCGTGTTTTACCTTGGCGGACTACTCCACTTGAACCCGTAAATCGAACAGCTCGTTTTGATTGGATGCGAGTAAAACTTCTCGCGGCTAATCAAATCCTTGGGCACTTACACTGAAAATAACGTAATGGCGGTTGTGTACACCTTGAACCTTTGTTTAACGAGTGCTGATTGGCCAAGATTATGTAAGTCTAGGAAAGACAACTCTTACATTCTCACCAGTCGGCGCTGTTCGATTTACGGGTTGGAGTAGATCAATCGCAGTTGCCATGACGTCGCATCTCTTCACTATAGTAACCAATGGCAACTACTCCTCTTTTGCGATGCGACTGCTTTTATAAACGAGCTCCTGGTCTCATTACTCTTCTAAACTCGTTTTCTAGGTTTCCTTTCAAAAAAGGTATACGCCAATGAAATAAGCTGCAATGGCCGAGGACAAAATTCACTAAAACTCTTATAGAGTCCAATTATGCCGTATGCTGTATGCTGTCTTGATGTTTGCTCTCTCTGGCGATTGATTGATTGGTGTTTAACGTCTCACTCAAGATCATTTCATATATGGTGGCATTGCCAGGTTTGGTGAGGGAGGAAACCGGAGTCTTCGGAGTGATTGATTTGTGTTTGACACCACACTCAATGTTCTTTCACTTATATGGCGGCGTTGCCAGGTTTAGTGGGAAAGGAAACCGGCCGACATTCGTTGAGTACAAACGGCGATTGAGTGAAAAATCCGCTTTGATTTTGTTGGTTGGTTGTTTTAGCTTATTGACGCGTCCATCCATATGAATGATTTTGGTCTGAGTTGTATTCCAACCCGCGCTGGTTTTAGCTTAAAACACAAAATACACAAATAGTTATCTGTTTCAAAGATCCATTATGAATGTATGACTTACGTGTACATTGGGCACACACTCTGCTATAGGCGCATAGAGAACAAGTTCATTGCCCAATCTGTGACCAGAACACATTTTCTCGCCTAAAGTGATGTGGTTAAATTCCATCCCATTTCCTAAACCATGTGGTCTGAGACGGTCAATATCGACGGTAACATTAAACATCCGGTCATCACATGTCACTTGGGTAGCCCTTATAACAATGTCGTCTAAAAGTAAACACTTCATATTGAGTAATAAAAGCATATAGGATTTGATAACGAGGAAACAAACTTTTTTAAACAAAATGTCGCTGAAACAACATATACCATAATGTTAGCCGAAGAGTAAAAGAAAAACAGAGAAATTCAGAGACATTCTGAATTTAACGGCCATCTTGAACTGCTGCATTGTGGGAGCCTTATTGCCAAGTAAACCTGTCCACGAGTTAAACCTTGATACATTTTTAATACATGTATAACATAAATCCCATACAAAGTACGCTACACAAACCTGCCGATTTTCCTCATGGTCTTCAAACAGAGGTATTTAATACAAGTTAATGTTCTAATGATGATTAAAACTATATATAGAAATAAATATTGATGTTTATTGGTTGATGGGAGATAGATCTAATTTATTACTATATGACTTACCAACATAATCTGTTGTTGATGTGCTTTCTGGTGTGGAATTGTTATCTGAAACATGATCGACAAACCAAAGCGATCTCTTATACATGGTCTTCAAACAAGATACATACAATTAGAGTAGAGTTTTTATGATGCATTTAAAGACATGGGGTGTATATATCCCCTTTTTTCGTGAATTACGTTTGTCAACACAAAATACACGTTTGAACTTTATCAATAAACTAAATATTGTGCGATGAAATGAAAAATTGATTTGGAGTATGGAGTATGGAGTATAGAATATGTGTATATCCCAGATTGAGCCTCTATAAACCGAAGTTGTTTTCGAAAGTAAACAAAGTACATATACATGTTTTCAAGAATTTGATTTTTCAAGTGAAAATGACTTTCAAGTTTATCAGTAAATTGAATGATGATCGACGAAACAAAAATAACCATTGAATCTGCGGTCTCTGCAACAGACACAGTTTTCGAAAAGTAAACAAAGTTGAAATCCATCATTTGTTCCTACATGTGAATTCTTAAACGAGATAATGATTAATGTATATATATTCTAGAGTTAGAAAATTTGGCCTGTGCCCGTATGTCGAGAATGATATCAAAGGAAAGCTCGACAATTCAGTAACATCGTTTTCCAAAAACAAATCACAATATGTTGGCATCATGCTATCCTTAAACTAGACCAAAATGTTATATGTGAAGGGTAATAGATATACTCTCCCAAAAAAAGAAACGCAACATCCTATTTTTGTTCTTAAAATATGAATTTTCAACATCATTTTTAATACAGAAATAAGCATCACATTACACTGAAATTTGACAGACTGGTTGTTCAAACTTTAAAGTTCATTCACATGTAAAAATTTATCACATTAAAGTTCATAGCGCCCAGATGACGTCACTGCAACGTCAATATCTGTTGTGCCCACCATTAACCTGTAACACAGCACGGACCCGTCTCGGCATTGACACAATCAATCGACGAATACGGTTTAGCGGAATTCTCCTCCATTCTTGCTCAAGAGTCTGCGGCGCTGGATGACGACTGCGCACGCGTCTATCCAAATCATCCCACAAATGTTGTATTGGGTTCAAATCTGGTGATTTGGACGGCAAGGGGAGCACTGTTACGTTCTGGTTGGCTAGAAATTCAACAGTAGCACGAGCTGTGTGCGGCCGAGCGTTGTCGTGCTGAAAAATTTCCCTACGGAGGTCCATTACGGGCAGCATATGTGGTGTCAAAACCTCATCTGTGTATCGAACGGCGTTAAGGTTGCCGGGAATGTGCACCCCACACCATCACACTTCCTCCGCCGAAATTGTCGACCTCAAGGACGCAGTTCCTTGCGAACCTCTCATTCCGGCGTCTGTAAACTCGTGTACGACCATCTCTTCTCTGCAGCGGACTCTTGATTCATCGCTGAACCAGACTCGCCTCCACTTTCGCAGATTCCAGTCCCTTAACCTGTTGCACCATCGGACCCTTGCAAGTCGATGCTGGCGTCTCAGTACTACGCTAAAGTAAGGACGTCTGGCGCGTAAGCCGTTTTGACGGAGACGGTTTCTGACTCTCTGTGCCGATATTCGACGGAGACCTGGGATATTTGATGCTGTTTCTGTTGCTGTTTTGGTCCGGTTTCGCAGGTGAAGTAACCGGATGTAGCGATCTTGGGCTACTGATGTGATCCTAGGTTGGCCAGAACGTTGACGATCAGCTGTTGAACCGGATTGCTGGTGCCGTTGCAACAGTCTGGAAATCGTGCTATGGTGAACATTATAAAGTCTAGCGACTGTATTCTGTGATTTGCCGGCCAGGAGACGACCAATGACGACGTTCCGGATAGCTGCGTCTAGTCTTGGCATATTGTAGCAACTTCGTGAAACAATTGAACGACTGAATTCAATTGAACGGCTGTGTGTCTCTTATACCCATTAAACCAGCATAAAGATAAGACGTGATTCGCACTACAACTGCCCTACGTTTTCCCTACGCCTTCCTCGTGTAGCGTTATACAAAGGCTGACCCGAAAGCCACTATCAGGGGCTTAAATTCAATTATCGGACATTTACATTATAACATGATCCTGTTGTCATGTGCCAATCAGGCACATTTTTGGAAAATTTAATGTTTGAAAAAAAAATGGATGTTGCGTTTCTTTTTTGGGAGAGTATATCTAAATTGACTGACCTATGGACATTGTTGTTGGAATGCTCGTCGGAGTAGACGTTGAATCTGAAACACAAGACCATACACACTAAGAGGCGATATACAGATGTAAACATTTTTGCTGAATCGTTTGAAAAATTGTAAAGCCTTTCACGCAGTTGCCTTTTTTAGAGACAAGATGGATATTGATGAGCTAAACAAAAGAAACGCTTACCTGTGTTCGGGTTGTGGTTGCAATTAACATAGGCAGTCGGATTTGGGTAGGAACAACTCCATACAAAAGATAAACTGCAGTCAGAGAAAGATTCTTCTTTGCCTGTACAATGGACTCTAGGCTGGTCAACGTGATGGCGGTTTATATGAGAAAAGAATTTTGGCTTACAATCACTGCGAGCGAGAAAGAAAGAGATAAAATAATAACTTCTTTGAGTCTCCCTGGTCGCAATGCAAACAATAATACATCACACGTGTCTTTACAATGCAAAATACGTTAAAGGCACACTTGCCGCCGTAGCCTGTTTAAATTTGCTAAGAAAACCAATTTACATGAGCTTACTACGACTAATACCACTAAACTTAAACATAGGACACATAAAACATGTCTAGTTAGCTTTAGACTGTAAAAATGGGGTGAAAAACAAACGAAGAATCGAAGCCTGATTACAACAACAACGATCAGTGTCGGTCAACTTTCGTGTTGGATTACCCTCCTTTCAGGCCTTTGTATCTGTGGTCTACACTCAAACAATTATCAGCAGGCTTTTCCAGTCGCTGTTAACCGATCGTCAGTCTGTATTTCTCAGACAAATAGGCCTACGTAAAATTACACTGTGCCGTTAGTTCACTCACTCGACTGAAACATAAAATCGCCAATAGGGGGCAGATCGGTTTGTTTACGTTCCGGGTACGTAACAATTCAAATTTTTAAATTCAAATTAAAAATACAAAGTGACGTCCAAACTTTTAAATTTTGGTAAAAATAGAAAGTTCCTAACTTATATTGTCTGGGAAAAATGCAGAATACGGTCTTTCTTTTTTAATGTAAACAATATTCCTGATTTTCGCGGCAAGTGTGTCTTTAACGAAAATTGCTAAACCTACGGTAAGCCTACTTTGGTAGTAGAAAAAAGACATGCTATACTTACTAATAGGTTTGGTTTGTTACTACAATTTATGGGGTATAAAGGTATTAATGATATACCTCTTTTTAACACAATTAGAAACTTGTCTCCATGGTTATTTTAGACAAGAGGATTTTCCCTGTGCCCGTGTGTTTTAGTGATCATAAATTTATACTTACTAATATCCCAATGTTTGACACAATGTAATGGTCTCTGTTATACCCCAAGTGTAATAGCAGACAAACCATTTTCTGTGCCCGTCAACAATTTCCACTTGACCAATCCATGGAGCCCTGCCATCCACTAATCGAACTACAAATCAAATATTACTTATTTACAAAAGTAAAACCTTTCAGATGAAAATAATGATGTACTAGCTATTACAACAACAACACTAGGCACCATGCCACCACTACGCTGCTCGATTTGCCGTTTCAGAATTCTAACTTTTCTTCGATTACATGTGTTTTTTTAAGAGAATAACAGCAGCTGTCGGATGCTGGAACCTGAAAAAACAAACCTGGTTCCCAGAAAAACACACATATTGCTTGTAATAAATAAGTTCTCAAGTATAATTGGGGTCTCCGTAGAACCTCAATCCAACACATAGATGGGTTGCGAGTTCGAATCCCACTCATACCAAAAGCCGACGTAATCTTCTAACGGTGATTGTAAGCGAAACCCTGCATAATTTGGACTGCCCTGTCAGCAAGCGTAGGAATTATCTCACGCCAGCATATATACATGTATCGTCGGACCCCAGGGAAACTGGCCGTGAATGCAAGGGCTTAAGTTTTAATCGTGGGTTCCGACGATGCAGTATGGATTAGGCTGTTATGGATTAAGCTGTTACACTAAAATTGAATGTTTACTTGGAATTAAGAGAAATGTTAAATAAAAGCGACGAAATTCAATTCTCAAAAGTAGTCCCCCTTTTGTGCGTTTGCGCTGACGACTGGATTGAAGTTGCGGTGCGTCTTTAATAGCGGTCAGTGTCTGAATTATTTGATATTATTAAAGTGGCATGAGCTGCCAAAATGTTGATAATTTGATGTTAAAACAGAATGTTGAAATTATTGGCTATTTTTCTCAAGACGTATAATTCAGAAGCTTTTTAGTGCTTCTAGACTTGAACACGTGTCCTCATTCCAACGCCATTCAATTAGTTTTTTAGATGGCCTTCAAAGCCTCTTACTGTCGTGACAATCAGAAAATATGAAAAAAAGTGTGAATTTTGGCAGCTCATGCCACTTAAACGGCAAAGAGGTCATTTTTCTTTCCGATAGAAATACGGAGACTTCATTGAAATAAATTACTGACTAGTGCTCGGAATAGATGCCTGACATTGCAGGGATCGATCACCGGTTAGGGCATCACTGCATCACCGACAAATTTATCGCATTTTTCAAGAAAATGTAATCTCAGAAATAAGAGAATAATGTTACATTTCATAAGACAAGAACGAAAAGAACTTACGTTTATTAAGTTAATTGTCTCAAGGAAACCAGAAGGAACTAAATATGAGAAAGCCTCTTACTAATTATGTTCCGATTTACACCGAATAGTGCAATAATGCACACGTCATTTAGACTAAAGCCTCGCTCAGGTCGAGTTAAGATCCCATCCGATTGTCGCTGATTCACTACAGACTGGAGCTTACGACGACCGGATCGGATCTTAACTCGACCTGATCGAGGGGGTCGGGAAACTAACCAGGGCCGAACGGAAACCCACGAAGAATGTCCGGAGTGGAAATTAAACACATGCGGTTGCGAGGTTGGCCGAGAAATCTGGGCTCTGTCGAATTTTTTTTCCGTATTCGTCATAGGGGGGTGATTCACATTACCAGCCAAATATAAAATAAGTCGCCTTTAGACCAAAAATCCGGGCTAGTTGCGAGGTGAATCTGAACAAACGAGGAGTATAGCAAGGGGATGTGGCAGGTGGCAATCCACGTAATAGTCCGGGCTTCTGACTCACTATTTTTTATACTGACTGTCCAAAATACGGCCGTCAGTATATAAAAATAGCCTAGTAATTTTGGAATCAGAAACCCGGACTATCCACGTAAAGGTTCTCCTTTCCTGTACAGCTTTGAGTGGGATACACAGTTAATTTTGATGAATCCTGAAGACACACTTCCATATAGGTATAATTGAGCAAATCATTCCAATTTGTAGGTCTATATTATCTGTTAACAATCATTGCAATCGGGACCACGCGCTCATTAGTCCGGGTTTCCTTATCCAAAATTACTATTTTTTATACTGACGGCCGTGTTTTGGAAAATAAAACCGTCAGTAAAAACAAATAGTTATTTTGGAATCAGAAACCCGGACCCCACGCGCATGTGACGGGGATAAACTTAGTATTATTCCTATTGTCAACACCATTCTGTCCAAGCTATAAAAAATATAACATCTGACACGTGTGTCTCTCAGAACATATTATTTCTGCCCAGAACCGATTGCCGTCGATTACAGACTAATCCATATCCCGATAAAGCCATCATAAAATGGAAATAATGCAGTCCGCAATATGTTGAGTGGATTGAAGTTATTCTGATACGCCCCCACGGGCCTCTTCAATACCACGGCAACATAGGGTACATTTGATAAATCTAAAAGTTGCTTTCGGAATTAAAAAAAAAGGATGACTCGAATTTTTCAAACATTACTCACATAAAATTGTGTCAGGAAGCTTCTTAATAATTCCTACGTTGAGCTAAACCATCATCTGTGGCCTTAAAATCTGCCAGCAACGAATTTCGCTGTTTAAATTCCCTCTGTGTCCAAAACAAATTTTCTCAGACGATCACACCGCCATCTACCGGGAAGTTTTAAATCCTGCTCACGGCGGTCGGGGAAATTCCGTGAACATTAACGCAAAGGGAATTTAAACTGTGCGAATTTCGTTGTTGGCGATGTGTAAAGCAGGGGACACACGTGCGAATTTTCCCGCATGACCGCGGCGTATTTTGCAATCGCACCGATATTCGCATACGTGTGTCCCCTCCTCAACGTGCGAAATTCGCCGCGGATTTTTCCGCATCGAAATTCGGACCGATCAAACATGTTAAATATTTCCGCAGCGATTTATTCCGCCGCGGATAAAATCGCTCCGTGTGTCCTCTCCGTCCGATATTCGCGGCGGACGACTCTGACAAGCAGCCAATAGCCGCCGAGATCCAGATCATGTGATCTTGCAAAATGTCGGCGACCGCAAATATGAATACAGGTACAACGTGGACTAGGGAAAAAGAAGTCGAACTCGTGCTGTTATGGTCGGAAAAGCCGTGTTTGTTCAATACGATATTAAGCATATATCGCGACAGGATAGAATCTCATATATTTTGTGAAATCCCGTGTCTTCAGTAGACAATTTTTTTTATCAAATTAACATAAATTGACTGTTTCAGTGTTTGTATCGCCGTAGTATACATGGTTTTGTCCAGTGTCGTCTATTTTTCCACCGCAATCTGCGACGCTGGCGGGTTTTAACAATAAATACAGAGCAGCAGCGGCTGCAATCTTCAGCTTACTGGACGCCGCCATCTTTAGCTCACGTGACCGTCAGTATCAAGGCTGCTCTGTGCGATAATCGCACCCGTGTGTCCTCTCGGTGCGGTGCGAATTTATCCGCCGCGTATTTCGATGCGGATATTATCGCTGCGATCATGCGAAAAAATCCGCACGTGTGTCCCCTGCTTTAGGCCACATACGATGACTTAGCTCTACGAAGGGATTAACAAAGAAGTTTTCTGACACAGCTTTAGGTGAGCAGTGCTGTGAGTTTAAATTCTGATAGCAACTCAAGATTTATCAAATGTACCCTAGATGTTGACGTGGTTTTCAAGAAGGCCGTGCGGCGGTATCAGAATATTACTTCAATCCACTCAACATATTGCCGACTAGAAATAATGATGGATGTGTCACAAAACTATCAAATACACATATTAAAGAAAACACGAACAAATCTAGTCGATATATATTGAATATTGTTTTATCTTAAATAAATCAAATAATGCTTGATTTTGCGACTAAACTGGAGTAGGCCTAAACATGTGTGTTTGCGATATTTTCGGTACGCTTCTTTGAAGGTATACACATTGCCTATATTATATTGTTTACATTTTCTGTATTACTTAATTCTGTTAAATCGAAAAATATGCTTAATTGACTTTGGATGAAAGGCTGTACGTACGGAGGCCTATTAGTGCCAGGGTGGACTTTTTACTTTCCCAGACTTCAACAGCATTTTGAGCAAGCGGAAACTTTGTTTTGAGACGAGATATTCTATATGTCGAAGAAAATCAAGCATGTATCTTAAGAATCATACCTAGCAGTTAAACAATTACTAGAGAAAGTCACATGTAAACTGTCAAATCAGAAAGGAAACCTTTCCACCGCGGTGGAAATGTTTACGCCGCGGGGAAAAGTTTTCTCCTCGGCGGAAACCTTTTCTCTGCGGTGAAATCCTCTTCTCCGAGGTGGAAATGTTTTTCTTCTGATTTGACAGTTTACATGCGTTTTTCGACTTTCTCTGCAAATCGTTTTACTTAATGGTATGATTCTTATGATACACGCTTTCTCTCGAGATACAGATTCTATCGTCTCAAAACCAAGTTTCCACTTGTGCAAAATTTTCTGAAGACGAAAAACACTAAAAATGTCAAAATTCCACCCATGGCACTAATAGGGTTCCGTATGCAAGTCTATTTTCAGCGAAAAATGTAAAATTAGCTAGTAATTTGTGGGAATTCCGTGGTACTTTTGTCCTTTCAAACGGACGGTCTAGTGTTAATATATTAAAAGAGCATTCGGAACTTTGGCAGCTCATTCCGCTTTGAACTTGTCATCGAATGGCCGATCGGAAGAAAGAAAGCTCATAAAAAACCTTCCCAATATGTGCACGACAGTAAAATGTGGGATTTTGTTTAATCTGTAATCCCTAAAACTGTAAGCAGCCGGTTTTTTGCCTCCAATGAACTCTCCTGCACTTTTTAGTTGTCCCTGCATGGTGATACGACAACGCTTGGTTATATTGAAAACTTTTTGGATATTAAAGTGGCATGAGCTGCCAAAATCCACACTTTTTTCAGAATTTCTGATCGTCGCGACAATAAAAGGTGTTAAGGGCCATCGAAAAACTAAATGATTGGCGTTGAAATGAGGGAAATCCATAAAGTCTACGGCCTATACAAACCGAAATAGTGTCCGAAAAGTAAAATTTAAATAACCGGGACGATCATTCATTTATTCTAAGCCAAAGTTGGTTCAAAACAATACTTTATCGTTCATTTTCGAGACTAGAAGAACTAAAAAGCTTCTGAATTATACGTCTTGAGAAAAATAGCCAATAATTTCAATATTCAGTTTTAAAGTCAAAACATCAACATTTTGGCAGCTCATGCCACATTAACCAATAAAGTTTGTTCTTCTTTGACATGTTCGCACAAAAGTGCTTACATCGAAATGGCATTTTCTTTATTTTAGTCACGGGGGCTTACCCACCTTTTTTTCGTATACCAGGCTGATAACTTACCCAGAAGAAATCGAAGAAAGTTCGTGGTGATTCACATAACAATGGTTAGTTTATTGGTTAACATTACAAAATGAAATCAGGAAATTTGCGAAAATTAATAGTTTTCTGTTTGATGTTGATAGAAATCCATCCAGAATGAATATCAGCCAATTACACCACATATACAGGACCACTTATTTTTCGTTTCAAGAAGACCGCCAGTCCGACTAGAGCGAGGAGAATGCCCACGGTAGCAAGACCTAAACCGACAGCTGGCATCGGAGATCCCGGTGTTCCCTTTTTCTCAGGAATGCTGACGTCAAGTTGGACACCTAAAGTCAAAACCAAGTTAAGACGAACAATAAAAACAACAGACATAACATTGATCGACAGCTTTATTTCGCAGTTTTACAATATAATTTGTATATAACTATAACAGACATCTCGGAAGGCAATCGTGATGACGAGCCTATCTTTGTGTACCCAAGTACTGACAAATGCTAGTCTTGCTATGCATAGATAGTCGCGTCATCACAATTGCTCGGAAGGTTGACAAGTGAGCTTTTCTGTTGAACAATTGGAGTGAGTGATTGGGGTTTTACGTCCTGCTCAACAGTATTTCGGTTATATGAAGACGTTGTCTCCTTGTGACAGGGCGGATTTCCACCGCTCTTTTAGGTGCTGTCTCACCGAGACGACTTGCCGAAGACAACCAGCAAGCCCCCTCACCCAGTCACAGTATACTGACACCGGGCCAACCAGTCGCTGCTCTAACTCCTATTGCTGAGCGCCAAGCGAAGCAGTAACAGCTACCACTGTTTAGGTCTTTGGTCTGACTCGACCCGGGCTTGAACCCGGATCTCCCAGGCCTGAAGCGGACGCTCTACCGACTGAGCTATGGAAACGGCGAGGAAAATCATGCAGCGTGTAGTAGGTAGGTACTTTTGACATCTATATGTTAATCTCAACAATGAGACATGTACATGAGATGAGCGAACAGTTTACAATTGCAAGAACACAATTTACCAAATTATTTGTGTTCCCAATCGTTACAATTAAAAACTCTAAAGATTGTGATAAACCTCGACCGTTTAGAGTCTTTTTCAATTAATTCATTCATTCATTGAGTGAAAAAAAGTTGATCGAATGCCAAAACTCGGGAGATTCGCCAAAAGCTAAACTTTCAAGTTGTATATTTAAGACAATTAGCACCTGTAAGAAATGTTTGAAACTCTCTTTAAACGTGGGTTCCATACTAATGATAAAAAATTAAGACATCAACACGTCTTGACGAAGACTTGACGAAGACACTGGCACAGGTGTCGAAAGCTCGTGTTGTTCAAGAACAACTGACGACGTGGTAATGTCTTAATTTTTTATCATTAATTTGCACCTGGTTTCACTGGTTTATTTCTTGTACTGTTTCTGAATGGAATGAGCATTGATTATTCTCAGAGGTCAACTGAGTTTGTACCACTGGAACGTTTAGATACCACCGAAAACTGGAGTATTCTTGTAGTAGTATTTAGGTCACTGCTTAAACCATGCAATCACGATCCTTGCGAGAAGAAATGTGCACATTTCTGTTACATTGATTTACATGTAACATGTTGGTCAATAACGTGATAGTAAAGAACATATCACGACTTTCTACCGACCTCGTTGCGTGATCCTTTGGTTTTTTAAGTGACCCTCCAGATTATTTCATTTTTATAGTGGGAGTATCGACAGTCAAGCATATCCCCCCCCCCCCCCCCCCCCCCACGAACAGTTTTGTTTCGAAGGAACTTACGTAGACCTTGCCTTGCAGGGTTCACTTGACTTTGATAACGATGTAAGAACTACATCGAAACGTCGTCACCCAATAAACCAAGAAGTTGTTATCCATAAGTAATTCTTCACCTTATTACGTAGAACTTCCCATTCCGTTGGTGAGTCAGTTAACCATCTTAAGTGGTTCGGGTACAGATTTTGAGTATTTTGGGTGATTGCATCCAATCACTTATGGAGGGATTCTTGACAGTGAACATCTGATAGTAACGTTCTACCTATTTAACCTATTTGATCTTGGTGCATTGTGCAAGCTTAAATTCCTCACAAGGCTTACAAGTCTAGATTCGATTAATTTGACATTGTTTTGTCTGTAGATGTAAACGTGTGAGAGAGGATAGGCTAGGCTATAAGGGACGTTCTTATATGTTCATTTATTTAAAGTGGCATGAGCTGTCAAATTTCAAACTTTTTTCATAATTTCTGATCGTCCCGACAGAGGCTTTGAAGACCATTGAAAAACTAAATGATTGGCGTTGGAATGAAGAAAACCCATACAGTATGTGGCCTGTACGAACCGAAAACGTGTTCGAAAAGTAAACAAAATTTAAATAACCGGGACGACCATTCATTCATTTTAAGCCAAAGTTAGCTCAAAACAATTCTTTATCGTACATTTTTCGAGACTAGAAGCACTGAAAAGCTTCTGAATTATACGTCTTGAGAAAAATAGCTAATAATTTCAAAGTATCAACATTTTGGCAGCTCATGCCACTTTAACTTGGTCTCACCTTCAAATCTTTTCGGTCCTGTGGCACGTGTTATCAGAGATTTGCTTCGAACGTGGATGATAGGATGGTTGGTTTGTCTGGATCTCTTATCCAATGAACTCCTTGGACATCTCACGGATTGACAATGTGGGGCGGGGTCATGTGGTCCACACACTGTCACCTGACAATCCAAAAACACTTCTGGAAGGGTTCCGACAAATTCAAAAGATGAAAATTCAAATCTGGCGAAATCTTCACCAGAGGGTAAAATGCTGGTAGTTGAGTCCACGGGACACCTGAAACCAAAATTCAAATAAAAACAACTCTATAAGCAGTAACCAGGAAGTACAATGTTACGAGAGTGGGTATAAACTGTTCTAAAAATTGACTCTTGGAAAACGTATGTTAAGTAAGTGTTCTGTTAATGTCAAAGAAAAGAAATATTCTATCTCACCCGTTTCGAACCAGCCAATACGTCCTGGAGGTGTCGTTTTGAAATGGTTTCGCCATACAAGATTCAACAACAAGTCGGAGGTCAGGGTCATCCGAGTCCACAGAAATCTGAACGAAGAGACTTTCTCCCAAACCTACTTCATGTGGCCACTGGTTTATTCTATGGTAGAAGAATTGATCCCTGTAGAATTCCATAGATGTCTTGAAGGAGCCCTCAGCGTTTATGATAGACGGCGCATGTCTTGGTTCGTTTATAACATACTCTCCCTCCACGGTGAGATTTCGTTTGAGGATACACTCAATCTCAACCTTTGTGACGTGCTCTCTTGTAATACCACCTTCTTCCCGTTGATAAATCCTCAAGTTTCCACTGTAGTACACAAATGAGGATGCTTCCTACAGAATTGAAAAGGGAACGTAAAGTTATACATCCAGTTTGGCTAGCATAATAAAATGTTGTTTCAAACGTCAAACGTTTCATTTTGTTTATTATGCTGTGCAAATCGAAAGAGTATCAAGCCAGTAAAGTTGAACTTTTATTTCAGTATTATTGCCTTCTCTACATTAAATAACCATTATACCGGGAACTTGAAATTAGTTCTATGAAACCGATCGTTGAGAGTTCCCGAGAACTTCGTGGTTTCTCCGGACAAAAACTCCTGCTTTTCTTAGTTCATCATACATGGCTTAAGCGTTTACTCGGTGTTTATATGTCGTCAACCTTCTACATCTCAACACAATCTTATTCACATGATCATGCTGATTGCCGACCAAAAGTCGGAATAAAATGCATGCGTACATGTTGCTACTTTGTAATGGAAATTGTACTGAACTGTTTGGCAGCGACCAGTTTCCTTAAGTCTCGCCACGACGGAATAGCTGGGGGAAATTGGTAACGCCACGCTAACTCCAACAGTTATAACGGCATGACTTCGACTTCGATTCGGGCCTGATGACATGAAAAACTAGAGAAGGTCGACAAATAAAAATGCCCAACATGTCAACAGTTTGAACGTCCAGACACCAAAAGAAGTAAGTAACGGACTTGACACACAAATTCTTGGCTCAAGAAAGTCGTTGTCAGTTTCTTGTGTTCGGTGTACACTAAACCTAATATTGAACTCGACAATGGACCCAGGCCACTATTACTTCATTAATTTTAATTGTTTTTTTAGGGGTTAATTGTGCTTCAAATACTACCGAAGGGCCGTTAAAGACCCATACCAAAGCAGAAGAGTTATATAGGTTCAGGTTCGAAACTTCGCTGGCCGGTTAATTTGACTGAATCTCTACAAAGTAGATGAGCGAGTTGGAAAAAGTCTTCCTAACCGCTGTCATCATATTGCGCATCTGGTTTAACGAAATGGTTGGCTCAGTAGTTGTCTTGTTATTGATACCAATATTCAAGACAACTTTCTCAGGTTTGGGACCTTGATACTTTTGAATTAGCGTCCGAAAGGAATTGAAGTTGGCACCTGGAAAACATTCTACCTGAATATCAGGGTGGGGAGCAAGGTTTATTCTAGACAGATTAGAATCCCCATGTAATACATGTAGTATTTTCTTATCTACATCAGGAATGTTCCATTAAGAGGAGGTGTACCGAAATTTCCAAAATTTTGAATAAGGGAAGTTATTCGGAGGGGATATCACAGCATCTGAAATATAGGAATAGGCTGACAAAACTGGAGAGGAGGGAGGAGGAGAGGGGGTAGAGGTATTAGGTCTAGGAGAGGTACTAGGTCTAGGAGAAGGTATCCTAGTAGGAACTGGGGAGGGTGGTGGAAGAAAGGGGATAGAGGTACTAGGTCTAGGGGAGCGGTTCTTAAAGGATAGAAAAGAATGGGCAGAGGTATTAGATCTAGTGGAGGGGGGGGGGGGGCAGTAGGAAATGGCGAAGGGGAAACAGTGACAGACCGATGGGTTTGGGAAGAGGGTGGTGAACTAACCTGAGTAATGGCAGCAGAAGTGGCAGAATTAGTGAGGTAAAGAAAAGAATAAAATTTCTGTATAAACATATGCCTATTTGAGTGCTTTACGATGACAACCTCGGTGTGTTGTGCGAACTTGGTGTGTTTTTCTTCGTGGTTGTGTGGGTGAGAGTAGCCCGGATTAGCAGTCTTACGGCGACTGGTATTATATGGCTGCTAATGTGTCTTGTCGAACACGGAGAGAAAAAAAAATTCGGAAGAGCCCAGATTTCTCGGCTAGGGTGAGGGTCGTGAATGTATTACTTACGTGTACATTGGGCACACACTCTGCTATAGGCGCATAGAGAACAAGCTCATTGCCCAATCTGTGACCAGAACACATTTTCTCGCCTAAAGTGATGTGGTTAAATTCCATCCCATTTCCTAAACCATGTGGTCTGAGACGGTCAATATCGACGGTAACATTAAACATCCGATCATCACATGCCACTTGGGTAGCCATTATAACAATGTCGTCTGCAAAAACAAATTTCCTTAATATTATTCATTTATAGAACCATGTCTCCCATTCCGGATTGAATAAAATGTCATCATTCCACTTGCATGGCTCAATTGTAAACACCTTTCTTTATGTTCGGGAAATACATTAAATTTAAATTTAAAGAAACATCAACAAAATTAATTTAATAGTAAGAAGTGTAGCAAAAGTTAACATGTTAGGCTTGCTCATGAAACCAAGCTTATCCTGCAATGACTGAGTAATAAACTTACATATGGAATCCTTTATACCAAACTTATACGGTCATGACTGTGTAATAAACTTACATAGTCATAGCCCAGATTACTTCAATAATGGAAAAACGATATTTTTTAACTTGTCCCGCCGAAAAAAACGGCGGCACAAATGTCACAACAAATAAGCAAAGAATAAAATATTTAAATTAAAGTAAAGTGACTAAAGATATATGAGTGACGTATTGCTACGACGCCCCGCCCAGTTGAACTGGTCGTTTTGATGTTTTACTATGACGGTTACGTCAGGTTGAAAGCCAGTGGACTTCGAAACAAATATTGACTGCATAAGGGAAAGTTTACCACTTCACAGTGGCGTAAGTTTGACAAACTCCTTCTTCGTGGTCTAAACTATCGAAATGCAGTGGTAAATATTATATTCTTTGTTTATTTGTTGTGAAAATTGTGCCGCCATTTTTTTCGACGGGACAAGTTAAAAAATATCGTTTTTCCATTATGGAAGTAATCTGTGATATGACGAATACGGAAAAAAAAACGGCAAAGCCCAGATTTCTCGGCTATGTTCTTCCCTGCCAGATTTAGACATTTTCACTCATTCGTTATGTAGAAGACATGTAAACGCTAAAGGTCGGAGGTTTCTTCTAAATTTTAAATTTTAGTGGGAGAGGAAACCGGACTCTTTGTCAGGAAGAACCCCCCGACCTTCGGCGTGTACATGACTTCCACATAGGGCGAATAAGTAAAAACAAAATTTTACTTTGGTCTAAATGGGATTCCTACTTTTAGATGAACGGCTTGTGACGGACCTTACCTATAGAATAACTTTCTGTGGTCGTTTCCATCTCAGCTACAAAATAAATAAATCGATCAAATATAGGATAATTTGACGGTGAGAAAAAATAATTTATAATTGCGTGAGATTTAAAGGTGGAGATAAAACAAATAACAACAAGCAATTGTATCGAGCTGGCTCCCATAGGCCATCGTATTCATCTGTGTGAATCTTGCACGCGGTTAAGGGTGTGAAAATACATTGAAAATGAATCTGTCAGACAAACTCGTGTTCGATCGTCAGTGGAGCGCGCCATTGACGTTTTGAAATTGACAGGAAGAAGTATAAGTAAATTACTTTCCTTGGAGGTTACTGTTTCCTGTATGACTATAACCTGCAATGTCAGCGGTAAGACTAACTTGTATGAAACTTCTCAGCGAACCCCACTAGTCACGTAGAGACCAAACGCAGTCTGTCATGTTTTCCCAAAAGGTTGATTTACTAGGTAGTATATATTTCAGAGTTATTAGAGTTTATCTTAGTTGTTAGCGCATCGAAATGATTGAAATTAACCTGGGTTTAAATTGCAGACATTCAGAGTTGACCAATTTCTCTTAGCTAATGTAGTGACTGGTCAGCCGGGCGTATGGTGATTGGCCGATCGGGACACACAGCTAAGTTGTGCTGTGAAGATGGCTGCCGAGTCAGTTAGACGTTCTCTGATAACGCTTGTTTACTCGTATAGTTATGGTTTTGGAAAATCCAATCAGAAATGCAATTCAACAATTCAACTGCAGTTCAGTAGCTTTTTAGTGCTATTTGTCTCGAGAATGTACGTGGAACTATAATGTTTTGAACTTGCTTAGAATTGAAATGATTGCACCGGTTATTTAAATTTCGTTACTTTTCAGACACTATTTCAATCCGTACACACAGACTGCATGGAGTCGTATATTTATACCTGAAAATGTTTGTATCTCTCGTATAGATTCTAAAGTTGTCTATATAGCTTTTCTAGAAAAAAAATATCATTCTTGTTCCGGTGTGCCTTTCCAATAGGGACTTTAATTACAAAAATATATTTGATAGAGAGGGGTTATATACAACCCATTCCGGAATAAAGAAGCGAAAAGATTACCTGCTGTTGTGAAATCTGGAGGAAAACAGTCGACTCCCGCATCTTCATTGTGATTGCAATTGTGGTGCCCTTTTATTTGATGGTGACATTGTGTAAGGGTTTGTTCATAGCCACGGCAGCTGACATCATCGAGAAGTATGGGTACAGATCCCTGACCAAACCGGGCCGAACCATATGCCTTGGCATTCGATGTGCTGTGAAGAATTCAAATGAATAGATATAAATGGTTGAAAATTACAATCATATAATCATATCTGCATTATAGTCGCAGTTCCATGATGCTGCAAGTCTCCCGGGGGGTTCCCCTCCCCCCCCCCCCCCCCCCACCACAACACAAGAAGGAATTGTGTACGGGGGCATTTTCTCTAAAGGTCCAGTTATACAGAGCGCGAACGCGAACGCGAAAACGAACGCGGTTTTTCGTCCTGGAATAGCTCAGTCATATTTATGTAATGTCGTTCATATAGAGTGCGAACGCGAACGCGAACAAATTTTTGTTCGCGCGAACGACTGCCTTGATTGCGTCCAGAGCGAATTTTCTAAAAAAGTTGCGCGTTTTTTTTTTCCTATCAACCAATCAGCAGGTACTTCCTTCGCATCATTTCCATAAATAGAAACTTGAACCGTTGCAAGAAAAAGCTATAGGCACTAGCGTCAGTCTACTTTGCGAAGAAGAATGGACAAGACGATGGAGAACACAGAAGCCATGCTTCTGGAAATTGAGAAGAATCCTGTTTTGTACAACAAAGCAGATAAAGATTTCAAAGATATCAAGAAAAAAAAAGACATATGGAAAGCAATTGGACAGAAAGTGGGACTGGCAAGTATGTGATTGGAATTTATTTGAGTTTATATGTTTCAACAATTTTAAAACACGGTTTAACTTCCAAATGGCCAAATTTTATCTTTCACAGCAAGAAAAAGACCAGCTGCCCCGAAAGCCGTCAACAGTTTTCCGCGTTCGCGTTTATGCTCTATTTGAATGGCAAAACTGCTCCAAAGTCGCGTTCGCGTTTGGGTTCGCGCTCTGTATAACTGGACCTTAAAGGCCCGTTATCACTGCGCGATTTGTCGTACCGACTTTTAGGACGCGATTAAAATGAATGATTTTAATCGGTCGATATGTTTTCCCAACCAATCATATGCATCCATTTGAATCGCATGTTGCAAGTCGGTTCGACAAATCGCACAGTGAGAACGGGCCTTTACATTCTCTCTTTATTATCTATAAACTATTTCCCCATGGTTACAACCTATCCTGTTAAAGGAGGGGAAATCTCTAGAAATACATAGGGATTATCGTCGATAACAACCTTCAAAGTACTTAGAACATTTCACGTCAATTACCTCCAGTGACCCTCAAGCTAATAAAAACAGACAGAAGTATGTCCTTTCAGTGGCTTATCTGTGTAGCCATTTTTCCGTTTTAGGATGACGTGATGTTGGTATAGCTATTTTTAGATCAATAATGACGTATTTTTACCGCTCTCTAATGTATAAGGGTAGATTTAGGTCCAAAAAAACATGGCGACAAACTTGAAGTGGGAAGATTGTCTCCGAATATATAGGTCAGTATGCAACCGCGCGCCATTTCTTAGCCAGCCATTGGCTAAATTGCATCACATGGCTACTCTGTAACGCACTTAAATTTTTATTCAACAATAATTGGATAAAACTAATGAAAAAATGGTGGCGGCCTTGTGAATGGCCTATGGAGCTTATTCTCTATTGTAACGCCACCTTCAAATTTCAATTATTCACTAACGAAGGGATAAAACATACATTGGACAGTTGTTTTGGACTAAATGAACTCTACTCTTTCCATCTAAACTAGTCTAAAGCTTAGATTTTCTTTCCCTTTAAACACTGGGTCTACCTGCATGACTGCTGAGCCACGTCCTCTCTTTCACACCTTTTTTACCTGTATTTAAGCATCCTACAGACAACTTGGGCAGCATTATCGTTCCAGGAATCGTCACAAATCGTGCCCCATTCTCCTCCATAAAGAACCTCTACTCGACCCTGCCATGATCTACCACCGCCCACCAGTCGCACGTTATTCAGTTCATAATCCCTGGGAACTGAAGCGAAAATACATAGGTTTAAATACGTTAACGCTAATTCATGAGGCAGTTCAAACATAAAATGCTTACAAATACTCATCTTCACATAGCTTTTCTTCATTTATTTTATTTAGAAATCGTTATCATTAGGATATAGAATGTCTTGCTTTGTATATTTATAAACACTAAAACAAAGAGAAAATCTTTTTCATTAAAATAACCATGAAGACAAGTTTCTAGTTGTGTTTAAAAATGGGGTATGACATTTAGACCTTTATACCAATCATAGGTTGTAGTAAGAAACCAAAACCCATGATATTTCTTTAAGTTTAAGTGGCATGAGCTGCCAAAATGTTGACATTTTTGCGTTAAAACAGAATGTTGAAATTATTGGCTATTTTTCTCTAGACATATAATTCAGAGGCTTTTTAGTGCTTCTATTCTCAAGAATGAACGATAAAGTGTTGTTTTGAACTAACTTTGGCTTAGAATGAATGAATGGTCGTCCCGGTTATTTAAGACATATGATTTACGTCGGACGAAATTCTTTAAATTAAAGCTAGACATTCATATTGCGTTTTAGTTTTAGAACAAATAAACACATTTTTGGGAATGCACTGCAATAGGTACAGAATTAGAAAAAATGTAGACCTAATTCAAAACATGTTACAAAACGGACAGTCTCTCCTAATCCTTTTAGAATGGATTTAGAACTTCCACCGAGACACGAGAATGTCAACTTCCACTTTGCTAATCTCTTGAAGATTGAAGATCTGTGATGTTCTTGTTTGTCTTTTTTGAAGGGTGCACGGTTTCCAGGGATGCACTGTCATCCAGCACATGGAGAACGTTAAAGAGATCTCAGTGTGAGTTCAGGATCTTTTTTGTATGATACATGTGAAGATTATGTCCAGGTTTCAAACAAAAACCAAAATCTGAAATAGGATTTATCCTACTGTCTTTCGTTGATATCTAAACACCCGGAAACATCGTTATATTACAATATAACATTAAATGGGTTTGTATTGAACTCGTAAATGTATAGGCCTATTGACTGATTGATTATTTGGTGTTTTAAGGTTATTTCACTGATATGGCGGCGTTGCCTGAGGGAAACCCACGACCTTCCAGTGGTAACTGGCAACCATCCTACATAGGTCGTTCGAGTGAAATCCCAGTCAGAAAATTTTCCAATTTTTTGGGGACTGAGTGGGATTCGAACCCGCGACCCATTTATGAAAAGCTGTTCGGATTGAGCGTCCAACGTTCTACCTACTGAGCCACGGAGGCCCCCCGTAAATGTATAAGTAGATAATTGGATCCCTGTTGAAAGATGGATTTATGTATGGGTAATTATGGGATATAAAAATGAAGTGTTTTTACCTTTGTCCAAGCCCTCCACCTACGAATAACAAAAATGATGAAATTCGAATAACTACGTATTGAAAACATATTGAGCCATACGAATGGCATATGAGCACATAGAGAGCAAGATGTTGTGACTATATTACCAAACATGTGATATATTTATTAAAGTGGCATGAGCTGCCAAAATTCACACTTTTTTCATAATTTCTGATCGGCACGACAGTAAGAAGCTTTGAAGGCCACTGAAAAACTAAATGATTGGCGTTGGGATGAGGAAAATCCATACAGTATGTGGCCTGTACGAACCGAAAACGTGTTCGAAAAGTAAACAAAATTTAAATAACCGGGACGACCATTCATTCATTCTAAGCCAAAGTTAGTTCAAAACAATACTTTATCATACATTCTCGAGACAAGAAGCACTGAAAAGCGACTGAATCATACGTTTCGAGAAAAATAGTCGATAATTTCAACGTTGTTTTAACGTCAAAATATCAACATTTTGGTAGCTCATGCCACTTTAAGCCCCAATCGATCAATCATTTCCGTATTTGTCTCTATGTAGAGGACTTCTATGCTATACTTACCGTTTGTACAACGAGGAGCAGTGACAAGAGTAGCAGGAAAGACAATCCCATGGTCATTTGATGTTTACTTTACCGTCAGCTTAGTTTAAATATTATAGAGTAAGGGGTATCTGGGCGGGTCAATTTCAGTACAATACCTTTATTCTTTGTTATCTTTCATATCGGATCACGTCATAAACGAAATTATTGGTCTATACATGATAGCTCGATATCGATGTTGATAGGGCATTTTCCGTAAACTGAGTTTATATCATGTGATTTCAGGTAGATAGGCATACGTATCTCACAAGCTGTCATGTAGACAGGATATAAAGTGTGATTTCGACACCTATTGCAGACTGCCAAAATGTATATGAGTGGATGGAAAACATGACGTCATAATTATGTTTGACAAAGTGCATTATTAGTGCACGAACTGTGTAAGGGAGGTAGGGGAAGGTTTAGAGCAATTGTATTTAGTTTACCTTTCGAATGTATCAAGCATTTGTGTTTAAGATTGTTTAAGAACTGACAGTGAAAAGTAGGCCTACATCCATATAGAATATCACAAGCAAAACATTTTCTTTGAAACTTTCAACGCCACCATGGCTACATGCGTTTCTTTCACGTGCTCACTTTTAATGCCAACAAGGAAGAACATTAAATATGCCAATAAAACGGTTTTGCAATAATTATTTTATTCTTTTTGCAAATGCAAACGATTAAACTTTGACATTAAGAATTAGGAAAGTGTATCGGTTTGCGTGCGCGCGTGTGCGTGAAGAAGGGGGTGGGGTGTATGTGGGGGGGGGGGGGGGGGGAAGTTGGTCTGGTCGCTTGGAACAGAAAGTTATCTCAATTTTAAAGGTTTTAAGGCTATCTTGATAAATACACTAAAGTTTAGTGAGTCCGTTTTAAATCATTAACCATACATGTAGCTTATCTTGCACAAGTCAAACGCTTTTTTAGTTATGGCGGCCATCTTGAAAAAGTCGCGTCCCGGAAGTCAGTGAGCACATCGGGTACTTGCCTATCATTGCAAGCATTACCACATACCGGCGACTTTGTTTATATATTTTTATGATCACTAAAACACACGGGCACAGGGAAAATCTTCTTGTCACTGCACGAAGTCGTTCTCGGCCTGCTGTATTTGGTATTGCTTGCAATGCTAACCGGATACAACACAAAACTGTTGAAAACCGCGATACGATTTATTTAGGGTAGGCTAAATGCATCCACGTACTATGTCAATCAGGCCCATTTTAAGGCCTCGATCGGTACCCGTCACCATTCCAGTAACCTATTTTTTCGCGTTTTACTGAAGATTTCCTCTGTACATATGATGTATACAGTGTACGCCTCTTCGGACTGTGAATAAAAATCATCAAAAAATCATCTGTGTTTTTTTAATGTAAATAATATTCTGGATTTTATCGGTGTCTGTCTGTGTGTTCGGATGAATTTCAGAAATTATTCAAAACCGTCCGTTTGCTTTTTTAATAACAGAGGATATTAAAAACAATCGATAGATTGGGTAGAATTTCGTCTCAACTAAATAATAACATCATCTCTATCAAACCGATATCTGCTTTATCTGAGTTATTTATTTGCCCACTTTGAAAATAGTTATTTAACTTTATAACTTATTTTGTTTTAATTGTAATTAGAACATTGACTTATGTCGAACTAAGCAACTAATGTTCCGCTGACTGAAACACCGAGGTCTTTCGTTAAATCTCTGTACGTTACGAATCGTGTTAGCCAAAGGTATCGTTTACTGATAGAGGCCTCCGTGGCTCAGTAGGTAGAGCGTTGGACGCTCAATCCAAACAGCCTTCCGCCAATGGGTCGCGGGTTCGAATCCCACAGTCCACACAAAAAAATTGGAAAATTCTCTGACTGGGTTTTCGCTCGAACGACCTATGTGGGATGGTTGCCAGTTACCACCTGAAGGTCGTGGGTTTCCTCTGGGCATAGAGCCCGGTTTCCTCCCACAATAAAACTGGCAACGCCGCCATATAAGTGAAATAATCTTGAGCGCGGGGTAAAACACCAACCCCAAACAATCAATCATTTACTGATACACACTTGCTTTTTATACAAAGAGAAGATATCGCTTTAAAAAAAGACCAAAAACGACAATAGTATGTTTTGGGGCAGAAATTTGGTCGCCAAATATCCCATTCCTGTATTTACATTGGAGTTCTTTCTTTGAAGACAATACAGTTTATTCCTATTCAGTTGTAATCGAGATCAATGGTAACAAAACGACACATACTCATCATTGTATTTTCCTGACCAAGCTAGTGGATTGTAAAACGTGTCCTCCACTCATTGACGTTTGTGCCCGCAGCCGCACTCATGTGTCTTATCCGGTTTTACTTACTTTGCCGGCCAGAAAGCCCGTTGCATGCATATGATCACAGGCACACGGAGTGCTCTCCCTTATCCACCCTCTGTTATACCAAAGAGAGTAGATGGCTACAGGTCACAGTTTCTCACTTCCGGATTTAGTTCCAGATATTTTTGTGTGTTTTTTTTTTAATTATTTTTTCCTGGCCCCCTGCATTTTTTTTCTGGGCATTTTTTGTAGTTTTTATGAAAGGACAGGGGTTGAGTTACTGTCTGGAAATGATTTTAGAAGTGGAATGGGACCAGTTCGGGTGGATGGAGATCTGGTAGTTGGGGGTGCTTTGGTTTGTTTACATGCGGCGGTATATGTTCAAAGAGACCCCTATCAGCTGATTCTACTCGTATCTCAAAATTTCTACCTTCAACGTATGAAAAAATTGTGCTTAAAATACTGCCAAAGGACTGTTCAAGGCCCCCACCGAAGGATTTGGTTCAACGAAAGTTAGGGAAGGTGCTATGAGAGCAGACATTAACACTACCGCAAATGGGAAATGAAGGAAAATGAAACTGTGAAACTGCTGCCAGATTGACAAGAGTGGTCACTTCGTCCAATCAGCGTTGCCGGCATGTTTTCTGGCCCCCTAGCGGAAGGGTGTTCCGACTGTACACAATTCAACTGTTCAGCGCCACCTACAGAAAGGAGGTTCCTAATAATCGAATCGTGTCCGTGTCAGGGGGGTACTTTAGTTACCGTACCATTGTAAATATTTCCAAGTTATGATTGTTACACTTTTTGTTGTTTGTTCTCTGCTTTGTTAAAGTGTCAAGTACAATAAAATTGAATTAAGTTGAAATTGTTCAAATTCAACATGGCGCGGACGAAGTGACCACTCTTGTCAATCTACTCTCTTTAAATTGGTTATACTATAAATCAATATAAAATAGAGATTGATCCTACTGCCATTCGTTGAGATATCAATTCTAAAACGATTGAGTGACATGTTGCTTTAACACAAAGGGAGACCACTGATGTCCACGTCCTTAAAATTGTAAACAACTACACGTGACACTGATAGTTGGCTCGGTTGTGTAGAGAGATATTCGATATAATTCTGGTAGGTAACGTTTAAGCCGCCGACAACCTGTTTTGTTATATTGATTGCTACTCTCCTAATACATATAATATACAATGAAATACCTTGAAGTCCATATCATATTTTGCCTTGACATCCATGGGCGCTGCCATCTTGTTTTAGAATGTATTTAAGAGCTGATGTAGTGCCGATTATATTTTTGATTTTTAACAAGTATTTCTGCCCTAAGAACCTGCAATGCAGCATATTATGATAGGGTTACATGTTTGCGAACAGAATAGAACAGAGAAATAAATAGTATATAGATTAAAAATTCTCAGTAGGTTTCTTACAGTTCACTATGCGCGAAACTGAAGGGCGACGGCTCTCGAGCCAGGTCACGTATTGAAGATCTCGTAGAATGGCACGAGATCTCGATTGATGTCGGGGGTTTCCTCTTCCACTAATCCTGACAACGCCGCCATATAAGTGAAATAATCTTGAATGCGGCGAAAAACATCAATCAATCTTGCTAAAAGGGACCCCATCTCTACACTGTGCTTTTGACGAACAAACCCTCCAGTGTGGTCTATGTATTGCATTTCATTCGCAGAAGTCCACTAAAGGCGTTTAACTAACTGCACTGTGTACACAGTCATCAAGCATAGAAGAGTCATAGAAGAGTTTGAATCACATCCGGTCGAAAAAAACGGACAAATCTGGACTAGATATTAGGTTGATCGATCAATGTGGAATGGTTGCCAAATACCAGTCGGTCAAGGGTTAATCGGGGATTACCTGCGTAAGTCCCCGAGCCATTGATGGCTCAGTCCTTCTATCGATGAGGCGCAAAATCAAATCCTACTCACTCTTAAGTGAGTGATTTCTCACTCAATCGCCTTATGGTGAAGAGTTGCTATGCAGGTACCCGTCGAATGTCGGGGGTTTCCTTCGAACAGGGCGCGGTTGCATCCCCCCCCCCCACTAATCCTTGCAACGCCACAATATAAGTGAAACAATCTTGAATGCGACGAAAAACACCCTATCAATCTTGACAATAGGGATCCCATCTGTACTGTTGACGAATTGCATTTGCCATTGGCAGAAGTCCTTCTTAATGGATTTTTCACTCGGTCGTCGAATGTGGAAGAGTTGCCAGGAACTCGCCGAAGGTCGGGGTTTTCTCCGGGCAATGATCCCAGTTTCCTCCACAATAAACCTGGCCACGCCGCCATATAAGTGAAATCATCTTGAGTGAGGCGTATCACATCGACCAATCGCAATGCGTTTAACAAACTGCATTGTGGACAAGTCATCAAACATAGACGGGTCGCAGTTTGAATTCACACCCAGTCGAAAAAACGGATAAATCTTGACTGGATATTGGGTTGATGGATCAATGTGGAATGGTTGCCAATTGCCAGCTGATGGTTGGGGGGTTTCCTAGCTCAAAGCAGTTTCCTCATCAAGTAATGAGTGGGTTTCCACTTCATCGCCGTATGAGGAGAGCCAGGTACTTGCCGAAGGATGGAGGTTTCCTCACCCACTACCCATATAAGTGAAATAATCTTGAGTGCGGCGTTAAACATTAGTCAATCAATCAATCATGAAGTAAACTGATGCCGTACTATACGTGAACCATAAAACGTCAAGTTCAAATAACATACATTGGGCGTCAGCTCATCAGTTTTTTTTTATCACATAATATTTTTTGGCTAAGAAATCATTTGAACTGAAGAGCCCATAAAACTTTGTCACTACATTTTGCTGTGAATGGTCCTGGATTGATTGATTGTTTTATGTTTTACGCCGCGCTCAAGATTATTTCACTTAAATGGAGGCGTTGCCAGTTTTATTGTGGAAACTCGAGACCTTCCGGTGGTAACTGGCTACCATCCCACATAGGTCGTTCGAGTGAAAACCAAGTCAGAAAATTTTCAATTTTTTTTTGTTTGGACTGAGTGGGATTCGAACCCACGACCCATTGAATGGTCCTGGAAGACATCATCTTCTTCAGTGACTCACCCTTTATCTGTGCCCATACAAGCGACGAAGTACAACATACAGATATCTAATGTATCAAATACAGCTTTATTTCTTCTCAAATACTTCCCACATAGGTCCCGAGGCCAACAGAGCACTTAAGACAATAAAGAGATTCAAAACTCATTGCTGTTCAGGAAGACATATAGCGCCGGCCGTGCCCAATCTCGCGAAATCTCTTTTCATTAAACCATTATACGTCAATTAAAAGAGAAATCCTAGACCTCCAGCGATTTACCCATTAAATGGAATTTGTGACCCAAATCACTTTTATCAACAGTAAAACAACAACAAAAAGTCAGTCAGCAACATCAACTTGTCATGGCATCAAGAGAAAAGTTTCCATTTCTACATCATTATTTATCAACAAGTCAGTCATATTTACGAAGAAATTATTTACAAAAAAAATTGACATTATGGTATAGACGCTTCCCCGGACCTTTTGAGATAAAGGTTGCTAGAAAAATTGGCACAAATCGTAATACTTTTGGTGGGTTAATAAAACGTTTGAAAAAAAAAGTTATTTTGACTAAGTTCATTGTATTTCAAGAGTGAATACTTCGAGATCATCGACAGTGGAAGACATGTTATTGTCGTAGGGCCACATGGGTCGCTACTTTTGGCTATGGAGGATTGTCGTCAGATCATGACTAGATGTGGAGACTGGATTTACCCACTAGTTCGTTCGGAGCACATTTTGTTGGACATATGAACGGTGAATATACAAACTAATCTACAAATTACAAAATCAAAGTTTTCAAGCTCTTCATGCAATATCAAACACAAGGCAAATTTTAATCATAGCTTAGTTTGATAGTGGTAAATCATGCAGTCATTCGCAAGACAGAGTGATTGGAAAAAACGTTTTGGTATTAATTGGTAGGGTCCTACACCAAAACTATAAAAAAAAATGCCCAAATACCCAAAGTAAGCAGCTGAAAGAAGGAAGATTGATACTTCCCGTCTCCAGGCTTTTCCCCTCCTGGTAATTCAGTAAAAAACGTATTCATGCCACACACGCAATTGATAGATGAATTAGGAAGACTTGGCATTATGAGTACACACAGTAAATGCTTTATTGCAGTAAATGCAGACGAAATACAATAACTGTAATATTTCTAGTAATGAGTAGAGGAATACATAAAATACAGAGAAAGGAGAGGAACAGTTGAAAACATAAAAGCCAAACATTTCTAAAAACGAGCAACAAAATGGTACATGAAAACATTCGGACAGCAAGGTTTGTTGAGGCTGCCACAATTATCATGGTTGGTTAGCCTGCGTTTGTTGGTAGTATTTCACCTTAAAATTTCGAGAGCATTTCATGATAAAATTGTGCTGTAATCAAACAGTCCAAAGACTGCTAAAATATGTTTCAAACAAGATTGACTCGCTTATATCATCAACAAATGGAAGGCGTTGGATTTTGTATTTTAAAGATGCTGGAGTCAATTACTCAATAACAAGGGCAAGTAAAATTGTGGCAATAGTTTCAATGTTTTTAGCCTAGGATGCTTATAAACAATAAACAGTTAGACAAAGGGCATAAATATAGTTTCAGAGTATTTTATTTGAAGTGGTGGGTAGATTTAAACACATTTATATGAAACACAAAAAAATGCAAACACAAATGAGGTGTCTAGGGGATGCAAACTAGGATATAACTTGTGACATAGAATTTCCAAACCATGCAATTTACCCAGAATGCAAGCAAAAAATGATTGCGACTAGTTCAGTTTGGGCTTCGCCATGCAGAAAAAAACAGTAATGGTTAATATTAACTTGTTTCATGCGGTTTTACATTACCAGCAGATTTCACTTAGATGTCCATACCTTTTACCTGCATGCTACATATCCAATCCAAATGGCTCCCAATCGGTAACAAAAATACGGTAACACAAAACAAGATAATCAGGTACAAAGATGCTTCCCAAACAGATCTAACAAAGAATATACTTGCAGTAAATAACTTAACAAAATATTGGGTTTTCAATATGCCAGATCATGAGATAAGCACCAGTATCTCTTAAAACAAAAAAGATGCAATAAATTTAAGGTAGTCTATGCCACTAAGACCTGTAAATAAATTGAAAGATTTCCACTGTAAACTTGAGTACTTAAGGCCAAAATAGGCGGCTGATAAAAAAAAAAAAAACCAAAAAAAAAAAGATCTACCAACATTTTGTTCTTTTAAAGCATAACTTTACAAATACAATAATAAATAGAAACAAAGTTTAAAAAGTGTCAATATCTTCACTACCACGTGTAAAATAAAAGGACAGAGAAACCTATGTGTAAAACAATGACCAGTATCAATTTACTATTGACTTTAGCGTTCCTAACGAACAATTAAAACTAATTATGTATATAAAATGTATGCTGATGTGCTTAAAAATGAGTAAAGTCCATTAAAACAAGCATTAATGACAGGGCATACAGACAGTTTTGCACAATTTTTTCCAGTTGTAACAATTAGTTTTTGGAAATCATAAAATATCTTTAACTCACAACTACGGAATTTTGTGAAAAAGGGTTCGAAATTTCAGAAAAAAAAGGCAAATGGCAGAATGTTAGTGCATCTCTTTTGAACGATTACAAGGAAAACATGGGATTATATTTGAACTGGGTGGAAAAAGAGTATTTCTAGCACTGAATGGAGAATATTGTTAAATTGTTTTGCAGGCATCCATGCCTGTCCAAGTGGGAAGAAAGAAAATGCAGATAATTGATTGTAAAATGTGAACGCTTCCAATGGAACAATGTTACTCCACGTAAAACGGTGGCAAGATTGCAGTTAATGAAAAATATTTATATACATATATATAAAAAAAAAGATTATATTTTTTTGCACAGGTGTGCTATGCCAAATTGGGACATCAGTGTTCAATATACTGAATGTTTGTTAATGCGTACTATTCATTTATAAAACATCTGGTCAATAAAAGAGGGGTGTTTTGACTACCACTATTAAAGTGACCTTAAAAACAAATTCAAATAGTTTGAAAACACAAAAAAGTATAGTAAGCACTAACAAATGTTATAGTAAGTGTGACAATAAATAAGGTCATGACCTCAATACTTTAGGGGTACATTTATATACAGTCTTTTACAAATATTTTGATTTTCAAAAGGTTCATGGCATCGAGTCATTTGTCATAATAGATACTATCTTATTCTGCACTGCAGAAACTCGATCGCATAAACAAGGATTTTCCATGTATCATTTCAATTCTAACAAACCATCTTGAATCACGCTTTAAGTAAAGCTGAGATTCAAATATTTTGTTCGTGAAGATCAGCTAAAGGACTAGATATATTGTTGCTAATGGTGATCGAATATATTCGAAGTATAGTTTATGTACTAGATCAGATCTATTCTATTCTTCTCTTAAGAGGCAATTGCCGTTAAATAAAATGAAATCCTGATTGCACCAATCGTTAATAAACCTCCAATATTTCCCTTGGAAGTCCAGGTTTAGTGGGAGTTATAATCCTGACGACTTTACTGGAAGAACCATGTGACAATTCACAGCTATCATACAATCAATTGTAATCTCTATCATAATAGATTACCATATAGCGATTAAAATAACATCAAAGAAAATAACAAGCTCAGAGGTATTAACAAGGGGTATTCTATGACTAGATGTGAGTGGTTGCAATTTGACCATAAAGCTCTCCACAAATGAGTATTCCGTCTTCATGCACCTTGCCGCAATCTCCAAGCTGGCTGAGTGTTGTCAATGGATTCTGCACTATGTTTGTTTGCGTAGGGATGTAGTGAGAAGACCTATGCGGGGACTAGGGGTTCAGTTTGGAAGTCACATACATGTACATTGCAAAGTGATGGTTAAAATACCAGCACATATGGATTTAAAAGTCATAAATCTACACAGCACCATGTGTATCATCTTTCAACAAATTTGTACACTATTATACAAAACGGACAAAATGACTGATCAGTACATGTAGTGGATGAATGAAATACTGGCTACAACATATGAATAAAAATGTATTTTCCTCGAACATGAAGCAGCCAAAGGGAAGCTAGATGTTCCAACAGTAGCACAGAATCCATCATAAACACCCAAGCAGTGAGTATAAACTGGCAAGAGTTAATTATTTGTCTTTGAGCCAGCACTTTGACGTCAGTAGGGTGTGTACCGTTGGTAACCAGCTCTGCCATAAACGGTAGCCTGTAATGAGACAAGCAGGGCATCCCAGTGTGAAAAAGGATTTCCCATGCAGCTAGTTGGGACAAACAGTTGGCAAAAAAAACCCGCCACAATCAATAACAAAACACGGAGAAAAAAATAAGACTACATGCGGGCCAGATAGATTATGCCCGTTAAAGTTTTCATAGAATTGCTGTGCACGTTAAATCATCAAATGCACATCAAGATATACCAGAAAGATTCAGTTTTTCATTCCCACTATGATCGTTTTACAAAAAGATTCGCTTAGGACAAACAAAGTTTATACACAAGTACAAGATATCATTGGATTAGAAGGATATATAACTAAGAGGTGCTCAGAGTTGGAAGACTATAAAAACATTTTCTCCACAGAATAATAATCATCGTTAATACTGGGGAAGCCATTGTTAAGAAGAGAAAATTTGTCATTGGGGCAGGGATAGGATCAGGCTAGAATATGTGTTACTTACCCCAAAGCCGGGGACAGGTCCAATGCTGTGTCCAAGATAAGGATCAGCAGCATACTCTCTACCATATCTGTTACATAAACAAAATGAAGGCGTCATGCAATATAACATGAAATGGTGAACACATTACGATTAATTGTATACACTGCATGTATTCCACGGAACTAACACATATATACAGGAAATAACAATTTTGAAAGCAGATACTAAAAACCCGCCTAATGATTCCAGAGGGTGGAGTTTTCAAGAGTACAAATCAGAAAGGTGGATATTATAATACTATCCACTTAAGAGGGAGCTATTGTTGAAATACATAAACACATATATGTGATATCCAGAGTTTAGGAAGATGTCATTAGCTGTAATATGTGATGAAAATTCTGAATTCTAAGAAAGAGTTTAGCCAATAATTAAAGAACAAAATATCTCCCTTACCCGGCAGCAGCAGCATATGTGGCTGCAGATGCTACAGCTGGAATTGCATAACGAGCTGCGGTTGCAGGATAGCCGGCAGCATATGGTTGAGAAGTTACAAGCTGAAAGCGAAAAAAAAGAACAGTTTAAAAAACAGGATCACTCAATTTAACATTTAATTTTAAAATTTCAAGTTTAATTTTTTTTCCGATTTCCAAGCAAGTTATAGTAAATTGTGAATTATCAGTATGCATTCATTTACTGTACAGAAAGTTATTGTGTCCTTGGAGGCTGTTACTATATCTTCAAATTGAAGACAATTGTCTCCCTTTAACAAGTTGAGTTGTTTCCCTTTGAAAGGAAAAAGCAAATTGTTATAAAATGGTCACCAAATAACCCAATCAAAATCAAATGAATTCATTGAAACGACCAACACCAACCAAATAAAATGTAGAGCACATTAGTAAAAATCAACTTTCAAAAAAACCACAGCAAACTAAGTGAATTAAATATGTTCATGCTTTTTTCTACAGGTGATTATATATTTTTTTTCACACCTTTGCTAAAATATAAATGAAAGCCACGAACAAAATAGATTATATATGAAGATAATTTGTGATAGCACTTGTTTTTCTTAATTAATTTTTTTTTTCGGAAAGGCAAAAATAAGGAACACAACCAAACTTCTTAAGAACAGGAGGTACACAAACACCCGTATATGTTATTGGGATTATAACAGCTAATAAAACGGAAACGGAATAAAATATACTAGGAACCTTATCATTCTTTGGCAATGCGAACTCCACCTATCATGGTCAGAAAAAACTCTATTGAGGGTTTGATTTCAACAGTAATCAAACTATTTGATGTGCTTTTTTTTTGGGGGGGGGGGGGGGGCTAACAAACCGAAATATCAATTTCTTCCTTTTTGGGTTCAAGAACTGCTTTAAAGTAATCTAAAGAACTGTGGTCCCAAAAGCATTACGAATGCCCAGCTTCAAAATTCTCTATGGTGGACAGGATTCTTTATCAACTTAACATACCCATGTACAGGGAGTTTACTGAATAATGGTATTTATAAACTATAGCTAAGCTCATGTCATCAACTGCTTTTTATTTAGTGTCTCATTTGAAATGTCCACAGTACAAAGACTTCTTTAAATAATATTGAAAGGCAAAAGAGAACAACATCATACCAATGTCTTGGAAACCAATAAATAAATTGTTATAGAGTTGCAAGCACATTGAAATTACATGTGGTGTTCAGAATTTGTGTGGGTTTAAAGATGTTGGTATGATGCTGTTTCGGAAAGTGAGTAGGATAAGTTAAAAACACCATGCGACTACTTACAACATTACCAACCTGATACCGCTCTGGGTAGGCGGCGGCAGCTAAAAATGGATCTTGATATACTCCCCTAAAAATGCATAGAGAAAAAATTTCATGAATTTTCAAAATTAAAAAAATTTTCAAAATTACATATCCAATTTACCTAGAATCATTTTCTTGAAAATAAGTATTTATCAAACATAGATCTGAATCAGCGACACAGTTTTTATTGATAGGAAATTATTATAAATACATAATGTTTCATTATACAAAGGCTAAGGCTAAGTAAAGGACTTGGGAGAAGCGTGAAGAGAGAGGTTTAAACTTACGCTGCATATGGCAAGGCTGTGGCGGCAGTGGCTAATGGGGAAGGATGGCGGAAAGCGGCGGCTGCAGCAGCCGCTGCCGCTGTATAAGCCCCCCTTGCAGCCGCTGCTCGACCCCTCGTTAATGCTACACCCCGTAATGCTGCAGCTAAAAGATAAAAAGAAAATTTGTTAATCAGATATTGATATCATAATTGTCTTACTTCATAATTGATACATATTCTACAATTAACACATTTGAATTAACAATACAGTTTTAGTCCAAGGCGATATAATATGGCAGGTATCATGTTTCTATAATGGACATTTTTTTTTTTGTGATGACACAAGCTTAAAAAACTGTTTTTATATCAGATTGCATTTACTCAAGGAAAAGAAAAACTAAATAACCCCACATGTTATGCAGCCGCAATTGTGTTCAGCTAACTAGAATAATGTTATTTACTTTCTCAGAAATTCGGAATCAATAATGTTAACATGAACATAATTCCTTGGAATGTTTGAGGATAACATTATTAATAAATTTGGCTGAGGATTGGAGAAAGTAAGCAGCTCTTGATTGACGCCAAAAAAGGGTTTAAAAATAAAACAACAGAATTAGACAAGCCTAACTTCCCCCATCTGTTAAGGATGAGTCAGAGAATCATTACACAGTCAGCACACAGGCTTAGAAAAAACCTACACCAGGAAGATACCTCAATTCTACATTGAGCTATTTATGCTATTTATACTGAGCTATGGAGGTTGTAGATAGATGTATGGGCTATCTGCCAAGCGTCAGAACATTTCCCAAACTGCGCACTAGCCCTGTACAAGAGAGACGCAGTAGTTATTGGCAAAAATGTCAGACTTAGAATTTTTGTGAGACAAGAACCTGTTACATTTATTATAGTATCTGATAATAGCAACTGTTCATGATACATATACAACATTTCTTGCTATTAATAAATGACTATTTATTATTTATTTATTTTATATTTAACTATTTATAAATTAAGACTTCGTCATACTTATATCGACAAACTACTCTTCACTGTTAAATGCTGCATCCGATGTAATTTTAGGGGTACAAATCAGGCTTCATAAAATACCCAACTAACATTTTAATTTACATTAACATTTTAAGCAGGGCAAGTCAGTGTAGTCTTAAGAATGGTTATGATTAAACTGTACTCCTTGACAGGATGATTTTTTTCTTCCAGTATTGTCCAGTAAAATAAAATAGGCTTCACTATAAATACTTCTTAATTTATGGTGTAGTACTTCAAACAGTTTCAGGTTTAGTTTTTAATAAAAAAATCACTTTCCAATGACACCAAAAAGAGACATCACATAAGAAATTGGTAGGAATATAATTTAAAGTCACATAATGTAAACTGTATCAAAAGTGTGCGAAGCCGACTTTACCAATATGATAAACTGAATCCGTAAATATATAATCCTATAAGCCAGTAAAGGTAATGGGGAGAGGGCTCCATTAATTTAATACATAATGCTCATTCAGAGGTAAATATGAAAAGCACTTGTATGTAGGTCAGTAAATAATAAACACATGGTGGCATTAACATAAACAAAGCTCCACCATTGTGACTTAATGCTGGGTGGAAAACAAAACATCTGGTCCCATTAAACCACTGGAAGTCAGGGCATGGGAAAATCATGTTAGATATTCAAGCTATATTAAGCAGTGTTAAGCCATACACAGCTTACTCCCTTCTCTAAGTAGAACATGGTTGCAGACAATCCCATTTCTAACTTGAGAATGGTTTTGATACTGTAAAAAAAAACATGCTCAGTGGTTTTGAAGGATTTGCAAAAATGGTGGTCCTTAACACTAGAAGTGACTAACAGAAAGAAATGGAACGCCCAACTATCAAAATATATAAATCTACTTTTGAAGAATTTGGATGAGAAAGTATGCAAATTCACAGTACTCCAAATATAATGATTTAAATATGCAGAAATCCACTGGCTGCAGTGGCTTACAAAATAATTAAACCTTCCTTATAAAAAATTATTTGATTAGGAAAAAAATCTGAATAATATACCCACCATTTGGAATTGTTGGAGCGGGCGTCTTTTTTGTCATTACACGAGCTGTTGCGTTGTTTACCTACAATGGAAAATGTACATATTTAGTGATTTGAACTTGTTCCCAAAAAGGAAAATTGAATAATTAACTTAACTGGGTACTTTCAAACTGCTGTCTCTTTTGTGAATTTAGTTATTTTTTTTCTGGCCCACTTTTTGATTAGGTTTCATTGATTGTATGATGTTTTACGCCGCGCTCAAGATTATTTCACTTATATGGTGGCGTTGCCAGTTTTATTGTGGGAGGAAACCGGGCTCTATGCCCGGAGGAAACCCACGACCTTTCGTTGGTGACTGGAAACACATAGGTACAAATTAAGAGATTTTTGGTTAACAACTTTTTCTTTACTCATGTTTCAAGAGTTTCAAACATTTCTTACAACTTTTTTTATGATCAATGGTACTTATGGTTAGGACTCAGAATTCCGAAATTTATAAAACTTAATGTCAGGTTGAACTCCAATACCAAACTCAAAAGTAGATTGATTGATTGACATTTTACGCCGTACTCAAGATTATTTCACTTATATGGCGTTGTTGCAAAGTTCAGTGTCAAAAATAGAAAATGACAGTTTACTACCAGCAGTTTGAATAGATTGTCACAACCATTTTGATTTTAACATTAACGTTATAAAAAGCAACTATTGCAAAGACAGAGAAAATATTTTTTTACATTGATAAATGAATTATATTTACGTTGAACAATACGGAAAATAATTACTTTAGACAGCAACATTTCTTTTAAAATGGTAAAACTAAACTGATTGATGAAAGCGTAATGGTCGTGACATTTCTATATACCCATTATAAAAAAACAATCCGTTTTGTCATAAAAAAAAATGCCTCGTTTCACAAAACTCTAACTTTCCAGTTTGTTGGGGTCTTGATTTCATTAGTTAGTAAATGATATCAAACTTGCCCAGTTTTTTTTAAAAACATCTAAATAAGCCTTCAAGTACTATTAGCTGGATGTGTTCTAGAAGAGTTTCTTTTGATAAGATTGGGTTTGCATGAGTCACAGGCCACTCAGTTTTATATGATTATTTCCGAATTGGGGTACAGCTTGCCATAAGTTATGGATACATCTGCCCTTAATAGCTGTTGGCGGGATAGCCTTGATGAGCCAGTTTGGAGCCAGAATATCTTGATTCTATCAGGCTACCGACAGCAAAGTCACTAAATTTAGCTTTATTGAAGCAGTTCACTGGGCAAACTGGAAAGTCAGGTTTGTGTGGAGGCAATCAGGATGGCTCTACTCTCTGCTTCAGATAAGCTCAAATCAGTCATTTTAAATGGGAAGTTCTGGCAGTAATGCTTATCATAAATCCTGCTAATTGCATCATTTAAGGAAATTTTGCCATTTTGAAGAAGTGAGCTTATTTCAGCTCTTATATTTCAGTGAGTCTTGTTAAGAGAAGGGAACCAGAGAGTGGAACCATACTGATGAAATATGATATCATTGTTATCAGTTTTCTGTACTTGGAAAGTTGAGATGGACATAAAAACATTGGAATTTGTTCCTTTGGTTGGAGAAAAGGATTAAGAAAAATGACTCAACAGAAAATGGCAATACAAATCACCAACATGGAGTTTTAGACTACTCGACAAAGCACAATCGAAATCAATTAATCTCCTCTCAAAATACAGAAATGAAACTGAGAACAACATATCAAACATACAAAAAAATAATATGTGTGCATATTTTTAATTTAAAATGTTCTACTGCATCTGCTTTATTCAGTACCAAGTCTGTCTGTCTGCTATACTACTCTATTTAAAATGGACTGAGTGGGGGAGAATTTGGAAAACCAGGACAAAGCAAAATGATTAACTAGTTGAATGGGACCAAGTGTGCTAGCCATATGACAACAAGTGTCCGAGAAAATGGGAGAAACAGAAAAGGGATGAAATCCTAACAATGCTTGCTTTCAGCAAATGCAAAACAAGGTGATATTACAATTACAAATATCTGAGAATGGACATTTCCAGAGTAGCTCAGGAGATAGGTACAGGCAGCTTTTCAAAGACTAGTATTGGTCTCGATAGGAAATCGATCTTTGAAACACTTGACTTGGTTCAAAAGCTTCGGTCATTTTTTCTTCTATCTTTTCAATGATTTACCTTCTTACATATTTATACCATATTTAGATGGTCACAGAGAGGCACTTAACTACAGAATAACTACAATGTAAAATAAAATGATAGATATGTCAGCATGAAGAAATGCCACAATATTGAATTAGAGAATGGTTTCATACTAGAGCAATGCTTTTATACAATGCAGACATGGCACATCCATTTGCCCAAAATGCACTGACACCATGGGTAGGTGACTGCCCCAAAGTATACTTGGACCACTGCCACACAGCCTACAACGCTACGAGGACAAAGGACCAGGAGTTCTAACATTGACATCTCACACCAAAAATATATATATAAATATATGAAAATATAACCGGAAAGGTTGGGGGCCAAAAATATATGAAAAATGCAAGATATAAACAGTGATGGTGTGGACTGACTGAACTGACGCCTACTGTACACATAGTCAGACACCCAAACTTACTGACTTAGGGGAGTAAAGTTAATGGAAATTTCTGTTTTCAATTCTAGATACAAAGCAGACACAGACATTGACAGGCATTTCTTAATACTGCACACTGGAAAAATTATAAAACTCTTAGCATTTAGTGTTGTGCTACCACAAATGGTAAATAATAGTTCATGCACCTCAATTTTCCTTCCCTCAACCACAGTGCCGTTCAATTTCTCTCGTGCTCGGTCAGCATCCGCGCTATTTGCGAAAGTTACAAAACCGAATCCCTGCATGCATGAGGAAAATAAGGAGCATGCATTAAATTACGTGCAAAACAATTTTAAAATTATTTAAATTTATATCACATAATCATAATCATTATCATCATCATCATCATATTAAACAGTCATGCCGATTTTACGTAGATAATAAACAATAGGGCACATATATGTATACTTAAGGGTCCTAAGAAGGACAGCAATAGAAAGTTGGGGCAGGGGTGGGCATGGGGCGGAAAGCATGCTGGTCACTAAGAAGCAGCATGCTTTCATGCTACTTGGTCCACTCACACGCACTCACTTAAATGTCAACAGCAGTCACTCACTGACACACACCACACAAAACAAGACGAGAGACAAAGTTCAAAACACGTTCAGAAGACGGCATCACAGACGTAGACCAGACAATATCTAAGAAAGCTGGATTAATGCACAGATTGCAGTAATATACTTGTGCCTGTTAGTCTAGGTGCCATGTCGTCTAATTAGTATAACAGTTAGTGACATGAAGAATCACAGACAGACTCACACACATACATAAGGTGGACAGGTTGGGGCATAACTTCTGGAGGAATCAAATCTTAATTTCAAACTAAATTTTGAAAACGAATAATTTTTTAGCTCAGAATGGAAAGAATCTGTATAATCAAAATCACATTGTTTGCCATGGTTTTGAACACAATACACATGCCTTAGTTGTTAATTGTTTTGTTAGTCAAAGTTCTTGAAGCCGATCAAATGCTGAACAAATTTCAAAGCTTTCAATTTCAATTTCAATTCAAGAGTGCAGGCCAAATTTCAAGAGCAACTTAAAAGAGAAAAACAAAGCCTTTCTTAACCAAACAGAATGTTTGAGTCTGACTTAAACTCCTAATGGAAAGAAGTGATTGATTTTTTTTTAGTTTTAATTTGGTTCGATGATATTTACAATAAAGTGATATTAATGGAAAGGTGCAGAAAGAGGGTTTAACAGAATGAAGATCAAATGTTATTTGTTTAATTCTAAATAAACCAAAATATGAGGTAAAATTTTGAGATTAAAAACCCACATAACAAGTTTTAACAATGTTAAAATACAGAAAAACTGACATGAAGAACCACCAATTTTAGTTTATAAACCATGGCAAACAGAAAATTTGTTATGAAAGTCATTATTTCTCCTCCAGAAGTTATAAAAGATCAGCTTAGCCCTTTTTGGACACAAATTGAAGAGAACATCGGGACAGTACGGCATATAAGTTTAACAATTTGGGTCCTTGATTGAAAATTTGTAAAAAAAATTATGAAAACAGTATTTGTCGAGAAACTGTTTTATCAATCTGTTATTTCTAATATGACCGAAATTTTAAAATCTTGACCGGGTTAACTTTTTAAAAGCTACGATACCAAAATGCGAAAGGACATCAGACCCAAGTTGTTAAACACAAGTACATTATAACTAGGCCTTTAATATACAAACATATCATTCTAAAATATACTCATTATCAAAGTATCAAAGAGCAAATCTCACCAATTATCATTATGATTTAACTGAAATGATTAGGGCTTTATATACATCATATAAATAGGAAATTCTTACAAAAATCCCTTTCACATATTGACCACTTTTAAAATGATCCATTCTGTTTGTTTGACGCATATTCAATGTCAATACAATATGGATAGAATCTTTTTTTGTTGAGCCCCCAAAATCGATTAGACAAAACTAATCATTTAGTTTTTGTTGACTTTTGAAGAATGTATTTTCTTAATGTACTTCCATACATATTAAGTAGTCAAGTTGTGAGAGGTTCTTAAAACACAGTTTAACTAACATCTAAAACACAAGTCACACAGTCTTGTATATGGCACTAGTAAATCTTCTCCACACTGCATAAGTTCTCCAAAAGGTCAGTTTTAATAAGAAAATTATAAAACATTTTAATATCTTTTTTTGTAATTTTGTTGATAAATTTTTCAATTACAGTAATTTACAAATGCTTAACAAGACTGTGTGAAAGACATTTAATATCATTATAGAAAATCAAATGGCCAAAAATATTGATGTCTCTCTTAAACTTTCTAATTTTTTTACAATTTCTTTTTTTTTTTTGAATAATTGAAAAAATAAAAAACATTTAAATCATGTATCAATTTGTTTATAAATTTGTTTTCATTTTTTGTTGTAAATTTAGATTAAGAATTGTTTCTTATTTCACTTAGAGACATCCTTATTTCGTTTACACCTTTTATAAAAAGTGCTGCCATTGACGAGCACATACCTTTGATCCCCTTTCGTTGAATATTATTTCCACATCTAATATTGGTCCAAACTGCAACAACAACGAAAGATGACATTTATAAAAAAGTTTGATTCGACAAGAGCCGCTTGATTTGATGCCATTCTTTTTTTCTGAATAAAAATACACTTAATTAAAAAAAGAAGTTATTTTGAGGAAAGGAATCCCTTTTGATATTATGTCATCAGTTTTTTTTACAATTTTGTTGTTCAAATGATCTTTAACATCCTCTCCTTTCATTTTTTTAAACAGCAAACGGTACTGTGTGTTTGCTGTATTTAATATGAACATGAACTTACCGCTAATAATTGCCTTAAATCTGCTTCTCTGAATCTGAAAGGTATGTTTGATACGTGTAACCTCTTTGGTCCTGTATTTGACGGTGATGTAGGGGCTGAATTTGTGGCTCCTGTTGATTGCGATTCTCCTTCTAAATCTGTTTGCTGTTTTTTTTTAAAAAAAAAACAAAGGTAATAAATTAGGAAATTTAGCACGGAATTTGATGCAAAAACAAATCATGAACTAATGTCAAGATATTTTTTAAAAGAGAAAACAAAAGGATATCAAGCATACATTATTCGTTTATAAAAATTGCAAAGAAGCAACAAGATCTACTAAAACTCATGTCATTAGATTTTAAATATAAAGTTTTATCTTTTTTGTATATTTAAATGCCATTACCAGATCATGCAATTCAATTTAAACCAAAAAACAAAACAACAACAGTTAACCACGTAAAAACAGAAATGCAAGAAGATTGAATAACACGGAAGTGCTAATTGAGTACCAATAAAATGTTTCCTAAACATTTCTTTTGAGAAACTTGAGAAGCTGCATGTATTCTAGCATTGATAAAGACATTGGTGTTTTACGCTGCAGAAAAGATTGTCGATATTTCCATTATGTATTGTTGTTTTTAGGGAGCAAAACTGGGTTCTATATCTTGATGGATACTTCTTGAGCAGTTGCCTTTCCACTAAACGGGGGACAAAACATAGGGTCACAAAATTTTGAAACAGGGTTTCCCCTGGCTGCCAAAATGTTGGGGTTCTTTGACCCCCATCAGAAAAAAGTAGGGTCCCATATACATTAGGTTGGGTCCAATTAGTGTTTAAATATGCATTATCTTATAATATTTGCTATTCATTTGCATCCCATGGGACCCTTCTCATTGCAATTTTGGAGTCAAAGTGAGAAAATGAGGGTCGAGATACAGGTTTTAAGGGTTTGGTAAATCCCTGTTGAAACTTACTATTGTTCTCTAGTTTCTCAAAAGATTATGATAAATAATAAGATAAAGATAATCATGCCGAAGTATAACACTATTTTCTCTCGCAGTAAAACATGATAACAATAATAAATGTAAGGATATATCAGGAAAAAAAACAGGAGTACATACTTATTTTTATATAATCAATGTCTTGATAGGAATAAAAAGGATATTATTTTATGAATGCATGCACAAAATGCAAATTTTAAATCATATGCGTAAATTTCAATATGGTACATGAAGGGTCATGGGGTCTCAGGTGGTTTGGCTGGCCATGGATTCAGCTTGGAATAAATAAAACTGTCATGTGCAGATTAAAAATTGGAAAATATCTGACGTAAGTTTAGTTTTAGGAAATTTGTGAAGTCAACACACACTGCACATTAGGGGCAAACGGATGAATAATACTGCTTTGTTACAAATGTTCAGATTGACATTACTATTTGTGAAACTGTATTTTTTAATACTTGTAGGTCTGGCTAGATAGAGTGCTTAGATATATTAAACATTCAAATATCTAACTGTACAATACAGCTAACAAGTAAATTCTGACATTATTTGACAATAGGGGGGATAAAAGATTTATTGTTCAGATATGAACAAAAGCGATCATGTGGTTTCTTTATGTACATTTAACTGTATGTAGAATGCAGCATTGTTTTCCTGTTACTTTTTTTCTGTGTGTAAATGAAATTAATTCAAGCTGCGGACATTAAAACTGTTGATGAAATGCGTGACTGACTAAAAAGAAAATCAGTTGTGCATCTGTTGAGTCATGTTTATATTGACGTCTAAATGTAATTAAAAAGAGAGTATTAAATATGGTTTAATCTCAAAGTTTTAACATATTGCACACAAGTCAACAGTTTAAGGATTAATTTAAAAAAGTATCAAATGATCACATGTTTTGCAAAAATTTGGAAAGTCAAATCGACTGATTGCTAAATAACCTCATAGGAGGAATAAAAATGGTTAACAGAAATCAATCTCTCTCGAAAGAAAAGTATACGTTTATGAACACTAAAACACACGAGCACATGGAAAATCTTCGAAAATAACCATGGAGTGTGTTTAACAAAGTGGTGACTTCATACAATATCCCTCTCTCATCCCATACAGATTTAGAGTGATGTCATTAGGTTTTCTGCCTATTGCATTCGGTTTAAAAATCTATATTAGAGTATGAGTGGTAGATCTTGGGCCTAACTCCTTTGGAAACGTTTTGAAAGTTTGCTGAGCATTGGTGTAAAGCCTTAATATAAATAGAAAGGACGTTGGAAAGAGTATACTGATAGTTTGTAATACACTATGACTACAGAGCTCTACGTGGTGGTGAAGTTAGTCATCTAGTAAATATAAGTTAGTGTGAATACAACAAAAAAAGGTGAATCCTTCATCGGAATGATGTGGTCATTCCTAATCCAGGTTACCAAACCCAAGCCCAGTGGTTACAGCCAACTCAGAACACCAGGAAAACCCAACGGCCATGCTGAATGTACAATAAAAAACCTACGTCATGTAATTGGAGCGCCCGTCTTACCGTCTGCTGCTCCACTCCTCCATTAGCAGTGACGGCAGCGGCGGTTGGCGGGCTAAACGCTGGCTGGTCCTTAAACTGTGCACCATCAGGTGGCGCCGTTGACGCTGTGCTGACCACTTGATGATGGTACTCCTCCAGGCCTGGCTGGGCATACTGGTAAGAGGGGGGCATCTGATTCTGAACCATGTGCTGCAATTATAAATAAAGACACATTAGCAAATATTGTCACCAAAATCACAATATGCATGGCAATATACAGTATATACAATACATGTATTAAGATTTTCAATTTTGAAACGCATCTAAAAATGACTAGCTTGTTGTGATGAAAAACGCAAATATTGAGAATTTTTTTACCCGGAAAGGTATCAAAGCGAGGCCATAAACTACATGTACAAAGGATCGATTCGATTCAGATTTTCTGCGAAAAATGAACAGTACTATCAATGAACTGATAACAAAGGCGTCACAGATAAAATTCAAGTGAAGCCTAGAAAAACATAAAAGTCTTCAAAAAAATAAAATGCATATTCAACTGAAGTCCTAATCTTGGTAAAAACAACCTTAAATAGGAACAATGCATAAAAAAGAATCTAGATATGTGGGTAACTGAAGCTAAATGTAAAACTAGACTTTACAACCTCAAGTAAATAGAAGTACAAGTGGATTTATCCGTTTAACATAGTGCCATGTTAATGAGAAACTTAAGTCCTGAACAAGCTATTAATGTTAAAACCCATACTTTTGCTGCACAATGGGAGCATTGATAGAGAATGGATAAGTATGCTTTCACCACATCTTCAGCTAATTGCATTGAAATAGCTTACTTTACTTTATAAAAGGACAAGAATGTTAGGCCTTTTGAAAACATCAAATAGTTGATGACTTTTCCTCATATCCAAACAATACTACTTCATTAGATGACACATGCTAAATTAAAGTTTGCAATATTTAAATACACACTGTACATGTATACTGGATATATGTAAAAATGTTGACTCGGCCGATGACAGTATAATGAAAGGAGACAATTCAAATATCATTTAACACATATACATACATGTACTAGTATATTACATTTAGAATCTCATGAATTGTTATTGTGAAAAAGCATGTCGTTTGAATTGCCCTACCCTATGAAGCTGTCTATAGAAATGGCTTGAAGACTTAAATACAGAACTCAAATAATGCAGATTTAGCAGGTTTTTTTTTTAAGTAAACAAAATATATAAAATGGAAATAACTTGTAAGCATTCCAACAAGCCCAATCTTCCTACCAACAAATAGGAGAGGTTTACACAGACAGTTTGACTTAAAAACTGCCTTCTCACAAGGCTACATGTACCTACCAGCATCTTGAGATGATGTTCAAAAGCAAAGGTACTAAGCAGATTTTAAACTAAGCCTTTCTAAAAATACACAAGCTTTGAACATGTGCAAAGAGTTAAGAATAAGCCAAGGCTAGATTGTCTAACTGTGCCCTGTGACTGTGGTCACTGATGAAAACAAACTGTCCGCTGAAGCAATCGGAGCCATACAAATACACAACTGTATCAGGGTAGTTGAACAAACCCTCACATGACCACCATAATTACATCAATTTACCACTACCCTCAGAACATACAATTTGTAGTTAAGGTAGAAAATTGGTCCACTAATTTGTAAATAGGGATAATCAGGGAGCATTATCCAAATGCCATATTCACTAAAAGTGAAGGGCAAGGGTAGAGTAAATGGCAAATTCTCACCCGTCTAAAGGCTACCAATTTTAAATTATTGCCCAAGACACCACAAACATGTATTTAAACACTGATGATATTAGCTTTTGCTCAAAAACGAAATCGACAAATGCTTATAATCTGAAAATTGATAAATTGATAACTTCCTTTGAGAAATTGTGAAATAAAGGGAAATAATGACTTAAATTCAATCAGATTTGGTCTTATATTAAGCCCTTTTCAGATATTATCTGATTCTCTAAAGCAGTAACGGTCTGGTGATACAACAGTACAATAGTACATGTGGTTGAACATACTCTAAAGCAGGATATGGGTAATATAATGGGTAAGATATCCTTAAAACGACAGTGTGCTGGTACCATATGCTGGTACAGTACACTAGAAGCAAACCCATTGCTGTTTAAGCCATACATTTCTAAAAAATATTATATCTTTTTGATAGACAGCTGTTGACATTTAGAAATATAAATATGAAGTTTGGTGAAGGTACGAAAGCTGCATTTAGTTGACAGACAGAGAAATATATGTTATCTGTTATATATTTATGATCACTAAAACACACGGGAAAGGAAAATCTTCTTATCTAAAATAACTATGGAGACAAGTTTCTAATTGTTATATACATTGATTACATCTAGAATCATTGATTACGTTATCAATGTATATAGCAGATAACATTTATTTCTCTGTCTGTCAACTGAATGTATGATAAAACTCTCGAAAAAACTTCCAAAGCTGTGTAGAATGGACTTTCATCAAAGTTTCAGTAGAGCACCACTGAGACTGCATAAATAATGTTGAGTGTGGCTTATCACATTAAACAAACCAAACGAATTCAAAAATATCAAATGCAATCAAAAGTCTGATATTGTTATTGTTAAAAAAAATAATGGAGAAAAAGGTAAAAATAATTATCTTTTGGTATTTTGACTGAATGTTTAACAAAAAACACTCACATTTTGATAATGATGCCTTTTTTTTAAAAAAAGAATTCCGACTAGGAAAATGTGTGAGTCAGCTGATGGCGTGTACGGTATTTATGTGCATAATATACAGTTCACCAATAGTATATCCTGTGTTGTTACATTTACATACTGTACTTGTATATCAATATGGAGATGGACAGGATATGTGTAATGTTAGAAATTTGTGAAGTAATACACTAGGATTGGCCTATATAAAGCACATTCTGGTCCCCCATACATGATGTGCAGTTTAGTTTAAAAGAACTATCTTTAGAAGGTCATTGTTTAATATACCTTGTGTTCCCAATAAACCAAGAAGTTGTAAATCCATACGCAAGAGTTTTCTTTCTTTCATTAATATACCTTGACTAAGGAAGGAATATATGTATATTTAAGAAAACTAGACTGGGAGTTTTAAACCACTTATTCAAGGAGAGTCTGTTTCCTTTCTAAGATTTTTAATACATTGAGTCAAAAATCATATTTCTGTTCATTAACAAGTCCTGAAGATATTCTATTATAATCAAGAGCCAGAAACATGCCAAATATATGAGATTTTAGAAAGAAACAATATGTGAATCCAGGGATGTTATATTCACATGGACATATACACTGTACATGTATGATAATAGGATGTCAACCTAAGGAAATATCATGGGCTTCGTTTGTTACAACAACGTATGAGTTATGATGGGGTATAAATGTCTAAATTATATACCCCTTTTTAACACAATTATAGAAACTTGTCTCCATGGTTATTTTAGACAAGAAGATTTTCCCTGTGCCCTTGTGTTTTAAGTAGTGTTAATAAATAGGATAACTTACTACAAGATTCAATCCCGTCAAATGCTTGACATGCATTCTGAGTGATGACGGTCAACACAGAATAACTGTACCCTAATAGGTTTAAAGCAGCCTGGGTAACGAGTCCTACGAATCACTAATCACACGAGCTTAGTTATACAAACCGGAGGCAGTTCTCTGGTCTCTATGTTCTCGTATAACTGTACATAGCAGCTCATGTATATATTCTTTGGCTGTTATGTCGTATGATGAGCAGACATTAAAGACCTCATTAGCTAAGAGCCATTATAGGCTAAATCCCTGGTGTACATTGAAACAAAATACAGAACTATACAATAAATGAGAGAAGTACATGTAGAGTTGCTCAGACTGTGAACTCTACAACCAGTTTAAAACAAGAGCATAGCTTCTGACGAGGTCATACAAATAGAGAAATATTTAGAATAGAAATCAGGACATTGCCCAAAGCAAATTGTGTAGTCAACTGAAGCCATGAATCTGCATCATATACATTATCGCAGAGGTTAGCTGCTGATATACATTGCACTGAAGGGGTGTTAAATATAGCCGACAAAAGGCATGAATTAAGGCTTATCTGGAGAGTCTAAATGGGTATTTTGATAAAACACACCCTTTTGGTTAATAATCAAAATTGAGACCGACATACACTGTAGCTTAACACACTTTTGAATGGGAAGAATAACTGTTTCACTCACTTAATTCTCACGATCTCTTAACCTTTAACATTAAACCCAAAAATACTACATGGTATAAAAGCAGAGAGGATAAAGGTTAAATTTGCTCAATACTAAATGCTTATGTATTATAAATAATTATAATAATTTAACCCCGGAACTCTCTATATTAAAATCCATATCACAAAATGATTCTAAAACACTTACAGAATCTTTCCCTTTCTTGTTTTCAACAGGACTAGCTTGAATTCCTTTCTCCATCACATGAAACATTAATCTATTGCATGCTGCAGCGGAGAGCATTTTTACAAGACAAACTTTCTAGGCAGAAAATTGAACTTTGCCCAAGTGTCTACAGATCACTGTTTTGGACAGAGGATGTTTGAAACAGTGTCACAATCAAAGACAAAACAACTGGGTTACACATCTATAAACAATTAAGCTTTCTCGTGCTTCTCAAGAGCCCGGAATTAAAAGCACTTAGCAGTTCCCCAGATCAATGTGACACTAAATAGCTCTACCCCTGAAGGAAAGAGCAACTGGGAAACTTGGTAATCACCCAGAAATTCATCCACATAATAAATCCAGACTCATTACGGCTAAAATATCAATACACTGGATGAAACAGGAAAACTGATAGTATATGTAAATATGAAGCTAAATATTCAAAATGACCCAGCCTATGGACTGCTGTATCCATAATAGTTGCTACATTCTAAGCAAAATATAGGACATGAATTATTCATGTTTTCCAGAGTAGCCAACACCAATGCTTTGACAGGAAGAGGCCTCCAGTATCTCCCAACTGATTATAGCGGTCTCTGTAGCATTAATTTCAAGCCGTTGCCAGATGACTTTGTGCTCGGAAAGTGAGCTACATCCATCATGTACAAAACTATCTCTGAACCCAGTAATGACATTTCTATTCCAATACTAACCTGTAACGAAGCGGGGAAAGGCATAGTCTTTAAAGTGAACGGGGAAGCAGAGGCAAGTGATGGAGCCAGACATGCCATCTTATTGTCCGCCTGTGGGTCACCGATCAAGTTCACCATAAACATAGTAGTAGATCCAAGAGAACTGTAAAATATCGCTTGGTTCTTCGTAGCTGCCTAATTTACTGATCAATACAAAGAGGACCAGTGATCGATTATAAACCCGGTAGGTTCCCGGAGGGAATATGGCCAAGCCTTGGTCAGAGAGACATCCAGTACTTCCAGTTAGAGTTGCTAGATACAAACTGATAGATCTCCTTCACTAGCAACTAACACCATGGACAGCTGTGTTGGTCACAACTCACCTCTATTTCTATGGCCAAGGAACAAAGGGAGTTTAGACTGACCAGCTTTGTCAAGTACACAAGTATCCTCCTGCTGAGCCACAGCTAATCCAGTCTATTACATCAGCAATAAACACCATAAAACACAAGCCAGTCCTTCTTCACAAAGCAGAATCTGTTAGGGGTAATCAGTGCCACAAAGGAGTTCTTGTGGTTTAAGCCACGAGAGGTGTGATAAGCTGAAGTATCAGTTAGGTTTCAAACCCAAAACTTTGTTTTCTAAACAACTTGTCAAATGTGTCTAGTGGGACAATAAACATAAAAAGACTAAAAGTTAACATGTGTACATACTGATGTAGAGGACATGATATGTACATATATTCAACACTTCCTTGCTTGAATTAATTATGCTGTCCTAAACTCATCAAAGGGTATAATGACATGCTGATATGAGCTTGGCATGTATTTAACAAATAAAAGCTGATGTATGTACTTGTCAACATGATCTGTCAAACATAGTGATCAGGACCTGAAGATACTCTACATGTAGTTAATTCATCTGTATATAAACAAAAGTGAAATATTTCAAACATTCAACCATGACAGTCAAATTTGAACAAGTATTGAACAAATGATTTTTCACCGGAACGGGTCTTGTGGTGTTAAATATATTAAACCTCTTTGTGGTTCTGAAACAACTTAGTTTTAATGAAATAAAAAAATCCATCAGCAAAAAAAAATTGAATGAAATTTAAAACATTTTATCTTTTAATTACATTTCAGATATTATTGGGTGCAGAGTTGCATTTTTTTCCTATTTAAAAATAAGGAACAGTTTGTGATTGATTAGAAGTTTTTTGTAATTTATTTTAAGGTAAAGTCTGCTGTAGTGAGGAGTGCAAGATAACAGCAGGAGTTTTAACACATGTGAACAAAACCTTTCAACACATGTATTTAAAAATGACTGTTAAACAAATAATTTTTTTTTAACACAAAGATGACAATCTAAAGCACACATGATGTTTTATGCACTCATTTCCAAGATTTTGTGTTTCAAACATCTTATCATTAAAAGTGGATGAACTTCATTGCTGTAGGAGATCAAATGGCTGTGGTTAAACACAAATAGACTAACAGAGAACTGTTCACCACATGCCTTATCCCCCTTCTCTTACAATCAATGGCTTGCTCTTAGTGATGCCAACTAATGGAGAGCCCTCAACTCAAGAAAGTCAATAAACAGAATTATTGCCCTGACAAATCACAACTATGTCTTCCTTTGTTAGGTCACTGATTGACTAACACTGAAAGTTCACATGCAACAAAACACCTGTAAACAAGGCATGCATAGACATCCAATGTCAACCCTTTGTAGCTCAAAAAAGCAAGTCAAAGAGAAAGAATAGAATGACAGTTTTGTCCAATTTCAAGGCTTTTCCATTCATTATCCACATAAACTGAGAGAGAAACATTCTAATGGCCTTGAATCGACCGGTCTGAAATATATGTCCTCAAAACAATAGCAATGTACATGTAATTATTTTTATCCACATACATGTATATTTTTCTGGATTACTACTCCTGTATTTATTGAACACGACGTAAATTTTTTTTAAAATCCAGTCTTATCCTTGCCCTACTTCTAAATGTCATTCAAAAGTTACACATGTATATTCTATTATCAATTAATGGCCTGCTGGATGCTGAATCTATCATCACATCTTATAGATATATACATGTATGTTAAAAGTAAAGTCACAATAAATATGTTGTTGAATGATGAAATACATGTATGCTATTGTAACTTGTCATCCTGCTTGTATCCAGAAGATATTACCAGGACCCAAGGCCAAGATTTGATTTGAAAATATCTACATGTATGCAAAGAGGTTTAATTCTTTATGCAAAGCGGGGGGGGGGGGGGGGGGGGGGGGCTGTCAGTTTATTAGAGCTTGTGAACTCTTCAGATGATGATTGCAAATGACAAAACACAGCTACTAATTCAAAGCCAACATCCTCATTCCTGTACCTTGTCAATTGTTATTTGTACATTTAACATTCTTCAGTGAATACTATGAATACTATGAGCAACAGCATTGTCAGGGTTTCATAATAATTCAGATTTTTTAGTTAATTTCAAGACCAACTGAGTATTTTAGTTTCCAGAAATTGAATATTTCCATGCAAAATTAACTAAAAAAACTTTTTGAAAGGAGTGATTTGAGTTTTTAAGGTCATTTTAGGCAGATATTCAACCTCAAAACTGGACTTCCAGGAAACACGGATTATATGGATAGTGAAAATCCAAAAAACTCTGGGAAAACGATACATGGTGTTCATCTAATGGAAAGAAGAAATCAAAACAGAAAAGCTTGGAGGTGTCAAGAAATATAATAGAAACTGTTCATATAAAAAGTGTAATATATATGTTTGCTCAAGTGAATTCATTAAAATGGCATCAGTCACATTTGGACGACATATTACCAGCCCAAACCATATGTGCTTCATAACAAACCTGATCCGTAATGGTTAAGATAGAGGAATATTTTTTTCCAACAATGATACATTTTTTGCTAACAGTACAATCTTATTCTTACCATCTGACTCTCGTCATTGTTAACATTTATATAGTTTACTGTGTAATTTACAGAGCTTTCGTGGCAATTCGAATCATAAATTGTGGAATTAGTCTTTCATAAGAAAAAAGCTCAACAAAATAACCTAGATTGCCCGTTAATAATTATCGCTTCCAATTAGCTATTGTGCAATTAACGGCCTACAGAGAAGATGTTTTTTAAAAAAATTTCATCTTTTTTCATACTATAGTATGGGTAAGTTGGCGTAATTGAAATAAATTTTATTTTCGATGTTTTCCTGTAACTTATGTTTCTTTTTAACTTTTAAAAGTTCAAAAAATTTTAATTTCCTTTATCCCGGATGCAATTAACTACATGTTGAAAACAGAGAAATAAAGTCTAATGAAAAGGTAATAAATCATGCAAATGCTCAAATAATACAAAAATCTGATGCAGCAACAGTTATCAAGTTATCAAAAAAAAATTCGGAATATGTAAATAATTGCACAGGGTTTTTTGTTTGTTTTGCATACCCTTCTTCTAAATACTGTATTAATTCTTTCAATTTTAAGAATATATGTACATGTATGCATCTGTAAATAATATACATGAATATATTATATATCCATGATGACACAATTGAAGCAAATTTTGCCATGCTTTAGTGATTTGCAGTATAAATTGCATCCAACAGTAAAATCTGCAGATAGAAGCACAGGTGGTAGAATAGTTAATCACCATGATATTCGCATATTCAACGAGAGTAACACTATCCATGCAATCACCATCTGTCCATACAGCCTGGCTTAAGTAGAGAATCCCTCATATAAACGTGCTAATATGGAATATTGTGTCCATTTCAAGGAAATCACCACCCTTGACCAAGACCGTGCCCATAGAAGTAATAAAGTGAATTGCAACAGATCCCAAGTCTTTTCAGAGTTACTATAATTTCATTTTAGCATGTAGGATAATTTCTCTGTTGTTTTGACCGCAAAATGTATTTACAAAAAAACCCCCATCAGGGTATGAGTAGATGTAGTGTTGTGAAATATCTGAGGTGCTCTATCTCGTCAGAAAAGAGAAGCTTCCAAAAATGACACCGAATAAATCTATATATGTATGTAAAGAGCCATGTTTATGTAGATGAAAATTTAAAAACCTAGTGTCCTATTGTCTATTAAGGGGTTCAAAATGACAATAACCAGCATAAATTGATACAGGGATTAGACTGATTTTAACAACAATGGCCTGACAAATAGGGGCTGACAAAGGCAGACAGCTGAGAGTGTGGGGGCAGCCATGCTTTCCTCCTTTGTCCATCACTGCCTGCGCAGCTGAAATCAATGCAGTTACATTCACTCTCTATGGCACAGAAACTAATGAGCAGACATTTTTAAAGGAAACAGACCCACATGTTCACATGTAAACACAGATAAACCAGTAAGATTTAAGCCAAATGACATAATTACTGAGACAGATAAACCCTCACAAAACCAATAGAATCCACAGGATTAATACAGTGGGAAAATAATAGCTCTTTTAGCTGGATAATTCGGCAGCCATGTAATGGAGGCTATGCATACTTACGGCAGTCTTGTTGGCATGTGTCACTGATCTTTGGAGGTTTGCCTGTACATGAGCCAATGCTGTCTGCTGTTGATGGGTAAGTGAAGAAATATCCCTGTTCACCTGTAATGTTTGTGGAAGGGGAGGATGTCCTGGTTGATGATGTGGGTGCAGAGGATTCAGGCCTTTAGCTTGGGTCAGCAGAGACAGGTACATGTTTATCAGTCCTGCCATACCCAGTTGACATTGATCTACAGCACTCAGCCTCCCTTACTCACAGAACTCACCAGTAACCATGGAAACGGCCAATTCAATTGAAAATCTGTGCAGTGACTCAATTCCTAGACGCCTCTTCCCCCTTGACGGTGATAATGATTTTCTTATACTTCTTTAAGACTTTGTTACCATGGATATTTTCCAAAGATCTTTGTGCAATATGGCAAAATGCATATAACAGTCCTAAAACAATGGTTTCAGACAATGCTGACTGCACCTCGGACAGATCTAGGCATTCAAACTTATCGTCTCACAATACGACTACATTTCCATGGCAACTGAATTTCCCTTGTGAGACACAGGCATTGACTGGAAAATGTGTGAATTATTTTTCGCAGTAAGATGAACCTGGAGCCACATGTGTGATATTCCATCCAAATAGGCCTTATGACATAGCTTCCGTACTAAACACCTACATACATTTAGCCTAGCCTGTCCACGACACCTCAAACCCAGAACGTCTCTATTCTACAGACATCTAGTAGATATCATGTACATGTTCCCTAACATCTATTTTCAACTAGTCATTACTTTGCTAATTATTAACAGCGCATAGCTAATCAGATAATGAATTATGTATGAGAAGCGTATGTGAAACAAGGCCAGGGTGAAGGCGACATGAAAACATGTGTGTAAAACATACAAAAGAAATACAAAGAAAAACGACCCATGAATAGCATGTACTTTTCGTCTTGATAAACTAAACAAGAGTTTCGGGAAACCCAAAATACGCCCGGAAAGGCACAGTAACTGCAGCCATACCAAAACAAATCCTTCCATATTTATTTGAATTTAATTTTCAAAATTCAGAGGGAAGAGGTTGAAGCTTGGTAAATGATTGATTGTTTGGTGTTTTACGCTGCGCTCAAGATTATTTCACTTACATGTATATGGCGGCGTTGCCAGTTTTATTATGTGAAGCTTGGTAAAAGGTGATGTTATGTCAACAAAATGAAATCTTGCCACTAAAACCATTAAAATCCATCTGTATCAAATTTAAAATGGGCTATTTGGATCAACTATTATTAACAAGATTTGTACACGGTACAAGTCATCAATTCTCGCTGCTGTTAAATCACGATGTTAAAAATTGTTTGTTGTCAATAAAGGTTGCACTAAAATGTTTCAATTTTTTAGAAAAGCAGTTTATAATTTACTAATCATACTTAAACAAATGTAATTAATTGGCAATTTCACAGCTCACACCAATTTAAGTAGATTTGACAATTTTTCTCATAACATTTTTTATCTACATTATTTGGCCATAGACATCTTGACAATATTCTAAATCTCCCCATATACCTACAGGTTATTACTTCTAATTTTATCATAGACCAAATGGATTTACAATAGATTTGGCTATAGGTCCATTGCTAATGTCACCCACTGTTTTATGTAGGCCAAAGCCATAAATCTCTCCAGAGAGACTGAGAGTTGACAAGGTAAATAAACCAAAGCTGGGATACTTATCTCTTGGTCTGTAGATAAAACTTTAATCCTTATATGTATTTTTCATTTGATTAAAACGTTATATATTGATTTAAGAATAGTTTTAATCAATTTAGACACATTATTGCAATTTGAAAAAATCCTTTTTTGATGAGAATCGGAAAAGTAGAAGCCATTTTATAATTTAAAGGTTATTTTCATGAAAATGAAAGTAAGAATAAAAGGGAATGTACATAATCCAATAATTTGCAATAGTTGATATCATAAACAATTTTTTTACACACTGTCTGTTAATATGGTATGTACCGTGAAAGATTTGAAAACATCGGATCATATTTGTTAAAGTTATGGAGAGAAAAAGTAAATATTATATAACCCAATATGGCTGCCATATAACGCAATGTATGATGTCAAAAATAGTTCGCGACACACCTTCCACCCATAAGGTATATACTCAGAAAAAATTGTGCAGATGGAATCAAAACATTGGAAGTTATGGAGCGGAAGGGAATATTACATAATCCAATATAACTCCCATATTATGTAACCAGTGATGTTAAAAATAGTTTGCGACACACCTTCTACCCATAAGGTATATACTTAGAAAAAATTGTGCAGATGGAATCAAAACTTTAGAAGTTATGGAGCGGAAGGGACAGCGGACGCCGGACAGCCGGACAGCCGGACTGCCGGACTTCCGGACTGCCGGACTGCCGGACGGACGGAGATGATACCATAATACAGCCCGCTTTTCAAGCCGGGCGTATAAAAAGTATAAAGTCAAAACATGTAGGTAAAAAGGTCTAAATGATATACCTCTTTTTAACACAATTAGAAACTTGTCTCCATGGTTATTTTAGACAAGAAGATTTTCCCTGTGCCCGTGTGTTTTAGTGTTCATAAATATATGTTCTGTAATAGCTCAGGTAATACATGTAGTTTCCATTGCCATGAACAACTGATGTAATGAATCCTTAGACAAGTCAAAAATAGTAGGAAATATCCAGTTCATAATCATGCTCCGCAAAACAATTCTATATAGATTAAATGGCATAATGGCACTTTCTCACTGTGCGATTTGTAGTACCGACTTCAGGCGACTTGTAGCATGCAATTCAAATGGATGCATTTGATTGGTTGACAAATCATATCGACCAATTAAAATCATCTATTTTAATCGCATCCTATAAGTCAGTACGACAAATCGCACAGTGAAAACGGGCCTTAAGATGCCAAAAAAGAATAATTATCCATTAAAACAGAATGTTGAAATTATCGGCTATTTATCTGAAGACATAAATTTTCTGAAGTTTTTTAGTTGTCATCCTCTCAACAATGTACATTTATGTAATAATTTGAACTATCTTAGGTCTAAAAGAAATCCACATCGGGTATTTAAATTTTGTTTTCTTTTCGAAAACTATTTTGGTTTCTAAAAGCCACAGACTGCATGGATGTTCATCATTCCAACATCAGCCATTTAGTTGTTTTGGTGAACTAAGACCCTTTTACTGTCAGATCATGTTAAGAGTTCATGAAAGAAGTGTGAATTTTGGTAGCTCATACCACTTTAAAGTGGCATGAGCTGCCAAAATAGTGATATTTTGACGTACAAACGGAATGTTGAAATTATTGGCTATTTTTCTCAAGTCGTAAAATTCAGAAGCTTTTTAGTGCTTCTAGTTGAGAATGTACGATAAAGTATTGTTTTGAACTAACTTTGGCTTAGAATGAATGAATGATCGTCCCGGTTATTTAAATTTTGTTTACATTTCGAACACTATTCCGGTTTGTACAGGCCACATACTGTATGGATTTTTCTCATTCCAACACTAATCATTTAATTTTTCGATGACCTTCAACGCCTCTTACGATCGTGACGATCAGAGATTATGAAAAAAAGTGTGAATTTTGGCAGCTTATGCCACTTTAAGGAACAGTTGTAAAAACAGACAATCAGAAATAAGCCTGTAAACAATTCCTTTTTCCTTTTGTTTTGCCCATCAGTTAAATCCAGTAACTCTCACAGTATATTAATGTCAGAGAGATTCACTCCCAAAAAGTATTGTAAGAATAAGACAGTCGAATCAGGATACACTCCTTTTTATATATATATATTTGAGAAGAATGCCGAAAATTGCTTGATTTATTAAACTGAAATATAGAGTCAAAATGAGCTACATGTTATTCTTCGTTTGGATTACTGCGCTTTATTCTGCTCAACACTTCAGTGAAAATTCTAAAATTGGGTAATAAAGTACTTTTGCTTAATTGCGAGGTATTCTTTTTTTAATCAAGAGTTCAATAATGCGGACTTAAAACTCAGAATTTTCCCTGTGCTTATGTGCTTTAGTGTTCATACATACGATTAATCAATGTTTTCTTGGCGTGTTAAAGGTTATTTTAATGCCGTAGATTTGGATTATGAAAATAGAGCAAATGCACATTGATCCCCATATTCATCTAGAAACACAGATCTGGCTATTTGAAACAAAAACATCATTTCCATTTCAATTAATGGCAATTTACTGACACTGGCCGCCCAGTATTAACAGACATGGGTTTAATTTGGCAGAATTATTAGGAGCCAATGGAGGTATGGGTTTTTGTATAAAGCCTGTATAAACTGAGAAGTGGGTGAAAAGGACACATGTGGCTGACTTGGCATCCCTGGTGTTTTAGATGTAAGTTCTTGATTTACATTTACCCTCTAAGTCTGTAAACATCTGGCAATGTCAGGCTTTCAGTCAAGTCTGTCCCAAGACCATTCTACAAGCACCAGGAGCTAATTACATTAGGATAGACCAAGATAAATTGTGCCTACTCCCAGTACTTCTGTTGACATCTAACCCAGCAAGCCTTATCATCCAAAACCACATGGATGGTTCACCCCCTCTGGATTCTCCCAGACAAACAAAATTTAACAGCTGCATTTAACTGTCAGCTTCAATGGACCTTCAGAGAACTACACATATATCATACATTATTTAAAGAACCTGTTACATCAAATTCCTTTAACTTTTTTCTTCAGTCACGTGAGCTAAGAATGGGAAAAAGATTTAGCCGAGGCAAATGTTCCCAAGAAAAAGGCTTCAGGGGGAGTGCTCATGACATTTGGTTAAGGCTTATGTTTCCTGAGATCCTACTCTCAGAGGGAACCTTTGTCTGACCCAGAGCTAAGAAATGACCAAGCAACCCATCCTTGCAGACATCAAGGGAGCCATCTGGATCAACTTACTGTAGGAGCCAGTTGTTTACAGTTCGCTGCCCTCAAGTCAACAGAACTAAGGTGCTGGGGGGAGTAAGCCAGCTGAACAACCCAAAATAAGATATGGAAAAGCTACCAAGAAAACCTAACAAATTCCATGTACTGGCTGATGATCTGCCAGACTTACTTTTAGCAGTGAAGATATGCAAGAAAACCATTTAGAACATATTCTACATTCTCTGTAAGATCCCACCACATAAATCCTTTGTTTCTAGGGCACATATGTTCCCTTTTAACTAAAAAAAGTTAAACTATTGATGAAAAAGGCTTTGGCAAAAAATCCAAAACTGAAAAAGGCACTGAAAAGAAAAACACAATTCAAGGCCATCTTGATATTGAGAAAAAATAGAAATGAAGAAAGTGAAGTAAACATTACTTCTGGTTTTCATTAATAATGTGCCATGTACATGTATCTAGACACTTCTCTTAAAAAGGAGCACTCTGTGCATAAAACAGCTACCATACAAGGGGTTTAAAAGGCTAGCATAAAAGTTTGTTTTTTATGTCCGCAATGACAGCAACATCCTGTCCGGGCCACATACCTGTTAAATTTCTAATTTATACTGATTCCTACCAATAAACCACTTACACATAAAGCAGCATAAACCAGATTATTTATCTTTTTAAAGTTTTCCTTTTCACATAGGTTGAAATTCGTTAACATGTATGTGTAGACCAAGAGACAGCTGGAAAATTCAATTACTACAAATTACCTGTCTTAATTCAGGTTTTAGATTTCAATTTCAGGTAAAATAGACAACATTTAAATGATGTTATCTACAGAACTACATGTAGTTTAATCCCAGCTGCCAGTTTAAACTTCATTGCTATAACAGCCACCATCCTTAACGGGCCAGATAATTTCCGAAAACTATGTCAGAAACATTAAATCGGTTCTGTATTTTAAAATGCTGGGGACCAACTGAAATCAATGCTAGTTTTGTTATACATCATACCATATACTGGCTTTCAGGATGGGTTACAGATTTTAATTTCCATAGTTTTAGAGCAACAGTAACAGGCTACCAGAAGCAACCGTTATCTTGAAACCCTATGGCCATGTTTCTACCTACAGATCAGAAAACCTTTCCTAAAATAATTGGAATCATATTTATTAATAATATATGTCCAAACATACAAAAGAGATCAACTGGCCATCATCAGGTCCTTAAAAAAACTATTGTCCAATTAAAGAATAAATATATATGGATACTGTACAAAAAATGTTAAGTTATATTGTACATACATGACAGACAGATGCATATGTAAATATACTTGTAAGAGTAAAGCTGCTAAAAACGCACCATCAAGGTTATATTAGTGAATTAGTAATCTTTAAAAAGTAACATTTAATGTTTATTCTGCAAAAAATGATGCATAAAGTAAAGGTTATTTCAGGCTACAGAAAGACAAATTTCCAAATAATGTTAGGATCCTTATTATTTCACCACAAATTCCACACTTCAAATATAAAGTGCAAGATTACCAGGGCACAAGAGCTTTGGAATAAAGTTTGTGTTTGGCGCAATTGAATAAACGTAGAGTTAAGAAAACTAGTTGCTATATTTTCAGTACAAACTTTTAATTTCCATTGACAAATTTCCAATACTAAGATTTCTCCTATTTCAGAACCTGGTAGAAAGTTAACTATCTTACAATGTACATTAGTTGAAGATTTCACAGTTACAAACTAATAATGGATCTACGAATATCAGTACAATAAACTTAATTTGGCATGGTGCATATAGCTTTACACCAAAGTACCTTTAATCTTAACAGAAGAAATGGTCCATAACCTGATATAAATTTACGTTTACCACAGCCGGATAACTATATTCCACAGGGATTTAATATTTTGTGTCTTACAGAAAGTCAGTAAATGTATAACAGTATTCTTGTTATTTTTCAGGAAGATGCTGAAATTCTTTTACTGGTTTAGGGAAACACACAGACCTGGAATCGATTCTCAAGTCTCCCATTTTGCTGCCCCTTTTGATTGGGCAACAGCTGAGGTTTTTGGAGCAAATAAAGTACCAAAAAAAAAACCGAATTGTCATCAAATGGCACAAACAATGTCCCCCATGGTTATATTTTGTTTGGATAGAAATATAAGAAGGTATGAAGCAAGGATTGCCTTAGCTGTGAAAGTTCTGAGCTCTTTTTCTTACAAAATATAGGAGCAAATCTTGTAGGGATATAAAGCAATTTGCTACATTAGATCATTCTGTGACAAGTTTATTTACACAATGCTTAGTAGATAATGTGAGGGTAAATTTATGGAACATAACACTGAGTATGTACACAATGCAATGGTACATGTAATTGACATGACCACAAGCGTCAATTTCCTCTTATTCCCCAAAATAACTATTAAAAAGCCGAAATTTGAATTAATCAGGTGACAGTGTGGCACTTTTTGAAAACAGCGTCTCCGAGCAGAAGTTTCTCTAAATACATTTCCTAAACCAACTTAAGGCAAAATTTTGTCCATAGTCACTATTGACATGCGTTATGGACAATTTCCTCAGACATTTTCGTTTTTCCAGAAAGTGGTTAAAGAAAAAATAGGACAAAGTGAAATTTATTTGAACCAGCAGCTCAAATAGTTAACGGAAATGTTGCACACAACTTGAAATTGACGCTCCTTATTATGCAAAGACTTATATAATTATCTACACGTACATTTGTTAGATATATACCGGTATATTGTATAATATGTTTATATTGCTCAAGACTTATAAATGTTAATAAAAAGGAATCTTTGATAAAGACATTAATAAAAAGATGAAACTAAAATAAGACGTTTGATAAAACAGATATTTACCCCAATTTTTGGTTGGCCTTGATTGGGTGGAACAACTGGCACCCAGACCATCCTGGTTGGTCCGCCGGCAGTATTAGGTGGCTGATGAAGTGATAGATGTAAAGAAGCCATTATTATGCACGGTCGCTCTTTGAAAACACAAATATAAGGCTAACCAGCCTACATCTACATGTATACTAAGATTGAAAAGTTATATACAGAACAAGACTTGCATATGATAAGGTTCTGCCTAGGTTAAAGCAGCGAGAAGTGCTCAGTTTTTTAGCAGAGGGTAAAATAGACATGCCATGCAGAGGACTTGTCAAGCAAGTTTGATGGGGGTATCTATATAAGCTTAAGTTGACCAGTCCCTTTTAGTCTCCTCGAAGTTTCCACGAAAAATGGTAGAAAAACAGTAACTCTTGTCAACACGAGTCAGTCCATTAGCATTACATAAAATATTTACCAAAACCAAGCAAAGTAAAATGCCATTCAGAGCAGACACGTGGAACTGGTAAAATGTCCATGCAAAGGGTTATATACGTATGTCTATTAAAGTCATTCGTGTTTTGTTTTTTAGACTGTAACAGTTTTCGTTGCCCTACATACTCACTGGTCTATAACCTCAAGCAATTTACACATCCTATTTAAACAAAAGGCGCACTGTCTCCAGGCAAAATTAAGACTTATATGCAAGAAAAATCTCTACACGTATTTGCATAGAAGTAACTTAAACTTAACTTTTATAAAATGAACTGGATAGTAAAACCGGTTTAATATGTGAAGACTATCCAAATAACTTTTTTCAAATTGGAAATACATCTATATATAAATCTAAGCTTGGGAAAATCTTCTTTTGCCTGATTATCTCAAAACTTTCTTCAGTTTTCACATCAAATGTCGTATGTTGAAGTCATTTCATCAGTATAATTTACATCCTGGCCTATATGTCTTTAGTATACCCTATTGTTTCAAAGGTCAAATTTCTAATTAACTAACGACAGCATCAACTAAACTTTGTGGATATATGTGGAAAGCATAGGGTTAAACATACAGAGTCTGTTAGCTAGTATAACTCAAGTTTACTTTATCTCTATCGAAGGAGGGCATAAACGTGGCAGAAAGAGTTTATGGGTTGTGAGGCATGTTATTAATGGCAAAAAGCAGGCATAATGCAACCAAGGCTAATGAAGTATATAAACAGAAATCCATAAGACTTAGAAGATTAGAAAGTTTGTCAAACTTTAGGAACAACAAATTACTACTTTTAGAAAGTCTGTTCAAACTTTTAGCAGTACGAGAATAATACTTTACCAAAGGTTTCCCTGGTATGGCTGGCCACATTATGCAAGAAGAAAGTAACTTTTGATGAAAGACTCAGAAGCAAAAATGGTGGAGGAAGTCACTCCACCCTTGAATGTCTACTAAATGATGCTAGAGCGAAAAACTGGAGAAGAAAAACCTTGTCCAATGGCAGCGCCTACTGATATCTTGGCTGAATTAGTACCATCTTTGTCTGAAGGGTCATGGTTTATACTGAAACCTGATCCTGGCCCGGCAAAGTTTGCTTGCCACATTTCGAGAAACACATGTGGTAAATGCTTATCACTAGCATCAGAGGTAATAAGAACTCATGGGGGAACAACTGAGGCTCCACATTTCTAATGATCAAAATCAAGAATCTTTTTAAAACCACCCAACTTATTTTAAACCTTAAACCAAAGAATGTATCTACAGAATTCCAAGACACAAAACTTTTTCTGAATCAAAAAACAAACAATCCATAAAACAATTCCAAACAGGTGATAATTTCAAGTGGCCCAGATATATAAGTAAATATTTAACAATGTAAACAATTTTCCTTAAAAAAAAAGTTGAAATTGTTTTAAATTACTACCTACCACAGATTCATAATATGTGTGGCCAAAGTCATACCAATCTTCTCTAAATATTCTTTGACCTGGTTCAAAAATTGGGTACATTTGCAAAAATGGTCAAATAATCATAAATTTGGATGTAAACATCATTTAGGAATGTAAACAAAAACACTAAATGAAAGAAGCAGACAAACAAAGGCATCAATTGGAAGGGCAGACGACACTTGGAAACTTGTTCCATGATTGACATTTTTGAAATCAACAACTGACCAGGTGTTCAATGAGCTTGGAAAAAGTTGTTCAGCTTTGATTGAATAAAAGATGCAGGTTTAATGTTTCCTATTTAAATTTCTTTTGTGTAAATAAAATGTTTGAAAATTAATAATTTGTAAACAGGTACTATACATCTTGAAGCAAGCTCTTAATGTCAAAAGTGGTTAAGAAAAATATTACTGTTTAAGCCTGTGTTAGGCCAGTTGCTTATCATTTCTTTTTCAAAAGGATTGCTGTATGATTTTAAACTTGGGTTGTAACTTACAAAAAAAAGTACTTTTTCATAACACCCAACATAAATATTACGGATAAAGGGTTGTCATTAAGGAAACATGTGGATATTGTCAATAGATTAATTAATGAAAAATTTATTAATTGACTATCAATGTCATTTTTAATTAAATAACTATGTTAAACAAAGTTTTTTTCCTCAATATCTAGGTATATAATCCTAATTATTCCCCTTAAATTATTGAAAACCTAGCTATACCTATTTTATTTGCGATGGAAAAATTAGCATACGAAGATGAAAACAGTCACTTTCTTTTTATTCCTCCCAACCCTTCGGTGTAAAATATTCAATTAAAAGCTGGTGAGAAAATTGCGCATTCAAAAGCTACAACATAAAAAAGTAATCTTTTTAATTAATAAGAAGGCATGCTGACAATGCCTCAATAATTTGGCTATCAGAGATTTACAAGAGTTCACAACACATTGATGGGAATCTATTCAACTTCTCCAGAAGACAACCCTACTCGATAAGAAAATAATTACGAGCACCCAGTTCCATTTCAACTTTTAACTTTCAAATAAAGAAAATAAAATGTAACATTTTTTGAAAATTGAAAATTAGATGATCGGTATATACCTAAAATTGGAACACAAAAAGAGTTTTACACAATCCCCCAGCCCCCTACATCTTACCTTAAAAAGACACTTCTAATAGATGATCGGTATATACCCAAAATTAAAAACACAAAAAGAGTTTTACAGAATTTTAGTTTGCGGGGCCTTGGTTCTCCAGTGGGTTTAAGTGATCATCCCTCAGTGCCACACAGACCTTCCATAGATGTGGCGCTGGTTCGAATCCCACTCAGACCAAATAGAAATTTAGAAATTTCTGAGTGGATTTTTCTTGGCTCGCTGTATGTGGAAGAGTTGGCAGGTACTCGCCGAAGGTCGGGGGTTTCCTCCGGGCAATGTGCCTGGTTTCCTCTCCCACTAAACCTGGGAATGCCGCAATGTAAGTGAAATAATCTTGAGTGTGACGTAAAGCATCAATCAATAAATCTATTTTGCAAATTGTAACAAGCAGACAAAATTTACACCTTGGGATCTTTTGTTGGCTATAAAAACATACATGATCTTCAAAATCAGTATCAATGGAAAGCTATTATTTTGAACTTCTGGATAAAAAGGATGGTCAATTAGCTAATTCTATTATTTGGCACTTGATGCCATTCTAACTGATTAATGTTTTACAAAACATGCACAGTATACTTAACAAGACTACAATCTAAAAATATAAAAGAGTTACATGTATTTAACTATTTCATCGTGTACAGGAAATCCCTCCCTATATTGATACAAATGTACATACATTGTACTAACATAAATTCATCCAGGATCCGAAAATAGGGTGTCCAAAATAGCTATTTTTGCACATTTTCCACAAAATTGGGTGTCCATTATGACCTATTTTTGTATGTTGACTATGTTAAATTGCTGGATTATTGGGTGTCCAAATCAGATGAATTTTGACCACAAGGTGTCCTGAATACACGTAGACACCCCTCTGGATGAACCCTTCATACTAAATTCATCTATATGTACATTTCCAATATGCCAAAATTTTCTAATTTTGAAATCTGACACTAGCTGTATGCTTATTTACTGTTAACATGACAGGATTACTTCAATACCAGTGTTGCAATGGTTATTGGGAGAGGAAACCAGGGATCATTCACAAGTGCAATCTCCGACCTTTATGTCAGGCCTAGATGGAAAACATCTTACCGAATGCAAAATTTGTAAAGTAAACCTGTCACATGTAAGAAAATTTTGCAACTGGTTTTAAGATGGAACTCGCAACATATTGGTAGAAGGACTTTTAGATTGAGCATTCAATTGAAAGGCAATCCAGAAAATGAGACTGGAAGACTCGCATTTAAAGTACAGAAAAAGGTTCGGTGATATAATGAACAAGTGTGAGAGCTGTTTTATGAGGCGGAAATTAGAGCCATTCATACGAACACTGCTTCTGGCATAAAAAAATGAGGAAGATAGGGAAAGAAATTGATACAAAATGGCTTGAACTATAGACACATCGTCTTCTTCTCAGAGCTCAAGGCGCCTACACTGAAATTGGGCGAGGGCCTATCCTCGACTGATACATTATTGATCGACGCTCAGGCTGGGGTGTTATAGGACATCACACACTACTCAACACAAAGTCTCAGTAATGTCAAGCTATTTCTGTTCCTAATACGCCAGAACTTCCCCGGACACAATATCAAAGTATGCAACAGAAAAGTACATAGAAAATCTATCCCCGAAAGTGATGAAAAGACATACATGTAAGATGCTAAAATTCATTATGCTTGTGTTTCAGTTCACCAAAAACTGAATTGATTGAAAATAAACAAAAATTTTATTATGATTTAGTATTAACTGAAACCATTTTTTTAAAATGTGTTGTCCACTTTAATTTTCATGAGCAGAAAAATGGGCCAAATTAAAAAAATGGAAATTTGTTGAATCCTTTTTTCTCATTGGCAGATACAACACAAATAGGCCAAAAAGGGAAATTTGTTACATCGTTAGAATAGAATACAGCTAGAATAAACAGCATTTACATTTTCCAAGATTTTTGTAAAAGCTACCAAGGTAAATTAAATCAATCAGTTCATTTTTTAAACTCACATTTAAAAATTAATTTACATCGGATTGAAATAAACTATAATATATAGAGACCTGGGGTATTTATATACAAAGCTATTGAATTGGTTAGATAGTATTGTAACCGTAAAAAGTATTAAGGGATTTGTGTTCACTTGTTCTGTTATATTGTAGGTTTCTGTTGATTTCTGAAACCGACACATACTACTTATGTGCTCTAACACCTAGATCATACATGTGGGCAAACAAAAGCATTGAGCCAAATTGAGGTAAGGATACATGCTGTTAATTCTTTTAGTTCATAATTACAGGGAGGGGGGAGAGGGGGGGGGGTTCTCGCAAAATTACATTATTTTTGACTGACTGCTTCATGACGTGATCAGGCAAACAGATATCCTATAATTGTTTGAATGACTTCCCTAAGCTCAAGACCTATGGGTAGACTAAGTAATGTGTAAGCTTAAAATAAGCATGTGCAAGAATGAAACAAGCTATCCAAGGAAAGATAACCCAAGGGGCGACAGATGGCTAAGATACTAGAGTTATTCCCCTTGACTTACATCCAAAAGGTTAACATCCTTATTTGAGTATGGAGTAATTACATGTTATAAGAATCTATTCATTTAGATATAACTTCCTAAAGCCTTTAAGAAATTTGATAAATTGTTTAAAAATTAATCTGAAAATGCCCTAACCTGGTCAGTTGGTCTCCCAAGCCAACAGTTCTGGGATGATGTAGCCTATACACATGTATGCATTTCTGAAACATTCACTTATTTGCTTCAACTGAGCTAACCTTTCAGCACTAAGAAGATAGGGGTTTGGCTTTTCTGTACAGTTCTTCTTTAAATGTCAGCATGCAGATTAACAAACTCCACCTCAGAGATGTTAAAACTGAGTATTTGATGAGAAGATACAGTATAAGGTCAGAGTTGATAGGGACAGAAGTTGGCACCTTTTAAGGTGAGTTGAGGACAGCTGTGGGATTAACACTGGTTACCCTTCAGGTGTACGCTGTACTCAAAACCTTTACTTGCAAACAATAAGTGACATGACAAGCATTAAAGGGGCCAAAATGTTGATATTTTGACTTGAAAACAGAAGGCTGAAATTATTGGCTATTTTTCTCAAAAGGTAGAATTCAGAAGCTTTTTAGTGCTTCTAGTCTCGAAAATGTACGATAAAGTACTGTTTTGAACTAACTTTGGCTTAGAATGAATGAATGGTCGTCCCGGTTATTTAAATTTTGTTTACTTTTGAACACGTTTTCGTTTCATACAGGCCACATACTGTATGCCAACGCCAATCATTTAGTTTTTCGATATCCTTCAAAGCCTCTTACTGTCGTGACGATCAGAAGTTATGAAAAAACTGTGAATTTTGGCAGCTCATGCCACTTTAACACTGTCAGCTTTTTTTACTTGATTGGGTATTGAACTGTTAAAATGGCCTATTTCACTAATTGATTGTTTAATTGATATTTGTTTTACATCACACACAAGAGGGTTTCACTAATTTGCCCTTTCAACATGATTTTCAGCTTTCATTTTTGGATACACAGAGCAAAATATATATCTGATGCAATGTTCTATTCTCTATAGATACAATCACAAAGGTAACGTCAAAATTAATTTTTAAATATTTGAATAAGCTTTGAGGAATCTGAGAGAGCTATTTTTTTAGACAGAGGAAAACAAAGATCACACAGCAAATACAGTTTGAAATGAGAGTAAAAAATTTAATTATGTCCATGTCTGATGTAATTCTTCTGAATAAGGGCATCATTTGTTGATTGTTTGGTGTAATATACGTGCTCAAGATTATTTCACTTATATGAAGGCGTTGCCAGTTTTATTGTGGGAGGAAAACGGGCTCTATGCCTGGAGGAAACCCACGACCTTCCAGTGGTAACTGGCAACCATCCCACATAGGTCGTTCAAGTGAAAATCCAGTCAGAAAATTTCCCAATTTTTTGGGAGACTGAGTGGGATTCGAACCCGCGACCCATTGGTGGAAGGCTGTTCGGATTGAGCATCTAACGCTCTACCTACTGAGCCACGGAGGCCCCAGTACATATAGGAAAATCTTTACTATAGGACCTGGGAGTGTCCCGAAAGATTTCGCGATATCCGATGACAGATGGCATTGTCAGGGCGTCACATTCAAACAAACTTGGCTCCCCACGGCAGCGCTACTGACAGGAAATTCATTGAATTCTCACGATACTCCCGCTCTATATCGTAGTAGCATACATCTTCATTGATAAAATATCTAAGCTGCTCAGTGTACATGTATAATGATATAGTCTCTGTACTGGTTGCTTGCGAGTATAGAAATGTAGTTTTGATGTTGATGTACCATGTCATTTCCGACAAGTCATCCATCAATTTATCAATCATCATTAACTACATAATATGTTTACAGAAGACTATATATTTCTCACCTGAACTCACCTGTATCAGAAAGTCATTGATCTGACAGGTAAATATTGATTAACCTTAATTAACACACCTGCAATAACACTGACTGATACCAAGGACATGGAAGTAGTTAAGGCTCTCTATTACATGTATGTTATTTTTTAACACTAAAACACAATTCTTCAGGCATGCTAGATTTTACTTTCAATTCAACCAATTTTAATTTTACTTTCAATTCAACTTATAAAATCTTACCTTTTTTAAGAGTAGTTTTCGCAGATTTTTTTCCTGTTTGAGTAACCGTATACCTCAAATAAACCACCGGTTAAACGACCAATTAGTAACCGTATACATGTACTTCCAACGAACCACCAGTTAAATGACTAATTAGTTTATCATCAATACAAATATCCTCTTCATGCCACAATACAATGCCCTGGTTTTGTACGTAGAAAATCAGGGTCGAAAATCATTAATTGTCCATATATATCATATATTGTCCACCTTGGCTACAGGTACACAAATACAGGTATGTAATATGCGTAGTTCCTCCAAAATATGCCGAAACCAAAACAATCCCACCAATCAAATCATTCAAATTTTCAGGTAGATGATGTTTTCGCTCTTTAACAAAACACTGAATTCCGGCTCGGGTAATGGATGCTAACCATAAACATGGCATGTACGTATGATGACTTCAGTAATATCAGAGCTTCACAAAACAGACAACTTTCGCTGGTTATTTTAAAAAAACTTTGTTAAGACTGAAGACATTCCCTACAGGTGTGAAGCTTACTGTACGATGACAGTCACCATTCCTCTTCACTGAGTCAAATGTGGTCAGAGAACCCAAATACCAGCTCCCTTCATATTGACATAGACAGGACACAAATAAAAAAAGGCCTTTACGCCAGTTGCCTCCTCTTTATAGAGTTTCTATATATTTGAACACAGCAAGCTTTGTAACTGTTTACTCAAGGAAAGAAAGGATTTGTGACAAGTTTAGGGTCGTACAGCTAACTACAGAAGACAGTCAGTGATGAACTTTAAATCTTGAAAACTATAGCTATCCAGAAATACAGTCAGTTCTCCACTTTTATTGTACTTTGATAAAGAAGTACAATGCATGCATAGCTATATGTTCAGTCCTGATGATGACTGAATATAGGTCGAAATATTGAGTCAATATGAAGTTTTCGTTTTTCGGAATAACACTACTTGTGTACTACAGCTATACTTTTACATGTAACAAAGTAGAAAGCTGATTGTCAAGCTCTTTAGGTTTCATTGATAGAACGTACTTAGCTCGGGAAACTGAACAGACAGTCTGTCCAACAATCACTTGAATAAAACAGTACACCAACATGCCTACTGGCCTTAAACAGATAAGATCAAATGTTTCACTAGTTTTAGTATGTACAGTCAGGTCGATTCTACACATGTGTATTTAATATGTGCATTTATTTAAAGTACTAAAACCTCTACAAGGTACATTGTTAAAGTGACATTTTGATACAAGAGAGTAACTGTACAAAATACAATACCCCTTTACAAGATCAATATATAGAGCACTTGACCTCACACTTTTCAGTTCAGTGAATACATACATGTATTTCTCATTCTTTAGCCTATATATTCTTTTCGAGCGTTTAAATAGTTTAAATAGTAGATACAAGTTAGTAGCCTACACTTTTGGCAAAACAAGCGTTTAAGAAACTCATAATACGCCCGCAAGGGTAAATTCATTGAAGCCCACTACAGTGTATCTTCAAATTCAATATCAAAGACATGCTTTAAACAGAATTATTGGCTGGAAGAATCTTTCAGTCACCTAAAAAAGACTGTGGCTTGGTGAATTTTAGTATTTGACACACCGCCTACCTATAAACTGCGATCTATATCTGAAAACTGTACCAAAGCTACTCGCAAAAGTGTCTACACTACAAATAGGCATACAACAGCAATTTCATTTAATTACGGGTAAAAAAATAGAAAGAAGGTACTTCCCAACTCATTTGATCACCATGGTTTAATATCAAAAAGTTGTTTAGATACAATTAGGCTACACTGTGAAACCACAAATCGATTAACAGCCATTTCCTCAATTACTGAATGCAAAAAAGGCTGGGTGACTGTTTTGGTCGACACATATACATGTAGCGAGACCCCAATTTAATTTTGGGTCAGGACACATCAACTACTCATAAGCTACTTATTAATTGAAAAAAAAATTCAAATCCATGCAACAGTTCCTGAGTTACTATAGGCCAAAAGGCTGGGTGGCTGTTTTGGTTGCCACAAATATCGAGACTCTGACACACCGTGACCGTCTACCCATAAGCTACATATATAAGGAAAACAAAACAGGCATTATGGAGCGGACACGAACCCGGGACGGACAAAGGTATACCAATATATGCCCGCTTTAAGAGCAGGCGTATAAAAATGACTTCATATTAAAGCTACAAAAAAAACTGTCCCATTAAAATTGATATTAATATAAGCTTTAGATATAAAATACTAGTTATGAAAGTTCAACCAGTTGGGGTGGGGGGAAGAGAACCATTTACCAAGACATTTTAAACTGCTAAATAGAACATCAATTTCCCTGTTCTTTACTGCTCAGCAAGTTTTATGATATATAAGACTTTATTGCTGAGACCATAAATCAATACAGAAAAGCCTGTATAGTGCCCAGAGTTACTTCCCTTAGCTGGACAAATCACTTCCTTTTTGCACTATTTGGACAAAATGACTCCCATCCATCATCCATCTTTGCCAAATTAATGTAAAACCCTAAAACTTCTAAATAGTGTAGAAACCAGTTTAAAGTGGCATGAGCTGCCAAAATGTTGATATTTTTACGTTAAAACAGAATGTTGAAATTATTGGCTATTTTTCTCAAGAAGCATAATTCATAAGCTTTTAGTGCTTCTAGTCTCGTAAATGTACAATAAAGTAGAACTATTGTTTTGAACTAACTTTGGCTTAGAATGAATGAATGGTCGTCCCGGTTATTTAAATTCTGTTTACATTTCGAACACGTTTTCGGTTCGTACAGACCACATACTGTACGGATTTTTTGCATTATAACAGCAATCATTTATTTTTTCGATGGCCTTCAAAGTCTCTTACTGTCGTGACGATCAGAAATTATGAAAAAGTGTGAATTTTGGCAGTTCACTACTGGGTGGTGTTATATGATTCAGTGATGGGACATTGAACCGGCTAAGTCCCCCTTAACCAAAACAAACATAACCCCAACATAATTAAACGATGTACAACAAACAAACAAAAAAGAATCACCAAGGTTCCATCACTTCCATCACATTAAAAGGAACATGGCCGGACTTACTAACAGTTAAATTTAATAGTCAAGTGTCACCCATTTAAGTTGGGCGTCACCACAGTATGATAAGGCCAATATTTAATAGGGAGCAGATGGGTGATGGAGAAGAAGAGCACTGGGGAGGGCAACAGTTTTGTTTTCCTCCAGGGAAATACTCTCTACTGTGGCACAAAACACCAATCAAATGTCCCATGTTACCTTAAATGATTCTGTCAGTAAGGCTTACTCTTCAATATCATATAGGGGCCTCCGTGGCTCAGTAGGTAGAGCGTCGGACCTCAATCCGAACAGCCTTCCACCAATGGGTCGCGGGTTCAAGTCCCACTCAGTCCCCCAAAAAATTGGAAAATTTTTCACCCGAATGACCTATGTGGGATGGTTGCCAGTTACCACCGGTTTCCTCTGGGTGGTTTTCCCACAATAAAACTGGCAACGCCGCCAAATAAGTGAAATAATCTTGAGCGCAGCGTAAAACACCAAACAATCAATCAATCTATATTCTATTATTATATATAATTAGAGAAGAACTGTTTATATAAATGTTGATTTCCCACTGAACATATTTTGCATTAAATATACTGTATATATCAGTGTATGTAATTTTCAAAGTTTTCAAGTGAAAGCTAAATCAGTGTACAATGTGGAAATATTGAAACGTCAACCAGAAGCACTGCTTCATTATACACCCACCATGTCTATGAATAAGGGTGTTATCAATGGACCACCATAACATAATACATTCATCTAAGCCTTACCCTCTTTGGGACCATAACCCTTTCAATGTGTCAACTAAGCATGGACAATCCTTTACTTTACTTAGCTCTGGGGAGATAATGTTGAAGTCAATCCCAAGCAGTGATACACACATTATACATGTAAAACCAGGTTGTTATTTTTTACCATACCAATCAAGGAGCTGTTAATGTTCTCTGAAATCTTACAGTGACAGGAGCTGGCAAATACAGAGAGATTTTTGTTTAAAAGGAATTAGCTCTTACTGTGTTATTTTCAACAGGAACAAAAAAGAGCATATCATTGAAATCAATCTAATGTACGGGTAGGTAAGCCAAAACAAAAATTCCTCAAATGTGGACATGAATTCTGGTAATTTGAATTGTGTATGTTATAAACACATACATTGTAGCTTTGGTTCTTACATATAAATAGCTTTACCCATATTTTCATTTTTCTAGCCCAAAGACAAATTTCGGAATTATTTAGGAATATAATGATATCAATGAACATCTCCTTAAAGAAAAGATAAACGATAAGACCAGATAAAATTTTCTTAAAAATACTTATTCTGTAAACAATTGCAAAAGTGGACATTTTTGTAAAATCCGATATATATTTTTCTATTCTATATATTTTATGTACATGTACAAAACAGGGAGCTTTTCCTAATTTCCAGTTTGGATCCCTCGGGAACTGCAGACTCATGAAATAACATGCCTTACTTTATGATATAGATCTAATGGAGTTTCATGCCACCCACTGGCAAATTACTTCAGTTGGTTTATTTTAATTTAAAGTGAATGGATTTTCTCCTGGTCATAACATAGATTCTTTATAAATCTTATTAAAATTGTATGGTACATGTATATAAATTGTGTAACAAAATCAACGATTGATAAAGACAAAGCATTTCTGTATCTACCGGTATTCCAGTACAGTCTATGTACAGTTAGAGTACAGTTTCCTTTTGAGTATCTGAGAGGTAGATAATGATAGTACAAGGGGGGATCACTCTCATTTGACTTTCACATTTTAGTCGCAGAGACTTTTTGCTGTCATAATGAAAATATTGAATATTATATAATGATTAGTGAAATAAATTAAATACAAACAAGTGTATGAGTATGTTTCAGTGTTAATGACAAATACAGCTGATTGGGCAACACACATAGTAAACCATTAGTTTAGTAAACCTTGAGGGGAACTTTAATTTCCTGCTTAGGTTGTGATGTCAGGTCTGTATGCTGATGATAAGCCATAATCCGACAAACAATGACATCCTGTCTATAAAGCCAACACAAACATGGTCAGTGGTTAAAACAGGCTCTCAATAAGTGGGTGTTCTAATACAATATCATGTTACACAACCTTAAAAGGCCAGCTTATAACAGCACAAACAAATCCATATTATCAGCTAGGAATCCCTCAATATTCCACCAAAATTCCCCTCATCTGCACTCTGTTACATACCTAGTCATATTCTATATTTATGAACACTAAAACATACAGGCACAGGGAAAATCTTCTCGTCTAAAATAACCATCGAGACTTGTGTTAAAAAGAGGTATATCATTTAGATTTGTATACCCCATCATAAATTGTTGTAATAAACTAAACCTATGATATTTCATTAGGTTGACGATTGACAGGAGCTTTGCCTTAGTCAGTAGAATTTTCTGGAACACTGAGTAATACATTGACAATGCTTACGCATCTTAAGCTATGCTAAGAATATCGGCAGACTGAGATTGAACCCCACAGGATCATGGGAAAAGAAAGTGAAAATGTTGGTCCCCCCCCCCCCCACCCTCTCCCAGGAAAACCTAGGTAGAAGATAGTCATATTCTATATTGTACTTAAAGTGGCATGAGCTGCCAAAATTCACACTTTTTTCGTAATTTCTGTCCAACACGGTAGTAAGATGCTTTGAAGGCCATCGAAAAACTAAACAATTAGCGTTGAGATGAGGAAAATCCATACAGTATGTGGCGTACACAAACCGGAATAGTGTTCGAAAACTAAACAAAATTTGAATAACCGGGACGACCATTCATTCATTCATTCTAAACCAAAGTTAGTTCAAAACAATACTTTATCGTACATTCTCGAGACTAGAAGCACTAAAAAGCTTCTGAATTATACGAATTGACAAAAATAGGCGATAATTTCAACATTCTGTTTTTACGTCAAAATATAAACGTTTTGGCAGCTCATGCCCCTTTAAACAAGCTGTGAGGAGGTGGTATCATTACATTGACTAGATATTTAATATAAATAAACACTGCAGCAGTCAAAATTTGTTCTTTGATCCATTGATTGGGGCTTAATGTCGCCAGCTACAATTTAAGTGTATATATATTTATGAACACTAAAACACATGGGCACAGGGACAATTTTCTTGTCTAAAATAATCATGGAGACAAGTTTCTAATTGTGTTAAAAAGAGGTACAACACCTAGATACCCATAATAAATTGCTGAAACAAACTAAACACACAACATTTCATTCGGTTGACGACTGACAGCAGCCCGGCCCCAGTCAGCAGAACCCTCTGCAATACATTGCCAATGCTTTATACACATCTTGTACAGTGTATATATTTATAAGCACTAAAACACACGGGCACAGGGAAAATCTTCTTGTCTAAAATAACATGTGTATATGCATTAATTGCAATCTTTTTTGTTAAATTAGGAATACCGCAAACAAGAAAACATCTAATAATGTAATCTTATTTCAGTTTAGAAGCTTTTGGTGTGAGATATAAAATTATTATCAACGTTTTGGTAAAAACCAAGTTTGGCAATCATAGAATTTTTTTACATTCAAAACATGGATTTTACATTTAATGTACTGGTTCCAACCATTTCTCCAAAGTCTTAATCTCCGGTCCCTGACTACAAGCTATAGTCATCCTCTTCAAATAACAGTCTTCCACCAATGGGTCGCAGGGTTCAAATCCCACTCAGTCCAAAAAAAATTGGAAAATTTTCTGACTGGGTTTTCACTCGAACCTATGTGGGATGGTTGCCAGTTACCAACGGAAGGTCGTGGGTTTCCTCCAGGCATATAGCCCGGTTGCCTCCCACAATATCATAAAATTAGCAACGCCGCCATGTAAGTGAAATAATCTTGAGCGCGGCGTAAAACACCAAACAATCAATCAAATAACAGTCAGAACATAAAAAAGGACCACAAAGATAGTTTTATATGAAATTGAAGTCATTTCTGAAGAATCCACGCTATATAATCCGTATGAGTTACCAGGATTGACAGTATTAGAGAGTCACTCTATGGACCATTGATTCATAATTGATGATGGCTAGCCTTATCTCAGGACTCAAGTCAAAGTAGAGATGCATGTCCGGTTGAGATAGCAGTAGAAATAAAAGGGTTGCGTTAAATGTGATTGGGCATGGATGAGAGTTACATGTTAAATGTGATTGGGCATGGATGGGAGTTACATGTTAAATGTGATTGGGCATGGAGGAGAATTACATGTTAAATTAGATAGAGCGGGGACATCAATTCTAACTGCTTATCTCCAGCTCCTCATCCATTTAACACTCATTACAGTATAATCTACATGATAATACAGCGGGGACCGTTTATTTTAGACGCCTCGCTGCCAATAATCCTTTATCCTCAAAAAGCGAGTGGTGCTAATGTACGCAGCACGGGATCGATCTTTCAAAGGGCACATATTGCTACAATGACCCTTCCTTCATCCCTCAAGGAATTTATCGTATTTATTGATGCTAGAGTCGAGCCTCGCTGACTGATTCTACTATCGCCAATCTTTACAAAAGACTCAGAAATTCAACGAAACTGCTTTAAAGCCATCCTTGCTTAACAAATGGGAAATGTTATGCACTCAGATCAGTTACAGCTTGGAGGCCCTGAGGTCAATACAAATGGAAATTTATTTTTATAGAAGACAGAGACTTGGTGGAAAAAAATGTTACAAGTTCTGGAGAATCTCTGCCGCTAATGGACATCATTGGCACCCAAAAAATGAACCGAGGCGAAAAAACATATTCAAGATATAAATGGATACAAACGTGAGATGTTATCCAGTCGCGATATCCATTTTCCACTCAAATGTTTCTTTTCATTCAGAAAAATAGTTTAATAAATGATTTTTTTTTAAAAATCTGCTTTTTCAAATTTAAAAAGTTTGCCGAGGTTTGGCAACTTTTGATTTATCACGATGTTGGCTGCGTTAAACCAGGCGTGTGATGGTGGTGGGTGAGAGAAAATCAATAATCTGTTAATTAGTCAGGCAATATTCATTAATAGATTGAGATTCCATCGCATTAAATTTGTGTACATGTAATTCCTGATGATGGTTTGAGAATAAACCAAAATAATGAGCTAATATGTCTTTCTTCGGATTGCTCAGTCCCTCTACTTTATAATTCCATAAGGGTTTCATGAATTTGTTCAACTGGTAATAGATTGATTGTTTGTTTGGTGTTTTATGCCACGCTCAAGACTATTTCACTTATATGGCGTCGTTACCAGTTTTATTGTGGGAGGAAACCGGGCTCTATGCCCGGAGGAAACCCACAACCTTCCGGTGGTAACTGGCAACCGTCCCACATGGGTCGTTTGCGTGAAAACCCAATCAAAAAATTTTCATTTTTTTTTTGGGTGGACTGAGTGGGATCCCAACTGGTAATTGATTGATTGCTTGGTGTTTTACGCCGGGCTCAAGATTATTTCACTTATGTGGCGGCATTGCCAGTTTAATTGTGGGAGGAAACCGGGCTTTGTGCCCGGAGGAAACCCACGACCTTCCGCTGGTAACTGGCAACCATCCCACATAGGCCATTCGCGTGAAAACCCAGTCAGAAAATTTTCCAATTTTTTTTTTTTTGGGGGGGGGGGACTGAGTGGGATTCTAACTGGTAATCGAAAGTCAACTAAAATGTGATTTACCCAATTGCATGCCATGTACTTTTTGTAGCATAAGTTGACAATGACTTGAACAATCATTGTCACGGTTGAGATCAGCCAGACAGACAATTGAACTCCCAGTGTAGATAATAGTTTATTTTCTTACAATGGTAAATGAAACTTCAATTATAGGAGAATGGAGACTATACCATTGTCCTGGTATACAATAGAACACTTCTGACTAAGTACATTATGGCACCATTGGCTGTCAATCAGCTGCATGTATTACTATTATAGGTCAACAGGTAAAAGTAAATACACAACAAGGACTTTTTAGGTGTGTTATCTAACATACATGCATTGTACAGTACTATCAATACCATACATGTACATCAAATATGGCAAAATCCAATCGGAAAAATATACATTATTATCTTAAGAAACCATCTTAAAGTGGCATGAGCTGCCAAAATTCACACCTTTTTCATAATTTCTGACCGTCACGACAGTAAGAGGCTTTGAAGGCCAACGATAAACTAAATGATTGGCGTTCAAATGAGGAAAATCCATACTGTATGTGGCCAGTACGAACCGAAAATGTGTTCGAAAAGTAAACGAAATTTAAATAACCGGGACGACCATTCATTCATTATAAGCCAAAGTTAGTTCAAAACAATACTTTATCGTAAATTTTTGACACTAGAAGCACTAAAACGCTTCTGAATTTTACGTCTTGTGAAAAATAGCCAATAATTTAAACATCTTGTTTTAATGTCAAAATATCAACATTTTGGCAGCTCATGCCACTTTAGATAAGACAAATGATTGCAGATATATGAACGCAAGATGGGTGGAGGTGTATAATAAAAAATAAAACAGCTTTAGGGACCCAATTAAAGATTCAATCTCAACTTATTCCAAGAACTTTCAAAAGATATAACTGTATATTGACCCAAGTGCATGCAAGTAGTCTTATTACTTCCAATGTGCCTTATGTGAAAAGCCTGTCTAGTTAATGATTCAAGTAATAATTAGGCTATAAGAAACGTATAGGACCTTGGTTTCATTTGGCTTGAAAGTTATCAAGAATATGGTTAGTTTTGTAGCATCGACTTTGATGACAAAAGGGGAATGTTAACTTTTTTTTTTTTTTTATTTCAATTTAATTCTAAAATCTTTGTAGATCTGCCATATCAGCATACGTGTATTCCATACCCTAAACCGAAAGTGTAAATGCTGAATAATTCTGGCTGCAGAAGGACCATTGTTTAATCAGTTTACACCCAGTCTGATGGTAATGCTAAGTGGTAAAATGCCATACAATACCTCTGTGAGTAAGGGACCAATGTTTGTGGGGAAATTATGACAGTGGAATACTGGGAGACGTGTATTTGCTTTTGACACAAATCCGATCAAAATTCAATTACTTAGGGAGAGGATAAAACCATAGCAAGAATTGATGATAGCTTCAACCAAACATGATCCATACAGAGTATATTTATACCGATCCTAATTGAATAAGCCTTGCAAATATGAAACACACTATATTCTAACGTCCTTACCGGCCCAACATAAAATGCTTTTTGAATCGAGAGTTTATTACATTATCTTTACGATTAATAAATTCTGACAAGCTGTATTTTCAACAAGGTATTGTCCACTGTGTTCATATTTAATAATATAAATTGTAATTTATATTTTGTGTGAACACAAATAATATTCAGAAATACAAAAAACCTTTAATTTCGTTATTTTAACATTTAATAACTTGGCAATTCTATTGATGATGTCGTGTCCCAACGAAACAAACTTTACACGCATATGAAATACGAAACATCGTAATTTAATCCAGTTTGGTCACGGGTAAAAAGTGAGCATCAGTTTTACTCGTGGGTTTAGATGATGATTGATTTATTGATGTTTTACGCTGCACTCAAGATTATTTCACTTATATGGCAGCGTTAAGTGGGGGAAGAAACCGGAATTACCGGACTCATTGCCCAGAAGAAACACCCGAGCTTCAGCGAGTACCGTGTAACTCTTCCACATACAGTGACCGAGGGATTTGACGATGAAGCTCACATGCTTCACCATTGAAATAGTCATGAAATAAATAAGCTTGGTCATGGGATGAGATCTAATCCGGACCATGAGGTTTTAACAAGATACTGGAGAAATTGGGCTTAACCTGAACAATGTTTTTAATAGCCTCTGGGTTCAATATAAAATCCAATCCCAGTCATTTGACATTTACATGGTTTTACAGTAATTGGCCTTAGTCTGATAATCAAGTTTTTGCAACACTCTCTGGATACTGGCATGGTGGTTTGGGAATGATTACCCTTGGTCTAATACCTAAGTTTTCTCGACATTTGTGTGTTATTGGCATGGTTTTGGAATGATTAGCCTTGGTCTACTATTTTTCTTGGACCTCTGGGCCAGAGATCCAATTGAAAAATAAATATACACCATGATCATGTACAATATAGTACGAGTTGTCCTATGTGTTTTGGCTTTAGTAAAACCACTCCATAGTAGAATTTTACACGTAGGAGTAGGAGTAATGGGGCTTGCCCATATATCCACATTTTCCTGATCTCTGGGACTAAGCCAGAGATATTGGCATGCTTTTGGAATGTCTATTTTTCTCCAGACACCACAGGCCTGTGATGCAACGCTAATCGTGAGATATTGTCAGGTGACGCTTTATGGACAGTGGAATTTAGTTTACTGGACAGGTAAATCTGCCCAGGTAAACAAAGATTGTACCTGTTATAACAAGCTCTGGTTAGATCAATATTTATCACACTTTGAGATTGTTCTTGAGGGTTAATCTCAACAAGACCTCCCCACACTCCAGGCCTTATCAATGCTTGTTGAGAGGTATTACAGTATCAATAAGATGTGACCTATTATTCTTATACTATAAGATCAATTAATACACGCTTTGTATTTATTGTCATATCTGGTATGTGCTAGTTGATTGCTTCACATGACCAGTAATTACATATTGCCATTTGTGTATGAAGCATTGACAGTGGACTGGACCATTGTCAGCACATAATGCCATTTGTGTATGAAGCATGATTGACAGTGGACTGGACCATTGTCAGCACATAATGCCATTTGTGTATGCAGCATTGACAGTGGACAGGACCATTGGTCAAAGCCTGAGACTTAATCCATTCCATATATCAACAAATAAAAATCTGCAATTTATTGTGACCAATTTAAGAACATCAAAAAGATCTGTCACTAGACAAAATTTTAAAGCATATATGTCAAAATCTGTCATATGTACATGCATGACGTACATTGAATTTGTGAATAAAGCAATTTTGATTATCATTGCTGATTTCCTGGACTGACTTTTTTATGGAACCATGAAGCAAAAATACCCTCTAGGAATTGATTATTTCCAAACATATTTCCACATTGGACACAAACCTTCCATCTATGGGTAGCAGGTTCAAATCTCAAATCCCACTCAGAGCAAGAATTTTTTTCAAATTCTCAGTGGCTTCCCCCCTACCCCCCCCCCCCCCCCCCCAATTAAAAATATCAATCGCTTACTCTAAATAATTCTCATTTCATGTAATTACGTTTTAATTACTGTCTTAATTACTGTCTCAATGGAAGCAAAATAATTCAGAAACCCAGTCATTAAAGAACTAGAAGATTGTATAAAGTTCTAAAAATGTATTAACTGAAAGGACGACATTGCTCCTTGAAGAATCCATTAATTTTCACTAGGGAAATCCATGTAATAAGCTTGCAGAAAATAATTACCACATTATCATTTCGGTCAATTGACCAATGAAATGATTGGATATTCAAGTTAATCTGCATAATCTGCAAATGATATCATGACATCATGAAACTGGATTATGATTGTATCATACTGTGCATTACATGTGGCGATCAAAATGCCAAATGACTATTTCAAACATGTGAAAAAACAGAACAGGACCCAGACCCCCCCCAAAAAATGGCAGGATGGTGGACATGAAATGTGTATGACAGCAAGGTATTCCAGTAATCGACAAGTATACAAGTAAGAAACAAGACAAAGCGCAAAACATTTTTACAGCATTTATATATATTTTGAAATGTGATAAGTTTCTCATAGCATGGACATACATCATGATACATAAGACAAAGGAAGAGATTTCTGGATAACAACTTCTTATTTATTGTAAGAAGTTGTTATCCAGAAATCTCTTCCTTTGTCTTACTATTACCGACTTCTAAATGCCTCTCAAACAACTTATCATGATACATGTACTTGATTATTATAAATTTTTGCACGCAAGTCTCTCCCCCACATTGTGCTATCAAGCTTAGAATCCATGCTATAACTAACTTGGCGTTACATATTTTTGAACACTATAACACACGGGGCACAGGGAGAATTCTACATGTAGTTTTATACAGAAGTCAAACCAGAAGACACAAAAATTTGGCAAATTAACCTAACCAAATCACAAGTACCACTTTCAGCCACTTTAAACATATCAAAGCTTTGCTACCAAATGAGAATTGAGGCACCCAGTTTTTAATTTCTGCCTACCAGTAATAGTCAATTGGTGCAGTACATTCACAAATGGATGGTGCTGTAATTATCAGTTACTGTTATAAATCCTTCATGGAGAATCACCCTTGTGGATAATTATCACAAAACCAAATCCTTCATAATTTTGAAACAGTCAGGCACATTTAGCCAAGTTGATATGTTTGTTTGCTACATATTGTGTGTTAAGAGGAGATTATGCCTCTCCTGTTGTCATGCTCTGGATATGAAGTGTTGATAAGTCACATATTTATTGACTCTAGATAAAATCACAGTAGGGTTAAACCCATGGCACCTCACCTATTTGGGATGGGTGGATCAGGCAATAAATACAGGACTCTAGCCCCAGTTACCAGTCAGGGTTGTAAGTATGACCTATCAAGGTCAATAGAGGAATAAACGCCCTAGAAACTCAGCAACAATCAAACTTAGTTTCTACACTTACAGTATATTGCGTTGTAGTAGTTAACAGTGAAAGTTGAACAAATCCTCAAAGCCAGCACTGAATCTGCCTGAGGGTTTTAGTATTCCAAAATGTAGGAAAGTAATAATGAAAGTCTAGATAGTTTCAAATCCTTGGAAAAAAGCAATAAATACATGTGTACGCTGATAAATTTACCAAGTATTAATTTATTTATGTTAGTTTATATCATCATATATCCCCTTTTTTTCTTCTAAAATTGGGCACTGTAAAGAGGTTATGAAAACAAAAGTGAACCATTAAAATGAAGTACATGTACATCACAATTCCTTTCAGAGACAATATCATTTCCTTAGTGATTTGAAAACAGTTTTTGATTATTTACAATTAAATACATTTATAAAAAATATTTTTGGACAAATAAATGATATCGGTTCATCCAGAGTGGGGAGGGGAGGGGTACATGCATCATTTAGACACCCAATGGTCGAAATTTGATACATGTACATAACAGATGATTGACCCCTTTAACATTTTTCTGCAGCTTAGCGATAAGTGGCACCATAATCAAAAATTATGAAAATTGCACCAACTTCTGAAAACAAGACTGTGAATAACGATTTCCAAATGGGATATAATGTAGTTAAGCGAAAGTGTTTGGTAGAAATAGATGCATATATTTATTTAAATTAACTTATAATTCACCACAATCATTGACAGCCACAGATCAGTTTGTATGGCGGTCAACATGCTATGTGCTGATTATAATGTCAGACCAGTGTTAATACTCATAATAATTTACATAAAAACATTTGATTTGTGATTCCTTTCGGACAGTATTACTGAAGCTTTAAAGCAACTGCAGAATAAAATTTCCAGTTAACATTGTTGGCTTTGAACAAGTCAGAGAAGGCCAGGTGGGATCATTGATGCAATTGTACCAGTCAAATAAAGCAAATGGAGACAGCTTGCACATGGCTGAACTCATTCGTTAAAAATCAAACACACATTGAAAGCTGTGAAATCAATATGAGTATTAACACTCGTCATTATCAGCACATATCTACAATAGATACAGACATGTTGACAGCCATACACACTGATCTGTGACTGTCAACGACTGTGATGATGTTGTATCGACAACACAAATCAATCGAGACTTCCTCAGCTGACGCCAGACTACAAGTCATTAGACATGTAAACTGTCAGAAATATTCACGTTGTGGTTTACTCGTAAGTCGTAACTAATACTAATGCAGCAACTAATACTATAATAGAAGGCAGTCAAATGCTCAAAAAAATACTAAAAGCTCTGATAGAGCCTAAATAACTGATTTCTGAGTGGCAATATTTAACTTTAAAATAGTATGAGCTGCCAAAATGTTGATATTTTGACGTTAAAATAGAATGTTGAAATTATTTGCTATTTTTCTGGAGACATATTATTTAGAAGCTTTTTAGTGCTTCTAGTCTCGAAAATGTAGTATGATAAAGTATTATTTTGGCTTAGAATGAATCATTGAATGGTCGTCCCAGTTATTTAAATTTTGTTTACTTTTTCAACACGTTTTCGGTTTGTACAGACCACATACTGTATGGATTTTCCTCATTCCAACATCAATCATTTAGTTTTTCTAGGGCCTTCAAAGCCTCTTACTGTCGTAACGATCAGAATTTATGAAAAAAGTGCAAATTTTGGCAGCTCATGCCACTTTAAAATTGCTCAATTACATATAGAAATTTAAATCTCTAATTTGCCTTCAATCAAAAACAAACTTGTAAATTTTAATACAAACAGCAGCTTTGTGATTTTAAAAACAATGATTCATACTGTATGTAAACTCACTAAACCGCTAAAGATAGGAAGATCACCCAAGATACATTCGAAAGTTCTAAAATAAACCCTTGAAATAACTTCCCCTTTACGTGTAAATGTTAAGGTTAGCAGTTCTCCCCATCCCTGTCATAGCTACATGTATGTGACCTTACTTGACACTTAAATGTAAAATTCTAACCCTACAAATGATGAAGTCACATTTTTTCGTGCCTCTCCAAAGTTTTTTTGGGGTGTAGACAAAGCACTGACTGTGTATGTTAACTACATAATACATACATCCTACAACCCAGATTGGAAAACTTGAACAAACATACACAGACAGGATTTTACGGAACTGGATGTATGTTCAAAATATAAGTCAGCCTGGACAAACATGTACACACAATCAAATTGTACATTAGTTTATTACAACAATTTATGATGGACCATTGGGGTATAAAGGTCTAAATGATATGTACCTCTTTTTAACACAATTAGAAACTTGTCTCCATGGTTATTTAGACAAGAAGCTTTTCCCTGTGCCCGTGTGTTTAGTGTTCTTAAATATATATTGTACATCTGTAATGTTGCAGGCATACAAAATTTCATAAACAAATGACTTTGAGAATGATCAACTGTGATTCACAGATAAATATTGACTACAGTATATATGAAATTAACACAAAATTATCTCTGGAAAAATTTAAAAGGCACTCTCAAACATCAATATAAGCATTGAAATTGTGTACAAAATTTTCCACCCAAGGTCAAAAGTCTAAAAAATGTATACTAAAACAGCACAGGGAAATACAGTATATTACCATGGACCATACATTCATCCAGGATCTGAAAATAGGGTATCCAAAATAACTATTCTTGCACATTTTCCACAAAATTGGGTGTCCATTATAACCTACTTAACTTTTGTGTCTTGACGATGCGGAATTGCTGGATTATTGCGTGTCCAAATCATATGAATTTTGACAAAAAGTGTCCGAAAAGACATGTGGACACTTCACTGGAGAACCCTTGCCATGGAGACAAGGTTCTAATTGTCTTAATATATATTAACACATTATTTAAATAATTTAAGAACACTAAAACACACAGGCAAAGGCAGGGACTGATCCAGGGAAAATTTGGGCATACCATTTCGGTTCAAAATGTTCCAACAATAAAACAAAAGCAACATCTCTGGCCCAAAATTCAACATTAAATGCTATTTTGACATTAAAATCTGTTGGTTTTAAGAATTTCGGCGGATTTTTTGCTTGTGAGTTTGGGCGCCCATACCTGTATACAGGTATCAAAATATCTCTGGATCAGTCTATGAAAGGGAAAATATTCTTGTCTAAAATAACCATGGAGACAAGTTTCTAATTATTTATATGTGTAGTCGATGAATTTGTTTCATATTTAATCTATTACTGAAGAACATACTCAGTACCCTTAGATTTAAAACTATATTGCTGTCCTTCATACATAACAAACAAAGCTACAACTGTCTGATTTTGCAGTACTCATCAATAATTTCTTGAATAATGGATGCAAATGTGTGGTAAGTCAAGCATGATAAACAAAGGTCTTGTGTGGAGATCAAGTATTCAATGGGCGTGCTTGACTGATTTCGGGAAATTAACCCTTACATAATTGATTTTAAGCACTTAAAGCTGGTCAAGAGATCGACGATGTGAGCTATGAGAAACAATGGATGTCTATGCTCTCCTAACGGCAAAATGATCAACTGAGTCAGATAAAATTGCTTATAAATCCTACAGAAGCTGCAATAACTAATATATTTGACTACGGCCAAACTCATGCCTGTCGTCAACCTAATGAAATATCATGGGTTGTGGTTTATTACAACAACTTATGATGGGGTATAAACATCTCAATGATATGCAGCTTTTTAACACAATAATAAACCTGTGTCCATGGTTACATGTATTTTAGACAAGAAGACTTTCCCTTTGCCTGTGTGTTTTAGTGTTCAAAAATATATAATGTACATTCAAAAAGAACATACATACATGAGGCCAAGATATAATAAAAATGTGATAGCCATAAGACTAAACAATTCTTCTTTTACTTCTGTTTGAATTGTCCTACTAACATTTAGATTATGGATTATGCTTTCAATTCACCAATCCTTTTGATCAGCCCGTCCCAACCTGATGATCAATGCTATTGAATTAGATGTTGTACATAGTAACATGTATCACTAGAAATTAAAACGCTCCGTGGACTGTTTATTCTCAGACTGTGACGTCTGAATTGAAGGCACCCATCATATATTATATATGTTATAAATTTTATTAATTTTACAAATTTTACTAGGAAAGGTTGAGTTCAAACAATCTTTTTCACACACTTGAGAGATTACAAAAGTTTTAAAGATTTTCATTTCTTTCTTCAGTGTCCAGATACAGGCTTGGGCGTTAAAACCAATGAGAGTCTCAGAAATTTCTTTGTAATACACGCACGCCAGTTTATTGAAAAGGAAATATTCATTTAGAATTATATGCTGGTATCTCTACCTTAGTCAAGTGTACGTTTTAAAAGTGTTAGTGTCAGAATTTGATGATGATCTCTAAATTATAACAAACATATTATTAGATTGCACTAATATCAATCTTAAATTTAAGACAGGTACATGTATTGTACAATGTATTTCTATTTCAAAATCTAGTCTGGTAACATATATTAATGATCACTAAAACACACGGGCACAGGGAAAATCTTCTGACCAGTCTAAAATAACCATGGAGACAAGTTTCTAATTGTGTTAAAAAGAGGTATATCGTTTAAACCTGGTAACATAGTGTGTAGGCCTATCACTGTATTGATTGTTTTTTTACGCCAGGTTTATAAATTGGAGGAGGAAACCAGGCTCTGTCTTTGCCTGGAACTTCCAGGAGAAACCCCAGATCTCCAGGGATTAAACAGAACCCATCCACATGCATTTACCGAGGGCAGCCATCGAGAGAAAAACCCACTGAGGAATTTAAAATCGTTTGCTTTTGGAGTGTGTGAGAATCGAACCCTTGAACCATCAATGGAAGGCCTGCGTTTAACTAAGAGTCTATCACTGTACCATCATCAGGCTAATTTAAGTGGCATGAGGTGTCGAAATTCAGCCTTTATTAATAAATCCGGATCGTCATTCTCAAGAGAAGTTCAGGCAGATTTTAACGTGGCTTAAAAAACAAAAAGATTGACGTCACGTTGAAATACAAATTATTGTTAACTTTTTTATAAAAATAACGAAAAATCAACTTGATTTGTTTCAATCAAATTTACATTATCAGTTCATTTCACTTTAACTTCAGTTTTACCTTGCTTTTTTTAGTTTAATTGTTTATTAAATTTAATTTAATTTTAATTTAAAAGCCGGTGATATTCTCAAATCCACTGACAGTGACATTTGTGAAGAGTGACATTGGATGACTATTTTCATTTTGTTCTGATGTCCGATTCAAGAGAGCTGAAAAGTGAAGGCATTGAAGGAACATTTTTCAACATTTAGTACCACCTGTTCTGACTTTGTAGAACTTACCTTTGGATTTGCCTGTTTCGAACACTCTTCGTTCTCTTTGTTCTCGCCGTTTACTCCCACTCCATTAAGCATAGCCTGAATTTCAACACCTTCTACTCTAGTCTGTCCTTCAATTATCCCATCGAAATGTTTCACTAACATATTTCTGTCATCTACGGGCCGTCCGATAGGTAATAATTCAACTTGTGTCGAGCGCTCCGCCATCTTGATGTGATACATGGACAGTCGGCGGAGAAAGCTCTGTCTGTCGCCTGAACACAAGGGCCTTGTCCGCAGGCCGACTCTAATCAAACTCCCGTACTCTCCCTTACAGCGGAAACTTTGAATATCCCCTTACTGACTTTATGCTCGAAAGCGACTTTACATTGACTCCTAATGTATGATCAGTACTCTCTGTTTTCTGTTATGTTATTACTGTTAAACAAAAATAAAACTGGACTTCCGTTACATATATGTTGATGTTGTATTCCTATCTCTCCACTGAGTACTCCGTCCCAAAACTGACCAAGTGTTATCAACTGTGACAGAAACAATGCCCGGATGTACATTGTGTACTTTCATCGCCATCACATTGCACGCCACCTAGCGGCACACGTGCCAAATTGATATTGATTGATACATTGGAATCGGATGCTGAAGTCACTAAGGAATCTAAAAACTGTAACATACGTCCAACGTTGAAATTTATTAGACGTCGTGAAGCGGACTATTGAGCTAAATCCAGCAATCGGCTAATAACAAACGACATGTTTGATAGCTTCAGATATAAAGAATTCAAGAAGCAATGCTTTTAGTTGGCGTTCAAAGACCCAAGGGATGTTGCATAATTGGAAGTTGGCTTTAAGCTAAAACATGTCGTCTACTACAAATTCTTAAAAGTTTCAGCGAAACCCATTGTATTGTAAATAATATATAATCTGGACATTTACTATAGCATATTGGCCTAAGTCAGGTATGGATAGCGGCACACGTAGGGCCTACGTGCCAAATTGATTGCCCTTAGACCCACAAAAGCTCTTGGAAGTTGGCTTTAAGCTAAAATATGTCGTCTACTACGAATTCTTAAAAGTTTGACTGAAGCCCATTTATCGCAATAAACTTATTGTAGGCCTATGGTAAACAATAAATAATCTGGCTATTTACTCATATAGCATATTGGCCTAAGTCAGGTAGGGCCTATATATAGCGGCTCATGTGCCAAATTGATTGCCCTCAGACCCACAGTTCTAAGCTCTGGGGGCAGTTTCACAAAGCGATTTTAGCTTAAGGTGATCTTAATTACCAATGGCATTCTTGTAGATTGGAGTCGCCAATCAAATTTTATAAGAAGAAGAAGTTGAGCTCTGGGCCCTGTCTTACGAAGCTGGCGTTAAACGCTTTAGCCGAAGTTATGTCGGACGTAAATCATTGTTAAAATTATAGTAACTTGCGCCTTGGGGCCTGTCTAACGAAGCAGGGTCCTGCGCATAGGCCTACAACATGGGTCAATTGGGACTAGGGCGTAAGTTCCTATAGCTATAACACTGATTTACGCCCGACGTAACTTACGTCAGCTTTGTAAGACAGGGCCCTGGGACTCGCTTCACAAAGCAGTCGCATCGCAAACGCAACGTATAGGCCCTATAGTTGCCAATGGATAGGCCTACCATAGTGAAGAGGTACCGGTACGCGATCGATCGCACTGCGCGACGGCTTCGTGAAACGGCTCAGTTTGCGTAAATTTGCGCATCGGCCTACAACATGGACCGGTTGTGTCCAAGGCGCAAGTTTAATACTATAGTTTTAACACTGATTTATGTCCGACGTAACTTACGCCAGCTTCGTAAGACAGGGCCCTGTACGCAACTGGTCCATGTTGTAGACATATGCGCAAATTTACGCCAGCTTTGTAAGACAGTAAGCTGCAATCATCACCAGGGAAATTACTGAATTAGTAAATTAACCGACACTGATTGACCCGGAAAAAATTAGTGCTTTATAACTCGGAAAAAGGGGATGCAGTTTAAAAAAAATGACGAAACGCATAGTAGACGAAAATGTCCATTATCGCAAGCTTGTAGCGTCGGGTAGATTTTTTGTTTCAGCGGTTTGGTCCGTTGGGGCCTATGATCGTTTTCATGAACCTGCTCCCAAGGTCCGAAAAGCTTACCGGCGATGGTGTACGTGTCGTAGACGTCTCGGACCATTTCCTGGGCCAAAAATTACACTATTTTTCGAGTTGTTCTGAGGTGCTGATTACTTTGCAGTGAGACAATAAAAAGAAATCAACAATTTAGGGTACATGTCTATATAGGCAAACTTAAGATGTTTCACAAAGTGGCATAGCGTAAGTAATTTTTACGTATAACTGCCATAGCAACCCATACTGTAGAGATAGGTTAGTATGAAACGCCGCTTTGTGAAACGCCTGAGTATTTCAACCCCACATTGCAACACAATGGGATGCTTCACTTCATGAGAAATTGACATTTGCATACACATCACCATGTAAGATAACATTTAAAGGCCCACTTGCCGCCGTAGCCTGTTTAAATTTGCTAAGAAAACCAATTTATATGAGCTTACTACGACTAATACAACTAAACTTAAACATAGGACACATAAAACATGTCTAGTTAGCTTTAGAATGTAAACATGGGGTGAAAAACAAACGAAGAATCGAAGCTTGATTACAACAACAGCGATCAGTGTCGGTCAACTTTCGTGTTGGCTTACCCTCCTTTTAGGCCTTTGTATCTGTGTTTTACACTCAAACAATTATCAGCAGGCTTTTCTAGTCGCTGTTAACCGATCGTCGGTCTGTATTTCTCAGATAAATAGGCCTACCTAAAATTACACTGTGCCGTTAGTTCACTCACTCGACTGAAACATAAAATCGCCAATAGGGGGCAGCTTGGTTTGTTTACGTTCCGGGTACCTAACAATTCAAATTTTCAAATTCAAATTAAAAATACAAAGTGACGTCCAAACTTTTAAATTTTGGTAAAAATAGAAAGTTCCTAACTTATATTGTCTGGGTAAAATACAGAAAACGGTCTTTCTTTTTTAATGTAAACAATATTCCTGATTTTCGCGGCAAGTGTGCCTTTAAGTATGTTCAATGCAGGTTGACTTTTGCGCAGACCACTAATATATAGTTAAATAACATCGTATATGTATATGCACCTTGACCTCACTTGTATATTTATGAGCACTAAAACACACGGGCACAGGGAAAATCTTCTTGTCTAAAATAACCACGGAGACAAGTTTCTAATTGTGTTAAAAAGAGGTATATCATTTAGACCTTTATACCCCCTCATAAATTGTTGTAATAAAGTAAACCTATGATATTTCATTAGGTTAACGACTGACAGGAGCTTGGCCTTAGTCAGTAGAATTTTCTGGAACACTTTGTATTGCATTGACAATGCTTATGCATCTTAAGCTATAGTAAGAATATCGTCAGACTATATATTATGGGGTCATGGGAAAAGACAGTGAAAATTCCCCCATCCCCCCCCCCCCATACCCCTTTCCCAGAAAACCTAGGTAGAAGGCAGACAGGGGAGTTTAGCCCTGACCAGTATGTCTTTCAAACTCTTGTTCTTTTTATAAGCAATGACTGGCCTTTGGGTCAGAGGTCGAGCAAGTTTACTTTGAAGTAGTTTGTATTCTTCTACTATAATCTTGGCCATAGCAATGTTAGCTTTGTTATACTGAAACACAAATGGTATTATAGTTTTTTCACGACATCTTCCGGGGTCCAAGTTCAAACCCAAAGGATAAATAGTTTGTAATGTTTGAATCCAAAAACTTTCCCTTTCCAAACGTTTGTGTTTGGTATCTGCAGCGGAAGTGAGAAAAGGGATTTTCTCAATAGGCATAATTTCAAAATGGTCCTTGACCGAATGACCTTGAGTATTGAAATGTTGTGCCACGGGTACATCATGTTTAAGTCTTATACTAGATAAATGGTTGGCTGCTCTTTGTCGTAGAGAATTCTGAGTTTCTCCGACGTACTGTTTGCGACATTTTTTGCACGTGATTACATACACGATATTAGAGGAGTCACAATTAAGATTCTCTGCCATTTGATATTTGTCGCGAGTTTGTTCTCCGAAAAAGGTAACGCGATCGGGTACGTATATATCGAGTTTGCATCGCGTCTTAAGGCATTTCATTGATGTACCTGAGAGAAATGTTGGACGGTAATGGTACACTCGTGAAGGGGAGGTAAGCGTATCGGGGGATGAAGGGGGGAACATGATTTGTCTTACTGTGTTAGATTTAATCCTTCGGAGTAATCTAATAGAATACTTCCTAGGGAGGAGAGCTTTAAAAAGAACAGAACAAGCCTGGTTAAAAAAATCTAAAGAACTACAGTTTCTATAGAATCTAAATATCTGAGATTTAATGACTCCCTTGAAAGTGTGAGGAGGATGGTATGACCCAGCATGTAGCAGCTGATGCGTGTCAGTAGGTTTGAAGAATACTTTGTAATCTAGATACCCAGTAGTATGATATGTATGACCCTTGTAAATAGTTACATCCAAAAAATCCACAGAAGTGTGATCAATAGTAGGCTGTAATTTAATGCTTGAGTCGTGAGAATTAAGAGTATCCATGAAAATATGAAGGTCTTCCAACGTATGTTGCCAAATGATAAAAATGTCATCCAGATACCGAAGGTAAATAAAAGGTTGTTTGTGACATTTGTGAAGAATGTCACTCTCCCACTCAGCCATAAAAATAGAGGCAAAGTTAGGACTAAAACGTTTCCCCATAGCACACCCTTTAATTTGCTGAAAGATCTCCCCATTGAATTCAAAATCGTTTCCTTTTAAGCTGAGTTCCAGCAATTCTAAAATGTCTTTATCCGGACGACGGTGGTCAGGATATCTTTGGAATGCTGATTTTATGGATTTAAGACCCAGATCTATGTCAATGTTTGTATACATAGACTCCACATCCAGAGTAACTAAAATCACATCTTGTGGGATGGATTTCTCAGATAATTTGGCCAATAAATCATCCGTATTTTTTATAAAGCTAGGATGCCGATTCGCTATTGGTTTTAGATAGTAATCAATTAGCTCTGATATTCTGTAACTTTCACTGCCACAATCTGAGATAATAGGACGCCCAGGGGGCATTGTAGGCTTCGGCCATTTTTCAATGGGTTTGTGAATTTTCGGAAGAATATAGAAGACCCTGTTTTTAGAGTTATGATCAGATTCCAAATAGCGATACTGTTTTTCATTAAGTAAGCCTTTATCTTGAAGAGAAACAAGAATTTTATTAAACTTCCTAACATTTTCAGGCCAAATTTCCTTATCAAGTTTTTTGTAATGAAGAGGGTTGCTTAGCTGCCGTTCTATCTCTTCAATATAATCCTGTTTTGACATAATAACTGTTGCCGAACCTTTATCAGCAGGTTTAATAACTATGTTTGGATTTCTCCTTAGCTTACTTAAGGCAAGACATTCTGAATGAGTAAGGTTATGTTTGTTTTTCTGATTAGTTAAAATATCAAACTTCCTAGATACAGAGTCACGACTAATGTTTATCTCTGGGTCATACATGTGAGAAGGGGGTGTATAGCCGCTTTTAGATGTAAATGGCTTGCGTACCCCACTAGAATCTCGGTAGATATCAGCCAGACTAAGATTTCTGGAGAACTCCATAACATGCACTAATTTACTAATAGAAAAGTCCCTATCAGATAATGGTTTTGGGCAAGGCACAAATGAGAGTCCTCTATTGAGTAGAGATATATCATCAACAGTGAGTTCCTCGTTACTAAGATTAACAATATTACTTCCTAAGCCGAAAGTAGGGTGGCACATGCCCTGTCCCAAATTTAGTTTAAATCTAGTGTCTGAAGCCAGTGGGTATACAAGCAATTTGCTGTATCTTCGGTCCAGTGAATTTTGTCCGTGGATACTAGTATAAACACTTGGTAAAACAGTTAGGTCAGGACGTTTTGGTTTTTCTGCTTTGGCCTCCCTGGTATGTGCATTTTTAAGCCTTTGAGGTATGGCTCACCGATGGCAGGCGGAGTCGCGTAACATTAAAATCCTTGCCATTTTTTTCATGAAAAGGAAAAGGCCCTATAAAGTAGTTTTAAATCATTTTTAGCATTTAATTCCTATAAGAAATGTAATGCTAAATTAAACTCTCAAGAAAAACATTGATAGGCCTATGGTTATTGCAGTTTTGCCAATCGACGGAGAATTTTACTTCTTCAAGAGGTTTGAGCACCCAATTGTTGGATATATGTTCATTGAGTTTTACCCTGTCCTATACATTACTAACGCAAATTAGAATATATTTGTAAACACAACCAAAAAAGTAGGTTAACGAAAACTTTAAAACTTACAAAAACAAACCCCTTATATTGTCCTCTGAGTTTCTGCAACTATATATTCGTATTTATGAACACCAAAACATGCGGGCACATGGAAAATCTTCTTCTCTAAAATAACCACGGAGAGAGGTTTCTAATTGTGTTAAAAAGAGGTATATCGTTTTGACCGTTAAGCCCCACCATAATACCGCAATACATGTGTTCTACATTTAAGCGTGAGTAATATATATAGTCTTTTCGAGAATTAAAATGCATTCTTCACAGAGTTTTGTTCATAACGTTTTTAGAAATATATTTTCAAATTCAAAATCTAGTCGCAAAATTCCTGAACCTTTCTTTCAAGGTTTGTATCTCACTATGAATTATCATTGTTCACCAATAAACTCCTTTTCGTTCGTAAGAATCTGGATTCATGAAAATATTTTTATATTCACTGATCATGTATCTGAATGGTCGAACCGATTATGTATGGGCCCAACCTGAAATTCCCAGATTTTTAATAAGTTAGTTAATTGTGTGTTAATATATAAGTGTTGAGTATACTGTTCTTGGCTGAAGGTCACCCTTTGTATTAACCAAACACGACTGTGGTCTTAAGCATGCAGGCAATTCAATAAGTCCTTTTGCCACTTCCGGGACACCCGATCCAACAGGAAGTGGAATTCATCGCCACTCCGGACGTCAGCACTTACTGTTTGAGAAACTGGATGGATCTCTTGTTCTAAACTCATGTATAATTAAAAGCAAACAAACCAATGGTATGAGAAAACTTTTTTATTAACCTTGGTACATATTCAAGCCATACATTTGAATTGAAAAAAAATTAGAAACATATATCTTAAAACTTCCTATATTTACAGAACTGAGAAACTTTCAGACTTTATTTTTTTAACGTTCAGTGGATTGATTGATTGATGTTTAAAGCCGCATTCAAGATTTTTTTAAATTTATTTGATGACCTTGTCAGGTTAAGTATGGGGGGGGGGGGGGGGGGGAGGGGAGGGCTCGCTGCCCAGAGGAAACCCTCGACCTTCGAGGAGTACCTGGCAAGAAAACATTTTATTTAGTCTGAGTGTGAGTCGACCCCGTGTCGTATCTATGGAAAGCCTGTGTCAGACTGAGGGACTCTGGCTTTAACCGACTTGAGCCACCGACGCTGCCGAACGTTCAGTAGAAACTTGATGCCAAAGTATATTACTATATTTTATATATATAAACACTTCAAGGATACATTTCCATATAAATGAACTTCCCTATAAGGTATATTTATGTGAACACTAAAGCACACGGGCACAGGGAAAATCTTCTTGTGTAAAATAACCATGGAGACAAGTTTCTAACTGTGTTAAAAAGAGGTATATCATTTAGACCTTTATACCCCATAATATACTATTGCAATAAACTAAACCCATGATATTTCATTAGGTTGACGACTGACAGGAGCTTGGCCTTAGTCAGTAGAACTTTCTGGAACACTTTGTAATATATTGACAATGCTTACGCATCTTAATCTATGGCAAGAATATCAGCAGACTGAGGTATATATGTATTTATGATGACTAAAACACACGGGCACAGGGAAAATCTTCTTGTCTAAAATAACCATGGAGACAAGTTTCTAAACATGTTTGGGAGAAGAAAACCCAGGTGGGACGGATCACTCTTAACACAATTCTCTTGTGGCACAATTGTATCGGGAAAACATTTTCGAAAGAACATCAGGCATTCGAATGTTATTAATTGTATTATTATGCCTATAATGTCTTTCATTTAGAGGTTTCATACCCTTTTTAATTTTTCTGGCTTGAGTTGGAAAAATAAAAAGTAGCATAAAACGAACACTGTAACCTAACAAATTCTTATACATATGAAATGGCCGGCATCAATTTATCATGGTAGCCTACCGAAAAGGTCGTATTTAGTCTCACTCTTGTTTTCGATTGAGTGCATGATGTTTTACGCCGCTCACGGCATTCTCAACGTAGACCTTTATCCATAATAAACTCTGGGATCAAATTTTATCAAATAGAGGCTGTATGGTAGTCTCTGTCCAAGTACCCTCTAAAATCCATCAACCAATCAGAATTGAAGATTCTATCTATTGACATTACTGATAACAACTGATGTATGTGTGTTGGAAATGGACAGTCCAATATGGCTTCCGATTACCAAAATTTGCGTTGGCGAGTAGACAGCCATCATAGCTCAGTGTTGAAAAAGAAATGTCATTTGTCATGAAGTTATTATTCTTTGACAACTTACCGATCATTCCAAGGAAACAATCGTTTTTAAACATTTAGGTCTATACTTTCGCCCGAAACAAACTGTCGAAACAAGCTATTCGAATGAATAATTCGCGCCAATAACAGGTACTAGTATCTCATATGTCTTTAATAAAAGAAGGTTTGCATCTACTCGAATTAAGGATAGGACTGAATATTTCATCAGATATTCGTGTTATAGGTCAGTAACCTATTAAAAGTCATAATGTAACGGTATATACTATTAAAGGGGATTTTCAAGAATTTATAAGGCATGGCTCCGGGACTTATATGTTGACATGTATACAAAAAGATTTTCCCTGTGCCCGTGTGTTTAGTGATCAAAGATATTTATGTAGCTTTAACGCTAAATGAAGAAGATTTCCTGACTTTCTTTAGGCAGAACACGTCCCAGTCGGGACACACTTCGGTTATCTTCCCCCGCTACCAGGCATTTCACGTGCGAAAATCCCCGAGTTTCAGAGTGAACATGCACGTCCCACAATAAAGTTATGTTCACTTTTTGTGAAATCCATGTAATAAGAAGAAGAAATCGCGACTCAAGCTGTGGGGTTTTGATGAGGTTATATTAAAAAAGAAACTTGTTGACCGGAGTCTCGATTTGTGAATATCTCCTATTCACACAAAGTTTTTTTCTTCAGAGCCAATCAAGAACAGTCATTTATACTTTTAATCAATGCTAATAATTCGCGCAAGATCGGATGTGACAGATTGACTTGCTGCTTTCGACTTATAACGTTCTTTAATGACATTGGATTTGTTAGACTCAATAACCACCATGACCTAAATGTGTATTGTATCGGTCTAGTCCAAAATGAAAATCGATTTTAATCGATGCCCAATCGATAACGAAGAATTGATCTTGTCTGGAACAGAAGGATTTCAAGATACATATCCCGTATTGTATACAATCTGGATTATTATATATTACTGTATACTTAAGTCGAACTCGAGAGGCCATGAGAGGCCCAAGGTATATAGGAAAAATTTCATGGAAACAGAATTAGCTAATCGTTTGTCACTTTTGGCAAGATTAAAAAAGTACGTGTACGAAATAGCAACATTCTTGGATATGTACGTTAAGGCTCGAAAATGTACACATACATCCCGGCTATGTAAATTATGTCTGCACACATTTTCGATTCCTGTGTGTTTCCTTCCTTCAAAGAAAATCATGATATAATAATTGAACTTCGAAATTTTCAGTAAAAAAATGAATTGAAAAAGTTTTCGACTAAAGGATATTTTTTAGTGTTTTGTGATAGCGATTCTTTTGCAAATTGTTGTTTAAAATGCTTCCGAGAGAAATAGTTGATAATGTTAAGAATTACTTCTGGATAAAAACTTCTTGGTTTATTGGTAACGATGTTTCGATGTTTTCTTTTATATTTTTATGAACACTAAAACACACGGGCACAGGGAAAATCTTCTTGTCTAAAATAACAACGGAGACAAGTGTCTAATTGTGTTAAAAAGAGGTATATCATTTAGACCTTTATACCCCATCATAAATTTTCTTTTATTTTCATAGGTTCTTCAGATATTTTACATCGAAAGATGTGAGAAATAGTTGGCCATCGACCTCAATAAAGTCTAAATCAGAAAGGCCTATAATACAGATAAAAGTGTGACAACTGAATGCTGGCATGGTGTGTTATTCGATAATAGCTCAGGACACTATACTTTAAAGTGGCATGAGCTGCCAAAATGTTGATATTTTGACGTAGGAAGAGAATGCTGAAATTATTGGCTATTTTTCTCGAGACGTATAATTCAGAAGCTTTTTAGCGTTTTTAGTCTCGAGAATGTACGATAAAGTATTGTTTTGAACTAACTTTATGGTCGTCCCGGTTATTTAAATTTGGTTTACTTTTCAAACACTATTCCGGTTCGTATAGGCCACATACTGTATGGATTTACCTCATTCCAACGCTAATCATTTAGTTTTTCGATGGCCTTCAAAGCCTCTTACTGTCGTGACGATCAGAAATTATGAAATAAGTGTGAATTTTGGCAGCTCATGACACTTTAAGAAGTAGGCTATCAATGCAAACTTTATAACCGAAGTAACATGAATATTGAGCAGATGTCGCCCATTGTCGATAATTGCCATTGGAAACACATTGATTTTCAGAGAACAAAATGTATTTATCCGGCCAAAATCTATCAAGAGACAAGATTCTGTACGCCAGATCAAAGTCACAATGAGTCGATAGCAATTCTGATATATATTATAATAAAATGAATAAAATATAATTCCGTTTCTGTAACCGCATTTTTACTCCTGCTTTTTTTAGTTGCGCATACAGACTCGAATTAGCCATTGAAGAATCCCAAAGGCCTGCTAGAAATATGGCAATGAATAATTTTGTCTTTGAAGTCTTTTGTATCCTAATCTCTCTTGGAAATGGAAGCTTAGCTTTGACCAACACGACCGTCGATTTACTGTCGTCACCAAAATGATCACAGCAACATTTTTAAAGCGTGATTTTCTTGAAAAATGTGAAAAATTAGTCAACGGGGTTATAGGGTTTAACTATTGATGAACCATTCTGTCCAATGGCCTTCTGATAGACTGAAAAAGCCAAAATATAGATAGACCCTGCCCCTGTTTCTTCACAATAATAGGGGCCTCGTTGGCTCAGCCGGTTAGAGAGATAGGCCTTCAACTCTTTTTGAAATGCCCCATATGCATTTTCAAAAGCCCCGTCTCACTAGATTGTCCGTATAGGCTATTCCATCATCCAGACTGACGTTCAAGGGAAGATTCTATCAGCTACAGGAGTAGAGATAAAGGTGGGTACATATATGTCTGTTGGCGACGTATATGACTTCAAATGACCAATGAACTATATGCGTGGAATAAAGGTCACGTGTTATTTGATTTGCATCGAAAGCCGCCATTACTAAGAGATGATGCAATTCCGATCCAGATCGGTTATTCACGCGCTCTTCTTCTATCAATGGCGGCACTTTTTACAAAGTGGGATCCAGACCAGGCAATGGGACGTGTCCATTCCACGAATATAGTTCATTGGGTCTACCCCTGGTGAATTCCAATGATAAAGGGGTGAGAATGTGATCTTCTACTGGGCCGTGAAAATCCCGGAGACTAGGCGTCCCGAGGAACCTTAACACAACAGTAAACTTTTCCACTTTTTTTGTACATAATATCATAACTTGTCTCTAGTGGTCTAATGTGTATATGAACTGTATGCAATTTTGTCACCTTTTGGTCACCTTTAAAGCATTATTATTATGATTTATCAGAGAAATGTACAGTATTTTGATTCGCCAAGATAAGATACTGTATCTTCATTTACACAGTCAGGTGCTTCTTTGAATTTTACGAGGCCGAGGAAGCGCGTGCTTCCATTCCTGGCATAAAGCAGACGTGTTATCCCAATGAACTATATACGTGGAATGGACACGTCACATTGGCTGGTTTGGATCCGACTTTGTGAAAAAAATTGCTGAATGATGAGCGCGTGCATGAAAGATCTGGATTGGCATTGCACCATCTCTTAGTAATGGCGACGTTCGATGGAAATCAAACACCACGTGATCTCCATTCCATGCATATTGGTTATCCCGATTGCATCAGTTACATCAGAAGTCATAGAAAATTTCTAACCCAAACCTTGTGGGTCATTTGACACTGCATAAATGGGCTATAGTCGGTGTAGATTTACCTCCCTTGTGTCAATTTTGTTTTTAGAGTTGGCGATTTCATTTTATCGATTTAACTCCGAGAAAAAAAAATACATTCGTTGTATAAATTCTCTCTTACCATGAAAAAATAAGTTCCATATATCAACACATTTATCCATCAGTCAATCGGAACGCCTTGTTATGTCGATAAGATAGGAAAAATTTAAATTAACTTTATCGTAGATTACATATCACATTTTCGCCAATCTCATTTTCTCTATAGCCAAATTAAAATCTTCACAGAAGCCATTTTCGGAATGAAGATTTTAACTTAGCTCGAGAAGATGCGCCAATCTATGTTTATACCTATCGAGGGAAATCAGTGTATGTCTATCTGATGGTTTATCGGTCGGTCTGAGCGAAGATTCAATATGTTCAAGAGTTTCAATTTATGGAATCAAAAAGGTTTCGAGCAACTTTAAAGTGGCATGAGCTGCATGAATTCGGAATTCGGAAAAGTTGATCGTTTGAAGCATCCCAGAAAAGGATTGACGGTGAAATAAAAAAATATCGATGAATCATGCAGTGACCTGTACGAATAGAAGGTGCACGCTATTAACGAACACAGTTCCATTAGCCGGGATGCACGAGTCTATTTTTGGGTGTTTATGGCTTATAAAAACTCCCTTAACTCTGAGATTGATATAAATAGAAAGGTTTTATTTTGTACTTTTTGGGGAAAAAAACGACGAACGATCAGCTAATTCAGTTTTCCTATATTTGGGAGCTTTAACAAATCACGTAACCTGGCTGTTATATACTGTTCTAATTCAGGATTGCAAGATTTTAAGGATGAATTGATGTTTTACAGACAGGTTTAGCGGAGGAAGAAACCTATTTGTGTACACCGAGTGAAAAGTATAGGCGTGCAGTCGTGAATGTGGCTACAACTTGTACAAGCGGCCTTGTATCGAAGCGGTTACATCAAGCAAGACCCCCCACGAATATTTTTTTTTAGAAATTTAGTGACGTCATTAAGCTCCAGGCCTATTTCGCCCAGTTTTTGTGAGAACTAACGATTCGCATCCTATAGTTACACTTGATAAAGTACGACTGAAGTACGGTCAAATTATAGTTATTCGATAAGCTGTATAGTTAATTTGACTTGACGAGTATGCTGCAGTCCTTGAACCCTCTCTTCCAGACTGTACGAAGTGTTCGCCATCGATTGGTTAACACGTGAAGAACCATTGATTCCAATCGATTGTCACTCATGCTTCGATCCACGTTTAGACTATATGGTTGAAGTCCCTTAATTAACGGGTTTGTCATGATATGTCCCAAGACCAACGACATACATGCAGTTTCTTGAACAGGACGAAAGAAGCAATTTTCAATGGTCACCACATAAAATTCAATATAATGGCAAGTGGCTTTTGGCTAATTTAAGGATGTAAAACAGAAATGCATTCTCCATGCAGGAACAATTTCTTGTTGTTGCTTTGCACCTGGCTTAAGAGACACCAATGAGTTGATTGATTGATTGTTTGGTGTTTTACGCCGTGCTCAAGATTATTTCACTTATATGGCGGCGTTGTCAGTTTTGTTGTGGGAGGAAACCGGGCTCTATGCCCGGAGGAAACCCACGACCTTCCTGTGGTATTCGAGTGGGATTCGAACCCGCGACCCATTGGTTGAAGGCTGTTAGGATTGAGCGTCCAACGCTCTACCTACTGAGCCAAGGAGGCCCCTCCAATGAGTTGAAGGTACATTGACAATATGTAACTATATTGGCTCATTAAAACCGAGCTTCTTCTTCTGCATGGGTCCATGCATATTCCTGTACAACGCTCGCTGGGTTTCTCCTATCTTTTAAAACTACACTTGAATAGATATTAAACTAGATTCCAATATACAACAGAAGTTCACTATACCGATACTATAAATCCAGGAAGAGTTCGTTAAATGGAGTAGATTTTTAACTGTTATTAAAGGATAGATGACAATTTCAATACAACACCTCCTGGTTTGTAATCAATTTCTTTAAAAACATTTACTGAACGAGCCAAAACAAAAAGAGATTTCCAGCACAAAACTTGCAAAATTCTAGGCATTCCTTTTCTCTCTATGCGGAATTTAAAGGATATATGAACAGGATTTAAAGTTGGTTTGTGTTTGTTTATGGACTAAATGTGTATTTGAAAAACATCAGTTAAAACGAAACAACCTTCGCGTTAGTTCCCTGGTAGTCAAAAGAAGAACGGGGAGGAAATATGCATAATTTCCGTATTTGTCGTAACCAGTCGGAAAAATGACGTCATACACGACCTTCGATGTGTACAAACTGCCACGAAGACGTTCGGAGACAGCAGAAATCGTTTATTACGTCATCGCTGTGGGGGTACGTACACAACGGAGGTCGTGTTTGACGTCATAAGTCTCTGAGATAATTAACTTTCGTAAGCATTGTAGATCGGCAAACGTAGCTTGAATTTTGTATGTGCTGCGACCGAAATTTAATTTTCTTTTTGGTCAGACTTTTAAAGTACATGTTCTACAACACACTTAACGCAAATTAGAAAATATTTCCAAAAGTTGTTCATAAATCCATTAATAAGTTTAACGTTGTGACGTCATAGTTGATGCCATATCTGATATCTACATTCAATGAACTATATGCGTGGAATGGACAAGTCTCATTGGCTGGTTTGGATCTGAATGTGCCGCCATTGATAGTTGATGAGCGCGTGCAGAACAGATCTGGATCGAAACTGCACTATCTCCTAGTAATGGCGGCATTCGAAGCATATCAAGCACCACGTGACCTCCGTTCCACGCATATAGTTCATTATAACATTGCTTTGACGCCATACACATCGACACGACCAAGGCGTCTTCGTGATTGGTTGAAATGACGACGAGAGCGTTCAAATGTCAAGTATGACGTCAAATAGGGGACTGAAGATAAGCATACTTTTAATAGCCTTTTCTTTGACACCCTGTCACCTTACAGGAAGTTCGTTTTGCTGCAACATTATATTCTTAAATACATATCTTGTCAATTTACAGTTACACATCACAACTTGGTGTTCAGAAAGAACTTGACATTTATCCTATAATTTTATTCTAAATCATACTGGAAAACAATTCCTAAATACCTTTAAACGAACGCCGTATACGAATAAAGTTTGATCTTTACATCAGCACCGAAACTTACCAATCATAATTCATTCAAGAGCGACAATCTAGCTGGCAACGAATATAATTAGAATCAGTCCCATCGCCTACGCATTTTGGTAATCTGAAGCCATATTGGACACTACGTCGTCAACGTAAATACATCATCCGTTATCTATGCCCCTGTAGTAGATACAATCTTCCAATATCTCCAGACTGGATGATGGAGTCTGCAGAAGATATAAATAGAAGTATCCTGCTGATTAAAACTCACAACTATAACAATTGTTTTAAAACAAAGGCCTTGAACCTCTTCTCGTAAGATCTGTAGGTCTTGGACAAGTTTATTCAGTTTTTTGGTCAGCCAAATTATGCCGTATTGATCTTTTTTTTTTTTTTTTCGTAAAGATGTATATTCAGAACTCTGGCAAAGCAGACTTGAACGGAGCTGAAGACTGTATAGCTATGACATATTCTTATACCGTTTCTACTGTATCAATGAAAAACGTCTTATTACCAGCTCTAGAGTATCACCGAAAAACGTCTTATTACCAGCTCTAGAGTATCACCGAAAAACCTCTTATTACCAGCTCTAGAGTATCACCGAAAAACGTCTTATTACCAGCTCTAGAGGAAAATAGCCAACGATACCCGGAAGCATTTAGATCTTAAAATCAAGACTCTTAAGAAATGATTGCGTTTTCTTTGTGTTTCTCAAATATCTGGCTATAAAGCTGTACCAGTGTAACATTTAATAAGACGCCCATGTCCACGTCAATTTCTATTTCCAAGCAAAATGGCATTAACAAAAAACGTTAGGAAGAATAAATTTATGCAAACTCAATGAGAAATCATCCAAATCAAGTATGTCTCCAGGTCAAAATTACAATTTGCTGTTTAAATTTGGCATTGTCAAATAAATAAGAATGTTAAAATGCTACATGTCTGCTCCATTGAAATGTGTTATCTGCAGTTTTGGTATCGTTGGCAGGCAGGAAACAATTCCAGTCAGCCAGTCAGCTTGGTGACGACTTCACAATAAAGGTCGTGTTGGTCAAAGCTAAGCTTCCATTACCAAGAGAGATTAGGATCCAAAAAACTTCAAAGACAAAATTATTCATTGGCATATTCCTAGGAGGCCTTTGGGATTATGAAGTGTAATAAACGTTAGATGCTTTTGGTCATTGGCAGTGGTCTGAGAAACGTTATTATGTAGCTTCGATAGTTATTATTTCTGGCCACACGTTATTTAAAAACGGATTTTGAATACACATGAAATAGATAAACAACAGAGATGCAAATGATAAATTGTTTTTTTTTTTCAAATTAATATTAATATTCATCAAGACTTGCTCAATTTTATCAGAAAGCGTCAATAGTCATCTTTTAAAGTAAATTAGTTTGTTTCAAAGGGACATCTAAAATCAGACGTATATATAGAATGAAGATATTCCTTTCAACCAGATTTCTGTAATAGTAAATAGAGACAAAAACTAACATCACACTATATATCACTGACAGCGACCACAATGATGAGTTTCACTCGGTCACCGTATGTGGAGGAGTTGCCAGTTACTCGCCGAAGGTCGGGGATTTCCTCCCCCACTAAACCTAGCAACGCCGCCATATCAGTGAAATAATCTTGACTGCGGCGTAAAACATCAATCAATCACAATAATGAACTCTCTTACATGTACGTGAATCAGGTTTACAGAAAATTATGATTTCTTCAACTTGCACTTCGCAAAATCTCACAGCTGCAAACTTTTACTAAATTTCTTCTAAAAGTGTTAAACAGTTACACCAAAATGAAATTATCAGATTAAATAGGTAACATTTTCCTGCTCACAGAGAAAATGAGCCATGTGAAGAGAAATGTTCAACTTTGTGATATTGAAGATCAATCTTCTCTGTTGTAAATGATAAATCATATAAAGTTTTTCATACATGATAAAGTTTTTTTTATATTTTATAAAAGAAAATTGAATATATCCTTATATTTAAATAATATATCCATTGTGTTCTTATGGGCTTGGTTTAAGCTCTGCGTGTATAAGAGAACCTAACAAGTGAACCGTTCCCAACAGGCCTGGTAGCTTAGTTGGGAGAGGGGTGGGACGGTAACCATAAGTCGTGAGTTCGATTCTTACCCTTGTCCCGAATTTTTTCGGGCCAATCAGTGTCGGTTATTTACTAATTCAGTAATTCCCCTGATGATGATTGCAGCTTGCTTTCGAAACACCGCAAAAACATCATCATGTAAGGAAAATTTAAATATACATGTTCTAATGGGCTTGGCTTAAGCTCTGTGTGTATAAGAGAATCTATAACAGGGCCTGGTAGTTGCTATGGGACGGTATTAAACCCTAAGTCGGGAGTTCGATTCTCACCCTGGTCACCCTTTTCCAGACCAATCAGTGTCGGTTAATATGGTTGGTCTGAGGATCACTGCATATGTCTAGAAATAAGGAAAAACTGATGTATGAAGGTTTGTGTTCCATTACAAACGAATTCATTTTGATGCCGATCAAATAAAAATAAAAATTCATTACCTGACCAAAACTCGGAATTATGTCTTTGATGGGAACTTAAAGGCTTCAGTGCCAATTTTTTTTTTGGACTTCCTTGCTATTCCTGATACCAAACGTTTCGTCCTTCGTCATTCCTCGCCAAAATGCATAATCTTCTTAAAAGTTTAGTGTCAGAAAATCTTCTTCCAACAGAAAAGCAAGCAAATCAGTATATTTTGCGATTCAGACACGGTCTATGTGGTCAATGAGACTAACATCTCTGTTTAGCACGTTTAACTTATTTAGGGCTCATATGAGGGTACTCTTAAGTGGCGAGAGCTGCCAAACATAAGGAAAATGTCATTGAGACAGAATTGGCTAATTGTTGGTCATTTTTATCGAAAAGTGCAAAATAAGAACTTTCTGTGGATACAAATCTTACTGATAAAGGCATTTATAAGCAGCACTCCACTTTAAGCATTGGAAAAGACTCGATCACCAGAATTTGAAGAAACATCTTTATTCCTCTAAAACAGGACTTATCGGTGTACAGTTTCTTCTGAAAATAGCATTTCTCTTCTGATGTCTTTGTCTGGAAGTAACGAGCTGTTTTCGGAGACGAAATCGATAACCTGTGAATGAGAGTATTGTTAAAATAAAACTGTTCTCATATTACAGATCGTTACAAATCTGTCAAACACCAAAGAATTAGATATCTTCTCATACTTTGGTATGGCGTCTATAAATTTGGGACACAAAATGTTGTATTGCAGCATATGTATGAGTTTTTCACCTCCGGACAAGGGCACATAATCAGAAGAAAAAACACAAACAATTAAGAATATTCTTTAATTTTGAAATCTAAAAAATTTAAATCTATTTGTAAACGATTATAGATGGGGTCAAATTTTGTTTGATACCAAACTATATATTGTCGTTACGCAGCTTTATTTGTAGAATCGGTTCTGGGTATACTCTAGGCTTGTAAAATAATATTTAAGAGCACTAAAACACACGGGCACAGGGAAAATCTTCTTGTCTAAAATAACCATGGAGACAAGTTTTTAATTGTGTTGAAAAGAGGTATATCATTTAGTCCTTTATACCCCATCATAATTTGTGATTTACTAAACCTATGATATTTCATTATGTTGACGACTGACAGGAGCTTAGCCTTAGCAAGTAGAATTTCCTGGAACACTTTGGAATAGCCTACATCGACAATGCTTACGCATCTTAAACTATGGCAAGAAGGCTTGCAATAGTACTTGAGCAAAACAGGTACGCATTTGTAGTCTCTAAGTGTAAAATAAATAATGGTGTAGATAAACATCGTGTACTTGTCTGAATTAAACCAAGAGACACCAAACCATTTCTGCTTATTCTTGGGAATTGAGTCCTAGGTAAATATTGGTAAAGTAGTTCAGTTCAATTGCACAAGACACGTCTTCTTCCACTTCTTCGACAAGGGCCTTAAGCTATTCTTCACTGATAACATGTGCGTCTGATACGTGCAGTTTTATTTTCTAATCTATACCAATTGGCTGCACAGAATACTTTCCTGGCTAAAATGGCTACGGAGACGGCTTATATATGTATATTCTTGTGTCGCCATAAGACAAACATATTCCAAGGCAAACAGGGAAATTGAATCAAATTGGCAATCTCTTATTTACAGTTTATTTATATGAACACTTAAACACAGGGAATTGATAGATACAGAATGTCCATGCAGTATATACCGGACAAAGTACTTTAGTGCTCATCTTCGTAATGTTTTAGTCTGGTCGGCCTATTGGTCGTTTTGGTGAGTTTAATTAATTAGTGTCTTTTAGAAAGTGGGTATAACAGTATTCTCGTTATTTTGGGATTACACTTTCTTGAAAATATGGTAGAAATTCTTCTACCGATTTTTGGGTGACGCCCGAAACGGGAATCGAACCCAGGTCCCAGAGTTGGGCGTCACCCAAAACTCGGTAGAAGAATTTCTACCATATTTTCAAGAAAGTGTAATCCCAAAATAACGAGAATACTGTCTTTTTAGTGGTTTAACAAAGTTCTACTGCAGGAGAAAACAGCCGGCCTACCTGACCAATGAACTATATACGTGGAATGGAGGTCACGTGGTATTTGATTTGCATCCAATGCCGCCATTACTAGGAGACGGTGCAATTTCGATCCAGATATGTTCTGTACGCTCGCTTCAACTATCAATGGCTGCACATTTAACAAAGTCAGATCCAAACCAGCTCATTCCACACATATAGTTCACTGTACCAACGATACATCGTGTTTAATATAGTAAATGAATAACGAACATAAAAAGGTATCCAAAGAAATGTTTCTATAAACTTAAAATGATTTCGCTTGCAATGGTAAGGAATCAGATAGTATAAATAAGGTCTAAACTATATCTATCTCCCAGCCATTAAATCGATTTTTCCTGGTTCTGTTTGAAGTCTTATTGAAACCTTGTAAAACATATAGAAAACAGAAAACGAACTTTTTTTAATATTCCTTCTTTCTTTGAAGTGATATGGAAGTCAAATACTGAAGTGATTCTTCGAGTGGCATTCTTAGAAGACCGTAAAAATCGATAATTGTATATTGGACCAAATCGTCACATAGCTCTGTAAGTGACAAGATTATGGTCTTATTTTAAAGATCAATTCCAGATATCTTTAAAAATCGTCATACACATGTATGGAAAATGTAGAAAGTTGTATGAGCTGCAAAAATTACCATTTTTTTTTTCATTCATTCTGATTGTCGCGACCACAAACTTTGGTTGTCACAGAAAAACTAAACGACTGGCTTTGAAATTAGGAAAAGCTTTACAGTGTTCGAAAAACCGGGACGAACGCCCATTTATTATCGGCCTAATTTAATACAAAACTCTATACTAAACCTTCTGAATGGCACTTCTTCTGAATAGCCAATACTTTCAACATTGAGATCTTTTGCGTTTGTATTGAGCTGAATGTAAGAAATTCTCCGGTTTTCCACTTCAACATCATCTGTAATTAAAAAGACTATTGCAGACTTTCATTTCATAATCTCGAACGACCTATGTGGGATGGTTGCCAGTTACCACCGGAGGGTCGTGGGTTTCCTCCGCGTATAGAGCCCGGTTGCTATCTCCACATTTCTTTCGGACATTTTCTTCTGCCATCTTAATATGAAGAACAAGAACTAAGTAAAAACTAGTAAGACATATCATGTTCGAATGGTGTAATATTTAACGGATTTTCGCTAGGATTGCAATTATTTCAATATATTTTACCATCTTCATGTGGGTTACCGGCCAACTACTGTAAAATTTCAAGAAAAAGCCATATATGCCTATAGCCTACTTGGCCGTGTTTGAGAGCCCATTCACTGATAATGTTTTATAACATATGACCTTGAGTTTGCTATTAAGATACAGAAAGGATTTTCAAAATTTACGTCAAAACAAAATAAATAAACAATTGGCGTGTTTCATATGAATCTCAGATACCCCAGAATATCTATCCATCATCAATACGATATGATCAAGACTGGGACCAAATGACCACGCCCGTCAGTCAGTCAATAATCATATAGCCAATTCAAGATGGCTGCTTTTGCCGCAAGAGTGTTCTCCACATCATAAGATGATTCTTGTCCGATATACAATGATTTTGGAAGTCAGGTCATCTTTTATCCCATGAAATCAAACTTGGTCTAATTTTCTGCTATGATTGGCTGCGATAAATTTTGTCTACCATCGTAATTACAGGCTGCAAAACAGTACAGTATGCGCATTTTGCTACAGGGAAAACTGTCCAAATGTGGGAGAGACTTATTGTATCAACCCATGAAACACCAAATTCAATATAAAACTCCGCTCGATTTCATTAACTACAACGAGGGAATTGATTAATTGATTGATTGTTTGGTGTTTTACACCGCGCTCACGACCTTCCGTTGGTAACTGGCAACCATCCCACATAGGTCGTTCTAGTGAAAACCCAGTCAGAACATTTTCCAATTTGTTTAGACTGAGTGGGATTCGAACCCGCGACCCGTTGGGGAAGGCTGTTCGGATTGAACTCTACCTACCGAGCCGCGGAGGCCTTCGAGGGAATTGAAACGTTTGTGTATGAAACTATGGTCACGGGAAAAATCGCCAAGGTAGACAGACAGTGTAGAGTCAGTTTTTAATGGGTGTTTTCGTAAAAAGGGAATAAAAGGTTTGTGTGTTCAATATAAAGAATAAATGAAAAACGCATTCCGATACACAATCGATGTACTATTAAAAGTCATATTAAACGTAAACAAAGAGTAAGTTTAGTTTTTGTATAAGCTAAGAGTCAATCACTAGCATTTCTGAAGAAATCTCATTAAGCTCCCCCTAAAACAGGACTTATCGGTGTAGAGTTTCTGCTAAAAATAACGTTTTGTTTCTAATGGCCTTGTCTGGAAGTAACGAGACTATTACGGAGAACGGATCGATAAACTGTGAATGAGATCTTGTTCAAATAAGTCGCCTCTCATATTACATTGTATTACATTTATCTAAATACATATACATTAAACATCAGTGAAACTCGCCTGTTGTAAATTAAGAATTTTTGTAAGATAAGTACCTAGGTTTTTCTGGGAAAGTGCGGGGGGGCGGGGGCAAAATGCGTAAGCATTGCCAATGTAATACAAAGTGTTCCAGAAAATTCTACTGTTACCCATTACCCATTACCCAATTCGGCCCTGTCTGTCACACATTACCCAGTTCGTCAATCCCCCATTTCCCTGTTCGCGTATTATCGCTTTGGAGGCGTTGTGTAGCCCATTACCCTATTTGACTGTTACCCATTACCCATTACCCAATTCGCCCCTGTCTGTCACCCATTACCCAGTTCATCCATCCCCCATTCCCCTGATCGCGTATTATCGCTTTGGAGGCGTTGTGTAGCTCATTGCCCAATTCGCCTGTTACCCATTACCCAATTCAGCCCTGTCTGTCGCCCATTACCCAGTTCGTCCATCCCCCATTTCCCTGTTCGCGTATTATCGCTTTGGAGGCGTTGTGTAGCTCATTACCCAATTCGCTTGTCACCCACTACCCATTACCCAATTCGCCCCTGCCTGTCACCCATTACCCAGTTCGTCTATTTCCTATTGCATGTTTGCGTATTATCGCTTTGGAGGCTTTGTGTAGCCCATCACCCTATTCGACTGTTACCCATTACCCAATTCGGCCCTGTCTGTCACCCATTACCCAGTTCGTCCATCCCCCATTTCCCTGATCGCGTATTATCGCTTTGGAGGCGTTGTGTAGCTCATTACCCAATTCGCTTGTCACCCATTACCCATTACCCAATTCGCCCCTGCCTGTCACCCATTACCCAGTTCGTCTATTTCCTATTCCCTGTTTGCGTATTATCGCTTTGGAGACTTTGTGTAGCCCATTACCCAATTCGACTGTTGCCCATTACGCAATTCGCCCCTGTCTGTCACCCATTACCCAGTTCGTCCATCCCCCATTTCCCTGCTCGCGTATTATCGCTTTGTAGGCGTTGTGTAGCCCATTACCCAATTCGACTGTTACCCATTACCCAATTGATCTGCGTCTGTTTTGTCTGAGGCTGTATTGCGGTTTATGTATATTTATGGACACTAAAACACACGGGCACAGGGAAAATCTTCTTGTCTAAAATAACCACGGAGACAAGTTTCTAATTGTGTTAAAAAGAGGTATATCATTTAGACCTTTATACCCCATCATAAATTGTTGTAACAAAGTAAACCTATGATATTTCATTAGGTTGACGACTGACAGGAGCTTGGCCTTAGTCAGTAGAATTTTCTGGAACACTTTGTATTACATTGACAATGCTTACGCATCTTAAGCTATAGTAAGAATATCGTCAGACTATATATTATGCCCCCCCCCCCCCCCATACCCTTTCCCAGAAAACCTAGGTAGAAGACAGACAGGGGAGTTTAGCCCTGACCAGTATGTCTTTCAAACTCTTTTTAAATGGACTAATCCTCTACATTGACCTAGTTTTGAATCGGGAACTGGGTAATGGGTGACAGCTTCACGGACATATATGAAGAACAAGAACTAAGTAAAAACTAGTAAGACATATCATGTTCGAATGGTGTAATATTTAACGGATTTTCGCTAGGATTGCAATTATTTCAATATATTTTACCATCTTCATGTGGGTTACCGGCCAACTACTGTAAAATTTCAAGAAAAAGCCATATATGCCTATAGCCTACTTGGCCGTGTTTGAGAGCCCATTCACTGATAATGTTTTATAACATATGACCTTGAGTTTGCTATTAAGATACAGAAAGGATTTTCAAAATTTACGTCAAAACAATATAAATAAACAACTGGCGTGTTTCATATGAATCTCAGATACCCCAGAATATGCATCATCAATACGATATGATCAAGACTGGGACCAAATGACCACGCCCCAGTCAGTCAAGAATCATGTAGCCAATCCAAGATGGCTGCTTTTGCCGCAAGAGTGTTCTCCAAATAATAAGATTATTTTTGTTCGATATACAATGATTTTACTGGTTAGGTCGTCTTTTATCCCATGAAATCAAACTCGATTTGATTTTCTGCTATGATTGGCTGCGATAAATGCTGTCTACTATCGCATTGCAAGCTGCAAAACAGTACAGTAGGCGCATACAAATTCAATATAAAACTCCGCTCGATTTCATTAACTACAACGAGGGAATTGATTAATTGATTGATTCTTTGGTGTTTTACGCCGCGCTCACGACCTTCCGTTGGCAACTGGCAACCATCCCACATAGGTCGTTCTAGTGAAAACCCAGTCAGAAAATTTTCCTATTTTTTGGGACTGAGTGAGATTCGAACTCGCGTCCCGTTGGGGAAGGCTGTTCGGATTGAGCTCTACCTACCGAGCCACGAAGGCTCCCCGTGAATTGAAACGTTTGTGTATAAAACTATGGTCACGGGAAAAATCGCCAAGGTAGACAGACAGTGTAGAGTCAGTTTTTGTATGGGTGTTTTCTTTAAAAGGCGATAAAAGGTTTGTGTGTTCAATATAAACAAATATTGAAAAAGGCATTCCGAGACACAATCGATGTTCTATTAAAAGTCATATTAAACGTAAACAAAGAGTAAGTTTAGTTTTTGTATAAGCTAAGAGTCAATTACTAGCATTTCTACAGAAATCCCATTAAGCTCCCCCTAAAACAGGACTTATCGGTGAAGAGTTTCTGCTAAAAATAACGTTTTGTTTCTAATGGCCTTGTCTGGACGTAACGAGACTATTACGGAGAACGGATCGATAAACTGTGAATGAGATCTTTGTTCAAATAAGTCGCCTCTCATATTACATTGTATTACATTTATCAAATACATATACATTAAACATCAGTGAAAACTCGCCTGCTGTAAATTAAGACTTTTTGTAAGACAGAAAACCACAGATAAATACGCCGACATATATGGAGTATGTGTAACCTTGTAACCAAGAGTTTGGGTGCATGGTATGAGAAGAGACATAGTATACTTCTGTCGGTACTAGCTAACAATAATTTTATTTACACATATAACTGCTATAGGGAAACTCATAACAAGATCATGGCCCTTTTGAAATTTATGAAGACATCGAATTTACACAAGCTTTTACACAAGTACAATAATTGTTTCTACAGATAGAGCTGCACGAGCTCCAACAAATTAGATGTATTGATAAAAGACTTTGCACTTCTTGAGAAAAATGACGGATAATTTCCAATTTTTTTTCAATGGGAAAATATCAACATTTTGCCAGCTTGTGTCATTTGATTTTTACATTAAGGCCCGTTCTCACTGTGCGATTTGTCATACCGACTTGTTGGATGCGATTCAAATGATGCATTTCATTGGTTCACAAATCTTATTGACCAATTAACAGCATCCATTTCAATCGCATCCAACAGGTCGGTATGACAAATCGCACAGTGAGAACGGGCCTTTAAATGTGTGTGTGTTTGGGCAACATGCTTAAATCTGTTTGATTGTAAACATAAGAATTAGCGGATCCCTGTTATTGAGAAACATCAACCAACTAATTGGATCACTATTTTTACAATGTATATACTTATTTATATAATGAAATAGATGTTTGACAAAAAATATAAGAACGTATTCCTCAGCAAATAAACAGTTGTTTTCGAGCAGCCAGTAATTATGCAATCACCCACGTCTGTTTTGAAAAATGATCCTGTTTATAAAATGGAAAACGAAACAAGCGTTCTGCAGCGAAATTTGTTTAGGGGATTGGGTAATGTTCTGTTTTTGTTGAATTTATGTATCTCCTCTTCTTAAAGTGGCATGAGCTGCCAAAATTTTGATATTTTGACATTAAAACAGAATGTTGAAATTATTGGCTACTTTTCTCAAGACGTATAATTCAGAAGCTTTTAGTGCTTCTAGTCTCGAAAATGTCCGATAAATTACTGTTTTTAACTAACTTTGACTTAGAATGAATTAATGGTCGTCCCGGTTATTTAAATTTTGTTTACTTTTCGAACACGTTTTCGGTTCGTACAGGACACATACCGTATGGATTTTCCTCATTCCAACGCTTATCATTTAGTTTTTCAATGGCCGCCAAAGCCTCTTACTGTCGTGATGATCAGAAATTATAAAAAAGTGTGAATTTTGGCAGCTCATGCCACTTTAAAATGCTCAGATTTGAATAAGAACACTTGTCGGATACTTGTCCGTGTTACCAGAAACATGACATAAACACAAGCGTATAAAGCGAGGTTAAAGACTATCGTTTAGTAAATAATTGCTCGTTTTTTTTTGTTTATGTGTAGGTCACCAGAATTTGGATGTTTGTCGTCTTATCTTCATCTATAGGACAGAACGTGCACTGCCATCAAGCAAGAAAATAGGTTGCGTTCTTGATTGTTTTGTGTTAAATTGTGTTAAAAAGGAGCATGTCATTTGGACCTTTATGCCCAATTATTATTATTTTATAATAAGCCAAAACTCATGACTATGGGCTTTTTCTTGTAAGTTGACAGAATATTATGTGACATATAAACCATTCCACAAAAAGCTGCTAGGAAAGATTGATACCACCAATATAACCCAGCTGAGCTTTCCCTTGCCTTGTCCTGACACATATAGCCGTTATGAAGATTGTCGAATATGCAGAAACATGGTTAATAAATCCTTTTAACGCTTCTGTATACATACCGTATACTTGTGTTGTGATTTGCATAACTAGGCGCCTACAATTGTTTTAGCAACCTAGTATACCATCAAGTCACATTCTATGAAGTGAGAAAGAGAGTCTTAAAACTGTAGATAAGACGGTGGACGTATCCAACCCTAATGCGTTTCAGCTTTGCGTGACAAGGATAAGCTATTAGCCAAACACTTCGAGTAGGTCAGCCTTGCAATTTTCAGAAAAATCTGCCAACTTTCCCATCGATGGCAAAGATTTGCATAACACAGACCACCAAACGTCACTGATTCGAAGTAAACCTCGCGCTTCTTTGGTGGAAGTTATAAGTTTTCATAAGTGGCTAATATATGTTTTTTCATATAGCTTACAGCACCTTCTGCTAACCATAGCAGTTATAGAGTTAATGACAGTATCAGTACAAATTGTACTTTTTCGCTATACTTCATTGACTTTATTTATTGTCTTCGGCCAGGGATAATCGATCTGTCCACTGACTCATTATCTCTACAACATTAAGTGTCACGAGGCACTCTTTTGGGATTACCGCGGATCGAGTTTACCCTATGAGGGGCGTTGGGATGTTTCTTTTGTAATCTCCCGAAAACCAGTCTTAACGGTAAAATGTTATTTCAAAGAAAGCGTTCACTAGCTGATAAAAGGAGAATTAGATGATCTTGATGTAATGGTTTACATATATTCTTTTGGCGCTTTTAAAAAATACGGAGAAATCTAGCAAAACATGAATATTTCTTTGTTTTCAATGTCACCTAGTTTAAATGAGCCAAGCTGAAAGTCTGACGGGTGATTACGTAGATCATCTTTTACTGATAGACTATTTTGCATTTTGAGTTGTTCACCACGAAAAAAGGGGACTATCTTTGCCAAGCAGATATATAGGCCTACTCGTCTTGTCCGAATGTACTCGGGGAAACTAACTCGTGGGCGTGAATTTCACTACATCACATATAAACCACGGATCAACTGAACAGTGCTGTTTTTATTAACTCAAAAAGATCTAGAATTAACGGACTATAGCCAGATTTCATACTGAAATAAACCTTAAAAAGTCGAATTTATCCACGTGTAGTATACAATATATATATGCTAACCATTTATCTAGTATTAGACTTAAACATGATGTACCTGTGGCACAACATTTCAATACTCTAGGTCATTAGGTCAAGGACCATTTTGAAATCATGCCTATTGAGAAAATCCCTTTTCTCACTTCCGCTGCAGATACCAAGCACAAACGTTTGGAAAGGGAAAGTTTTTGGATTCAAACATTACAAACTATTTATCCTTTGGGTTTGAACTTGGACTCCGGAAGATGTCGTGAAAAAACTATAATACCATTTGTCTTTCAGTATAACAAAGCTAGCATCGCTATGGCCAAGATTATAGTAGAAGAATACAAACTACTTCAAAGTAAACTTGCTCGACCTCTGACCCTAAGGCCAGTCATTGCTTATAAAAAGAACAAGAGTTTGAAAGACATACTGGTCAGGGCTAAATTCCCCTGTCTGCCTTCTGGGTGGGGGGCAAATTTTCACTGTCTTTTCCCATGACCCTATAATATATAGTCTGGCGATATTCTTACCATAGCTTAAGATACGTAAGCATTGTCAATGTAATACAAAGTGTTCCAGAAAATTCTACTGACTAAGACCAAGCTCCTGTCAGTCGTCAACCTAATGAAATATCATAGGTTTACTTTATTACAACAATTTATGATGGGGTATAAAGGTCTAAATGATATACCTCTTTTTAACACAATTAGAAACTTGTCTCCATGGTTATTTTAGACAAGAAGATTTTCCCTGTGCCCGTGTGTTTTAGTGTCCATAAATATATATATATGCTAAAACAGAAAGTCAACAAATTATATGAGACAATCGGGTACAGTCAACCTCAGTTATATACGGATTGAATGAGAACTTTTTTATTCCATTGACTACAGCATCAAAGATTCCAAGACACTCCCACGCGTCTCATCAGTTCAACTGGATCCGTGGTAATCCGTGCCGTATATCTGTCGTAACTCTCTATAGTATAGGGAGTGGGAGTGAAGTGAGAATTCCACAAATTTCCTGTCACCGGCGCTGCCTTTGCGCATGTCGGGAGCAATTTTAGTTCGAAAGTGAACTGACAACGTCATCAAAAAACGTCATCTGTCCCCGGCTACCTCGAAATCTCTCAGGACACCCACAGGCCCTGTTGAGGCTGATAATCCACTGATAATGGACCTCTAAACAAAACTTAATCTGTAAATGAAAATAATCCCACAGTCTTCTAAAAGGACAATTTGTATTGACACGGTTATTGGGGTGCATTAAAAAAGTATTTCAATTAAGACCGTTTGTAGAGCTTTTACACAATTAAGTTATTTCAATTATGCATGAAAGTCAAACATGCTGACTGTAAGCGTAGCTCTACTGATCACTATGTTAACAGGTTTTGCAATGTTAAGCTTCAAATCTGGGTTTCTTAAGAAATTGTTCTTTTTCTCTTTTTTTTACCACACATACCCAACTCGTAGGGCACCACGATGAACTGTATATGCTTATATATACACAACGAAAAAGGTTAAGCATCCCCCTGGAAAGTCTGCACCGACCGATAAAATCATTGGTGTAGGGAGATTGTTGGCAAACTGATGTTGAATAAACGATTGGGATCATAAACGGCAACATTCTGGTGATAAACAATCACCATTAATGACAATAAGCTATACAATTTATTCAGGATATCGTTAGCCAAATCAAAAGTGTATTTTAACAAAATAAAAAGATGCTTGTAAGTATGAGTCCATCTGGCTTCACAGGGCGAACATATTGAAGTAAAAATGTCACTTTGAGTGTGTAGAACACACCCCTAGAGCAGAAGGTCAATAGCGCGTATAGCCTCCATTAGTAACTGCCGCCAATACCAATGTAATGCGGCTTCCAATTCCTGCAGATTTTGTACAGGAGGCTCTAGGGCTTGAATGTTTCTGCCCATCCTATCCCAAATGTGCTCTAAAGGATCCAAATCCGCGCAGCTACCTCTTCAACAGATCCGACGTCTCACTGGAGGGATGAGACGCAGGTTGGAAGCTAATGGAGGCTATACGGCCAGGGATGTGTTCTACACACTCAAAGTAACAGAATGTTGCCCTTTATGATCACAATCGTTTCACCAGTTTACCAACAATATCCCTACACCAATGATTGTATCGGTCTGTATAAACTTTCCAGGGGAGGTGGGGGGGGGGGGTGCTTAACTTTTTTCTTTGTGTATTGTTGGTAGATTTTCATAGTACACCTCTTTCCAAGTCACAAGACATTGCCCTCTGCCAAATGCCATATAGCAAACACACTTAAAACCCCATCTATACAATGATACTAGTTCAAGAGTAGACTGTAAAATCGACGTTTATTATCATATCTGAACATGGATAGAATGTTTATATGTAGGATGAAAAATAATCTAACCATTTTTTTATTTTTTTATTATTATTTATTTATTTTATTGAAAAGGCAGAGAGGGGCAAAAGAAGGGAGAGAGCGTCCCTGTTAATATATCACCAACTAATTTGTAAGTTTGTTTACCTCAATAATTTTGGTTAATGGGGCGACGATGTATTAAAAATTCCGAGAAAGTCCTTGTTCGCTTAATCATACCTCAATGACTGACTAAGCAATGTACATCTGGGAAGCCGTTTCTAATGTAAACCTTTAACTAATGTATTTGAAAAGATGTAAATTTGGATATGATGCAATTTTGTTATGCTATAGTAAATAAAGTCAATATTAATTAATTGGGATTTGGATTGACAATTGGGACGACAGATATTATCAGTAATGCTAATTAACTTCATGTGTATGTAATTACATATTGACGGTAACCTATTCACCCATGTCTTGTATTTCTTCATCTTTGACAAGATTTACGTCACATCGCTCCGGATAGAATCTATAAATGGAGTTGATAATTAGTCTAACTGGTTTAATTTACAACCCCTGGACTGATAAGGAGACATCAGCCCTAGTTCTGTCTTGATGAAGATGATATGGTTAAACATTAGGAAAGTCCCAGGGCAGATTTACCTCCACCGGGCAATGGAATCCCCTGGGGTTTTACTCCCGACAGATTATATTCATATATGTATATATTACTGTAATTCATCTGGTGAATAAATCAAATCAATCAATCAATCAAATTAATCAATCAATGGACATCCAAGTTTGGGTTAAACAACGAGACTTAACAATAAGATGAAGAATTACTGATGGATAACAACTTCTTGGTTTATTGGGTGACGACGTTTCGATGTAGTTCTGTCAATTGACTTTGATAACGATGTAAGAACTACATCGAAACGCAATAGAGATACCCTGTAATAGAGAACCCTGGTAAGACTCTAAACTGCCTTGGCAGAAAAGGGGGCCGAAAACCAAATTGACTTTGATAACGATGTAAGAACTACATCGAAACGTCGTCACCCAATAAACCAAGAAGTCGTTATCCATAAGTAATTCTTCACCTTATTGTAACCTTTCAACTTCTAAATGCCATTGACAGATTTGAAACGAGACTTAAGCCTTTCGACCACCTTTTCTGCCAAGACAGTATAGATTTTTACTAGGATTTTCTGTTACAGCAAGTAAAGCAACATTTCCAGCAATTCCAATAAGTCTGCTGTAACATTGTTCTATCTCATTCTGACATAAAGCAATATATTTTTGTTATTCTTATTGATATATCTTCCAATGGATCTTTGATATATAGGCCTTGTAATTGGGGAATAATTCAGTCTCCAACACAATCACATTACTATTGACCTGAAATGTCCTAAACACTCCGTCATAAAGCATTCTATAAACATCAGTTAAGTTCAGATGTGTCCGAGTGTAGTAAAGTAGTTATGGGATTGGAATGTCTTTACTTATTATTGGTCATCATCCCTTAAAGTGGCATGAGCTGCCGAAATTCGCACTTTTTTCATAATTTCTGATCGTCACAACAGTAAGAGGCTTTGAAGGCCATCGAAAAAATAAATGAGGAATGAGGGAAATCCATACAGTATGTGGTCTGTACGAACCGAAAACTTGTTCGAAAAGTAAACAAAATTTAAATAACCGGGGCGACCATTCATTCATTCTTAGCCAAAGTTAGTTCAAAACAATACTTGATCGTACTTTTTCGAGACTAGAAGCACTAAAAAGCTTATGAATTATGTCTTGAGAAAAATAGTCAATAATTTCAATATTCTGTTTTAAGCTCAAAATATCAACATTTTGGCAGCTCATGCAACTTTAAATAGCATTCCAACGCCAATTCTTTAGTTTTTCGATGGCCATCAAAGCCTCTTACTGTCGTGACGATGAGAAATTATGAAAAAAGTGTGAAATTTGGCAGCTCATGCCACTTTAAACATTAGAACGTCCCAGGGCAGATTTACCTTCATCAGGCAATAGAAAGGACATCCAAGTTTGGGTTAAACAACAAGACTGAAGCATTTCGATAAACATTCTATAAACACCAATTAAGTCAAGATGTGTCAGAATAGTATACAGTAGTTATGATATTGGAATTTCTTTACTTATCATTGGTCATCATCCCTAAAATAGTTGGTAGTGGAAGATCGTTAACTTCCCATTTTGATTTCTATGCACGATTGGGACGTTTATACTTCCAATGTTCCTGTCCACTCTGAATCGTAGGGATTTCCCCTTAGTGAGGTCAAAGTTCAACAGGGAATTGGATATAAAAACCAAGACAAAGTGTTCCCAAAGCAGAGGAAGAATTTGAAGATTGCCCATTCTTATATCTTTACAATTGTTGAATTACTAGAACATGTCAGAAGGAGAAAATCTGCTTGACAAAACCAACTATAAAGGCAAGATCTATTGTTTCAAAAATCCTACCACTGATTTGATATATACATACTAATTATAAAATGGTTCAAATTGATTGTAAACCTTAACACTTCGTGTCGATCTTTCAAATCTTCAAAATTGCCACGATATCATCTTGTCAACAATAAAGTTAAAAAATTGTCACAACATAAAAATCTTTTTCAACTTAAAATGGCATGACTTTTTTTTATAAAATCGGACTGTCAAAAGTAGCTGAGCGTTTGAAGTACCTTAAAAAATCAAAAGGTTGACGATGAAATAAAAAATATCGATAAAGCCTCAATATGTTCATACGTTTCAACAATCGAAATTTAGCATATATTTGGCCGCTCATATCACTTAAACAGTTTTGTTTAAATCAACTCTAACACAAGTAGACGGAATGGTGACTGGAGGCAAGTAAAGGTTCCTCCATATATACAACTATTAAAAGAGCATTGCAATGTGTTAATTGTATATTAAAACACAATTTACTGATTGCATAATAAATGTGCCCCCTCACCAAGATGTGCTACAAGAACTTAATGGTCCTCTGATCTTCCCAATATTCGTGACAGTTTCGAGTTAACTCCCTTTCTTGTAGCCCCGTCAGGATGTAATGACGATTTCCAAGTTCAGTTGAATGGATCTTTGTCATTGCCCTTTAATTTGTATCCACGCTCGGCGTTTTATTTTCAACCATCCTTTTATACTCCGAGCTCTCCATTGATACCGAGCCCTCAGTCAGGTCATCTGGTACTGTGGCAATAAATCTCTGAAGTCAAGACAGTCTTTGTTGAGAATATGGACTGTGTTTCTCTTAAGTATTTGTATTTTCTTGAAATCACAAATCTTCTGTATTAGTGATTTATCGACCAACAAAGATCAGAGAAAATGTGCCATATTAATTGAACCAAACTTTCACCCACTTCTTTTCATTTAAACCCTTTTACTTCGTCCATTGACAATCAATGCAATGCAGAATGTATAGTGGATTTGCGTCTAATCTACGCGTATTTAAGTTATATTGAGAAATTGTTTGCGCAAAACCAAAATAATTTCAAACGCCCTGCTTTCTTCGCGAAATAATCATCGCAGGGTCGACTACAGCATCAACGATTCTGTATACCCCAGGCCTTATCACCTCAGCTAAATTCCTGGCAATAACTAAGGCTGGCAATCCAATGATAACGAATCTCTTTACGAAACTGATCAATAATCTGTGAATAAAGATAATCAGTTCACTAAAAGGCCAATTTGTATCGATACGGTTATTACACAATGTTAGGGTCGCACAGTCGATCCCCTTTGCCACATTTTCCACACTAGATACAGTAGTTGAAGACAGCTAATAGTTATAGTTATCCGTAACAATGACATAAAGACATGATTGAAAACACTTTATTGGCGTTTGGGGGAAATATCCCCTTTAACACAGCAATATAGTTCTCTTTTGTTGCAAGGATACCCTCATTGGCACATAACTGGCATTCTTCATAACCTAAGCTTTCTGTACATATTCGAATGAAAAATGGCTGCTTTTTAATAAATCTCCATGCTTTATAAAAGGGCATTGGAGTACATTTAATAAACTAAGTCAACAAAGACAGAAAGGATTGTACGTTGGACCTGTATACAATTAAGTAGTTTTCCATTATGCACGAAAGTCAAATATCCGCGACAACGAATTCAGGTTGTAAGAGTACCATTGCCTCTAAATATAGTGTTAAAAATATATCAATAGATGTTTCTATAATTGGTGTTAAGTGCAAGTTTCTGATTTTTGTTGTTGTTGCGAAATTGAGACATTTCCTTATTCTGTATTACATACCAGACTTTTCAAGGACATCATAACGAACTGACTCGAACGACCTATGTGGGATGGTTGCCAGTTACCAGCGGAAGGTCGTGAGTTCCTCCGGGCACAGAGCCCGGTTTCCTCCCACAATAAAACTGGCAACGTCGCCATATAAGTGAAATAATCTTGAGCGCGGCGTAAAACAGCAAACAATCAATCATAACGAACTGTGTATAACTATAGTGGGTATATTGTATTGCAGCTTTATTAGCTCATAATACAAGTTTTTTCCGAGTTCAAAAAATTTATTCCTGTCATCGTGTTATCACTAACGCCGCACTTCTGCGCTGATCATCACGAGAAATGGTACAGGGTTTCTACGCGTAACTTATTTACATAAATACATACATGTACATAGAGCCGTGGACTCCACAAAGTTCTTCGATAAATCGCCCAAACCTTCAGAAATTGTTGGAACGTTGTTCTTGTGGGTGGGTGGGTGGGTGTTGTGGTGACGATCCTGTAAATCTACCGCTGAATTTTACTCTTTTTGGTATTTTACCTCAATAAGTGTCTTCTATGTGGGCACGAAGTCTACGAAAAATTCCGAGAAAGTCCTAATTGTTAACATAATCATAAGTCAATGATAGAATGATCTGTATGTAAGGCTGGGAGGCTGTTGAGAATGTAAACCGTTATACTCACAGTAACTGACATTGTGACATGATGTTCATTATAGTATCGTATGGTAAATAAAGTCAATATTAATTAATTGGGATTTTGATTGACAATTGGGACGACAGATATTATCAGTAATGCTAATTAACTTCATGTGTGTGTAATTACATATTGACGGTAACCTATTCACCCATGTCTTGTATTTCTTCATCTTTGACAAGATTTACGTCAAACCACAATCTAAGCTCCGGATAGAATCTATAGATGGCGTAAATATTCCGACACAGGAGATATCTAAGGAACCGTAGAGGGGACATGCAAAAAAAAAACTCTAAAAAGATTTCGTTCCACGAATTACTATTTCGTTCCACGAATTACTATTTCATTCCACGAATTACTATTTCGTTCCACGAATTACTATTTCGTTCCACGAATTATATTTCGTTCCACGAATTACTATTTCGTTCCACGAATTACTACTTCGTTCCACTAATTACTATTTCGTTCCACGAATTATGGCTTCCGTTGTTGTTGTCCGTACAGGTCAAAATGGAAAGGGATGAAATTATTGCTATGTAGGGCATATTTTGAATTAGGGTTGTTGTACAAGAACATTGTGATTTTGATTGACAATTGGGACGACAGATATTATCAGTAATGCTAATTAACTTTATGTGTATGTAATTACATATTGACGGTAACCTATTCACCCATGTCTTGTATTTCTTCATCTTTGACAAGATGTACATCACATCACAATCTAATCTCCAGATAGAATCTATAGATGGCGTAAATATTCCGACACAGGAGATATCTACGGAACCGTAGAGGGGACATGCAAAAAAAAAAACTCTAAAAAGATTTCGTTCCACGAATTACTATTTCGTTCCACGAATTACTATTTCGTTCCACGAATTACTATTTCGTTCCACTTATTACTATTTCGTTCCACGAATTACTATTTCGTTCCACGAATTATATTTCGTACCACGAATTACTATTTCGTTCCACGAATTACTACTTCGTTCCACGAATTACTATTTCGTTCCACGAATTATGGCTTCCGTTGTTGTTGTCCTAGAAAAATTTTCTCAAAGTGAAATTATTGCTATGTAGGGCCTATTTTGAATTAGGGTTGTTGTACAATAACATTGTGATTATTCTACCTTTTGCACCAATTTTTACATCGACGAGAGCCAGCCAAGAAATATGCAATGTTCATCCTCACTGGTTAGCTGGAAAGTTATAAAGCCATTAACCATTGGTTATCATAATTCGTGGAACGAAATCCGAATTCGTAGAACGAAATAGTAATTCGTGGAGCGAAATAGTAATTCGTGGAACGAAATAGTAATTCGTGGAACGAAATAGTTATTCGTGGAACGAAATCTTTTGAGAGCTTTTTCTTTTTTTCTTTTGCATGTCCCCTCTACGGTTCCGTAGATATCAGTTCCAAAGAGTATTATCTTTACCAAGATTAGGTGCTTAAATATAAGAAGGTCTATTGGTTGTTTTAGCTTATTGGCGCGTCCATTCGTATGAATGATGTACACTATGAAATATAAGAAGGTCTCACCACAGTTTAACTTCAGTCTATAGGGAATGAACCTCAAGAAAATTGATACAGGTGTGAGTTCGTATAATAGCATCACCTTTTTCCGACACCTGCAGATCTTAAATTGTATTTTTTGTAAACTGATATAAATTCGAAGAGACCTGATTTCAGCAGTACATACTTGATATTCAGATATCTTCAAATGGATCTTTGATATGTTAGAGTTATTGAATGGCTTCCCGAGGGTATAGAAAATATTCTGAGAGGTGTGGCCAAGTGCGAATGCACGAGGCCACACCTCTCAGAATTTCTTCCATACTCGAGGGAGCCATTCAATAACGTGCTTATATCATGGTATTAGTGGTTGACGTTGTCAATCAACTAGCACCTGTTTACTCTCTGATACCCAGTCAAGAGAGCCATACAACAACTTCCAAAATCGGAAAGTTATTCAACGCTTCAAACCCCCGCCCACTCTCTGTCCACTGGGTATCGGGATTTGTCGAAGACTGCTCATCAAAAGAAAAACGCCGCAACCATGATACAAATAGGCCTTGTATTTGGGGAATAATTCCGTCTCCAACACAATCACATTACTATTGACCCGAACACTCCATCATAAAGCTGTGAGATTGGAATTCCTTTACGTATCTTTGATCCTCATCTATTTAGCTGATTGTACAAGACTGTTGAACGTTAGTTTGTATTTTGATTTCTAGGCACGATTGGGACGTTTGCACTTCAGATTCTCGTCCACACTGGGTCGTAGGGATTTCACCTTAGTGAGGTCAAACTTCAACAGGGAATTGGATATAAAACCCAAGACAAACTGTTTCCAAAGCAGAGGAAGACAATTGCGCATTCTTATATCTTTGAAATTTTTAAATACTATAGAACACGCTAGCCTGGGGAAATTGTTTTTGACTCAAAGAGCTATATAGGTATGAAATAATTATTTAAATAAATATTACCCAGCCCATAGGGTTAATTTATTTACTAATTAATTCGAAATCCCAAAAGATCAAAAATGGTCATATTTTTGCATAATAGATAAATGTTGATACTTATTTTGACATGGATTGAAAACAAATGATTAGTCCAGATTATTAAAAATAATCAGTGCGGTTAATTAACGTAACATTGTGGGTTTGTAATTGTATTCGTATGAATGAATTTTCAAACTAAACTACAAACTGGAGACCGAATGATCGATGAATGAGATATCCAGTGAAACTTATTTTACTATATGAACTATAATGGGAGAAGTTTTAAGAAGTGATTTGTCTGATTATTTAATCTTCAGCTTTTATCTGCTTGTGGAAGTTTATAGCTATACCGCGTGCCTTTTCTGGATTCCAACCATGATTGGGACATTAAAACTTCAGGCAGGTCTTAGTCAAAGGTTGATTGATGTTTTACTCCGCACTCAGGATTATTTCACGTATAAGGCGGCGTAGCCAGGTTTAGCGGGGGAGGAAACCGGGCGCATTGCCCGGAGGAAACCCCCCGACCTTCGGCGAGTACCTGGCGACTCTTCCATACACGGCGAGCGAGTGAAAAATCCATTCAGACATTTTTCAATTTTTATTTCGTCTGAGAGTGATTCAAATCCGCGCTGCATCGATGGAAGGTCTGCGTGGGGCCGAGGTACGATCACCCGAACCCACTGGACCACCGAGGCCCCCTTTGTCAAAGAAGGATAGAGATTACTTTTCCTTAGTAGGCCTAAGTCGCATTTAAATATTGGGTGTATGGAAACATAAAGTGAGCTTCACTACTAAGACAGTTTTCCGATGCAGAAAAAAAATGAGTTACTTCTATCTCTTTATTATTTATAGTTTTTTTCTCGCCTATTGTAGGTGACCTTAGTAGAATAACAGAACTATGTTTTGTTCAAATACGTTTGGACGCACAAATGACTACATCTTGAGTTTCGTAAATAAGTTTCCATCATATTTCCGTTGCATGTGCACCATTTATGATAGTTATACTACAAATGACTTAAGAATTATCTCATAAGTAATTCAAAAAAACAGTGTCTATTTTGCTGCGATCAGCGTTCTTAATTCCAGCTTTGTACCAACCCAGTGATCCCACTTTGTAGCCTTCGGGGGGATAACTGATAAATCAAAACCAGGCATTATGAAAAAATGTACACAATTTGCCTTAACGGCCAACAAAGCGATCGATACTTAATAGCGATTTTGATTGAAAACAAATAATTATTCCAGACTCATAGATCATATGACCGGTTCCTCTAATTAATGTTATGTTTTGGATTGGTAATTACACACTAACCGTAACATATAGTAGGCCTACACAAGTAGTGTTATTCCGAAAAACGAAAACTTCATACTGACTCAATATTTCGACTTTTATTCAGTCATCATCAGGAGTGAACAAATATATTTATGATCACTAAAACACACGGGCACAGGGAAAATCTTCTTGTCTAAAATAACCATGGAGCTATGCATGCGTTGTATTTCTACCAAAGTACAATAAAAGGCCAAAGCAGAATCGATAAATGGCAGATGAAGTTCCACTTATGAATCTATTGTTCATTAACATTACAGGAGAGTTTAGTTCCAATAAGGAGTTATCTGGATTAAGATTCGTTACATTTAAGTTCGACCACGTCTTCTGCTGCTGTTACAAACTATGCTTTTAATGAAAATAAAATCCGTGTTGTATTCAAGTCCTTTGGAGCATTCTAAAAAGAATACCTCATTTAAAGTGGCATGAGCTGCCGAAATTCAAACTTTTTTCATAATCTCTAATCGTCACGACAGTAAGAGGCTTTGAAGGCCATTGAAAAACTAAATGTTTGGCGTTGGAATGAGGAAAATCATTACAGTATGTGTCATATACGAACCGAAAACGTGTTCGAAAAGTAAACAAAATTTAAATAACCGGGACGACCATTCATTCATTCTAAGCCAAAGTTAGTTCAAAACCATTTTTTATCGTACATTCTCGAGACTAGAACCACTAAAAAGCTTCTCAATTATACGTCTTGAGAAAAAATAGTCAATAATTTCAACATTCTGTTTTTACGTCAAAATATCAATATTTTGGCAGCTCTTGCCACTTTAAGTTCGACCACGTCTTCTGCAGCTGTTACAAACTATATTTGAATGAAAACAAAATCAGTCTTGTGTTCAAGTCCTTTGGAGCATTCTAAAAAGAATACCTCATTTAACCGAAGAAACATCACACTTGAAATAAATCTTGAATGAAATAAATGGCTCTCCGTCAGATCTATCTTGCATCTGTTCCAAGTCAGTGTTGCAACTGTCGGAAACACATCCTTATCTTGACGTAAAACAGATTTCTTTCAAACTTGGCTCAGTGTTAGTTTTCTCTTCTGAGAAAAGACACGGCACCACAAAGACAGTAAATCTCAGAACTACTGACGTTGGTAATAGACCATTTGCCAGTTTCTTGCGCAGCAATGACATGACGTCATGGCACCAATCTTAGACCGGACAAACCATGCAGCCTATATTCAGTCGAGCTGCCGTTTCGTGCAAGATATTTTCGCATTACTTGATTATTTCAGACATGAATGCTAACAATTTCGAATTAAAGACAGACGGACTACCACTTAGTACTGCGACTGTGAGGTTAAATCACGTCATTTGAAAGTAGGCCTAATAAGCCCCTTTCGGGTTTGGCGGAAGTCCCACGAGATCACGCGAGACCCGTGTTTAAGCCCCTTTCACAATTGAGATACGGCGGGTTTACGGCTCTTGCGGTCATGAATTTTGGCCTTCCGTTTTTTGTGCCGCAGAAAAGTTTGGTGTGCACATGGAATCCAATTTTCGGCCGTGCGAATTTTCTTATTACCTCTGATCCGTGCGGGCGCTAGTATGTTCACCGTAAACCGTTGTATCTTGACGCGCGGTTGTTGCACGATTTTTTTGTATCGTAAGATGCTCCGTACGGTGAAATTTCTTGTTCCGCCAACCTTGCCGCAGTCGTAAACCGTTGAACGATTCGCCGTCTCGGTCTTGCACCGCCTGGCGTTCACCGTGCAAAAAATACCCTCAGGTGTGCTTTTTCTAACGGTTTTTTTTATCTCTGCGCCTATTTATACTGCAATTACGTCTGCGGAGCCCAAAATCGCCGCACGATTTGACAAAACGCCGTAAGGCGCCCGCTCATTGGTGCGCGGCGAAAAACAATGACGCACGATGCATCTTGCGGCACGCCGCACGTTCCAACCAATCACGTACCACCTCCACGCAACTGTCTCACGGATCACGTGCGCTAGACGTGCGTTTCTTGCGTCACTCCGCGCGGTTCGTGGATTAAAACGTGCGGAAACCTTGCCACGCCCTTACGATGCCCCGGCCAATCGTAAAATGGATTATTTTCTTGAGGTAATTTTTCCGATTCTACTGCGCCCGAAAAATTTTATCTCCACCGTGCGATCAATTTCAATATCTTTACCGTGCGGCGAAAGTCTCAATTGTGAAAGCCCCTTTAGGGGTATAACTTTCACCCCTCGGCTGTCCGATTAACATTAGTGCTTATGGCCCAGTCACAATTTCGGCGATCTGTCGGGGATTAGTTTTGGCCGGGGGTCTTCGTAGAAAATAAAGAATCCTTGAACAATCCTATCAATAATCCTAATAAAAGTGGAGCAGTCACATTGTCTGAGACTTTTTCAAGGATTTTGACCCGGTTTTGTCGAAAAATCGTGGGAATAGCCTCCGATCGCCTCCGGTTGCATCGGAGATGATATCTGCGTGGGTCTTTTCTTTTAATTTTTCCCCCACCCTGGGTATATGTGGGGGGAAAAGGAGGGTTTTTTGACCTCGCATCTGTATTTCTTCCTGTACACTGTAGCGTGGTATCCCTCATCTGGTTGTACATAGAACAGTCACTTCAACGATTAATCGGAGGGCATCGTAGGTCATCGGAGATTGTGTCTTAGATGGCCAAAATGGGTGAAAAACTTGCGAGCAATCTTAAAATTTTAAGTTCAAAGTTGGGGACCGCGACGACTGTGGCGATGCCTGAAAAATCTGTGACAAGCCGCAGGCGTCCGGAGAGCGCCGGAGAGGTGCAAAATCGTTGGATCTGTCTCAAGATTTTGTTAAAATTTCCCTGGTTTTACCCATCGCCGACGCATCGCAACTGATTTGTGACTGGGGCATAATGGAAATCGGCTTTAACCCTGTTGTTATGTCTGTGATTCTCAGCTTACAATCTATACTTTTTACGAAAGTCTTTTTCTGAGACATATCAAGATACATACAAAGCCATTAGGTATTTCTTTTTGACGGACAGAAAAATAATATTATTTCTAACAGAAAAATAACAAGTCGTAGTTGTGTTTTCACGCGATATAAATATTTTTATTGACAGTCAACTGACAAAAACGCAACTGATAGCTTCTGATGTGCTTCACAAAAAAATTTGGATTAAAGAAATGATTTAGAAATAAAGAATCAAAGACAAACCCACACAATAACCGTCGGTCAACATTGACGCTAATGTTAAATGAACGGCTAGTCAGTGAAAGTTATACCCCTAAACTCATTTCCCGCGTGATCTCGCGGGGTTTTAGCCAAACTCGAAAGAGTCTTATTGCTACCTCTACGCCCAAACCACGTGTGTAGTCCAAACGTTCGAAAAGGATAGACAAACCCAGAATGTTGGCTTTTTGACGTTGCAATATCATGACGTCACAGAGCTCTTTCGCTGAGTTCGCCTAACATTATATAACGTTTAAACTGGACATGTGGTGATGGCGTCTTATGGACCAAGGAAACAGAATGTTTTGTACATTTTCTAGCTTTTGCATGAAACGTGAACAACAGGCTATACTTATTTAGTAGCCATGTTTGCCGTAAGATAAAGTTTTGTCATCCAATTCCATACAGAGATGGAGAGATTTGTAATCTCTCTTACTTTGCAAAACGGTTACTGATTGAAAAGCAATTATCTTCTTAAGTGACTCCTTGTATCCCGTTAAGGGCATTCTATCGCTCCAACTCGAGTCTCATTAACCCACGATAGAGTCATTTCGTAAGGGAACGATCTGATAAGGCACGCATTTGACATCAACACATCAGGCAATAGTTTGTTTAAGGGTTTAATACCGCCGTAGCGGTGTTTGTTGCGTAACCCGATACCGCTGAACGTTGGTTCGTACCGAGTCAAACCACGAGAATGCGCAGCATTCGAGGGGTTTGACGAGGTGCGAACCAACGTTCAGCGGTATCGGGTTATGCAATAAACACCAAGACGAAGGTATTAAAGTCGATTCTACCCCGATAATTGAGAAAAATGAGGAAAAAGTGACCTGTTGTTGATTGCCGTTCCTTTTCCCTCCCTCGGGACAGACTGGGAACTTTTAACCAATCAACCATAAGCTTTGGTCACGTGCAACGGTTGACCCAGATATTTTGAAGCAGAATGACATAATGTCACTATGGCTACCGCTTTGACAGGCTGGGTTGCTGACGACGCTATCGGGGGAAATGTTGTGAAATCAACCCTTTGATGACTAAATACGTTCATGACAGCCCAGTTTTCAATAGAAAAGGACAGAATATAACCACACTCACAACATTATCAGGTTAAATCCTTCATTTTGTATGATAACAAGCAAAATATCACTTCTTCCGGGGGAGGTAAACCTACCAGCCGGCAGCCGATGACGCACTACAGACTCGATGTCGTTTGAAAAGTCATCTCTACTTAACATGTATATTTGCACACGGCACGCACATGCAGGAGGGGTAGAATACATTTTCTACCAGGGCCTAGGGCCTAGTTTCACAAAGCGATCTTAGCTAACTGTAATCTTAACTACCATGACTACCAATGCTAAAGGTATACGTTGCCATTGGTAATTAAGATCACCTTATTGAAACTAAGATCGTTTTGTGAAACTGGGCCCAGATCCTTTATAACCATTGTGGTTGGCAATGCTTTAATATCGTAAACACGAATTTACAAAATCGAGAGGATATTTGAAAGGATAGAATATGGTTATTAATCATTGGTATCTCTGTGATATCTACTGGTGAATTCATTCTGTCTGGGCTTACTTCAATTCTTGTTAAACAAATGTCAAACGAAAGAGATAAACGCCTTTTGGGTACGATGTTTTTATATTTCAATACGAGCTTCGTCTGATGCGAATCTGACTAAAGGCTGGATGTTCGTTTCATGTTCTATGGACGTTCACTGGCTGACTGGTCAGATTGCGTCTGATACAAAATGCAGGTTTGCTAGGTTTTAGTTTTACGATCACAAAAAGAAAACTCCATAAAGCGTCACAATAAGCCTAAGCCTAATATTTAGGTTGATGAAATAAATGTTTCTTTTATTAATTCTTCAAAAGGAATAATAAATACAATCCATGTTCACGTCTTTTACCCGTTTCTAATAACAAGTGAAACCACCAAAAACGTTTGGTTTTCTCTAAGTAAGACAATGCATTCTCTAGAGTGCATTTTCTAGTTTATACTCATCAAAGGAATTCTGATCTTTCAATGGCATTTAGAAGTTGAAAGGTTAACAATAAGGTGAAGAATTACTTATGGATAACAACTTTTTGGTTTATTGGGTGACGACGTTTCGATGTAGTTCTTACATCGTTATCAAAGTCAATGAGTCATTGTCATTGACTTTGATAACGATGTAAGAACTACATCGAAACGTCGTCACCCAATACACCAAGAAGTTGTTATCCATAAGTAATTCTTCACCCTAAAGGAATTCTGTTCTGACGAGTCTCCATTAGGCCTACGCTGATAAATGCCAAGAGAGATCAAATATAGAAAAAAAAAATGTTTTTAATGTATTATTAATATTGTGTCTTAATGATCACTTTTAGATAAAACGTTGAAACCTAATATCCAATATAAAGATGAAATGGAGTCTCCTGTCGATTGCTTCTTATCGCTATAGTACTAGTCTTCTATAGAAGCGTCCAAAAAAATTGGAAAATTTTCTGACTGGGTTTTCACTCGAACGACCTATGTGGGATTGTTGCCAGTTACCAGCGGAAGGTTATGGGTTTCCTCCGGGCAAAGAGCCCGGTTTTCTCCCCACAATAAAACTGGCAACGCCGCCATGTAAGTGAAATAATCTTGAGCGCGGCGTAAAACACCAATCAATCAATCAATCTAAAGAAGCATATTATATCCATTTAAGGACATTACATCAGTACCTCTCGTCTCACAAACAGGACATTACATCAGTACCTCTCGTCTCACATACAAGACATTGCATCAGTACCTCTAGTCTTACAAACAAGACATTACATCAGTACCTCTAGTCTCATAAACAGGACATAACATCAGTACCTCTAGTCTCACGAACAGGACATTACATCAGTACCTCTAGTGTCACAAACAGGACATTACATCAGTACCTCTCGTCTCACAAACAGGATATTACATCAATACCTCTAGTCTCATAAACAGGACATTACATCAGTACCTCTCGTCTCACAACAGGACGTTACATCAGTACCTCTAGTCTCATAAATAGGACATTAAATCAGTACCTCTCGCCCCACAAACATAACATTGCATCAGTACTTCTAGTCTCATAAACAGGACATTACATCAGTACCTCTAGTCTCACAAACAGGACATTACATCAGTATCTCTAGTCTCACAAACATGGCATTACATCAGTACCTCGAGTCTCACAAACAGGGCATTACATCAGTACCTCGAGTCTCATAAACAGGACATTACATCAGTACCTCTAGTCTCACAAACAGGACATTACATCAGTACCTCACGTCTCACAAACAGGACATTAAATCCGTAGCTCTAGTCTCACAAACAGGACATTACATGAGTACCTCTAGTCTCATAAACAGGACATTACTTCAGTACCTCTAGTCTCACAAACAGGACATTACATGAGTACCTCTAGTCTCATAAACAGGACATTACTTCAGTACCTATCGTCTCACAAACAGGACATTACTTCAGTACCTCTAGTCTCACAAACAGGACAATACATAAGTACCTCTAGTCTCACAAACAGGACAATACATAAGTACCTCTAGTCTCACAAACAGGACATTATATCAGTACATCTATTCTCACAAACAGGACATTACATCAGTACCTCTCGTCTCACAAACAGGACATTAAATCAGTACCTCTAGTCTCACAAACAGGACAATACATAAGTACCTCTAGTCTCACAAACAGGACATTACATCAGTACCTCTAGTCTCACAAACAGGACATTACATCAGTACCTCTCGTCTCATAAACAGGACATTACATCTGTACCTCTCGTCTCACAAACAGGACATTACATCAGTACCTCTAGTCTCACAAACAGGACATTACATGAGTACCTCTCGTCTCATAAACAGGACATTACATCAGTACTTCTAGTCTCACAAACAGGACATTACATCAGTAGGCCCTACCTCTCGTCTCATAAACAGGACATTACATCACAACCTCTCACAAACAGGCGATTGGGGCATGTCGAGAAAAGAACTAGTTGATTACGCACGTATTTTACATTACCGCATTATTAGGCAATGTTGGACAGGGCCGATGAAACTAACTGTATCACATTATAAGCTATAACTATTGACTCCGTTTTTCCCAGAGATAATCAACCAATTTACACAGGAATACATTAAACTTCAATTACAAATTGGCGTGACGGGATTTTATAAGATAGCCATTCGTTTTGGGGAATACTTTTCTACGACGTATTATTAGCACAGAAATTGTGCCAGGACTCCTTCCGAAAGAAATAACACACATGTAAAGTAAGGTAAAAAACCACACTATTTCCTGTCTTTTACTCCTATTAAAGATATCGATCCAGTTATTGGCACGCTGTCAGATTTTTGGAGCTTGTTTGTCAATGTTATAGCATTCCAGGAAGAGTTGTCGACCTTCCAGAGAGATACGGGCAAATATTTCCCAGTCTTGACTTTATCGTGGAGTGAGTTACATCGCTTTACAGGGAGATCGTGTGCTTGTTGGTTATTTATGCCAACGTTATTTCAATTATGTAGACCTACATATAGCTTTGTTGCTATTTTGGAAACAAACTCATCACAGTCTTTGACTCCTATTCATGACACCCTTCGACCACTTAGTCGACCCTAATTTTCTGGTTCAATTCGCACTCCCTATAAAATGTGGAAATCAAACTTAGTAATTATACCCCCCGCAACGAAGTTAGGGGGGGGGGGTATACTGGAATCGGCTTGTCCGTCCGTCTGTCCGTCCGTCTGTCTGTAGACACAATTTTGTCCGGACTACTCCTCCTAAGATTTTGCTTTGATTTCAATGAAATATATTACCAATGGTATGTAGATGTGCATGCCCAACTTACAGGATGATATTTCCTTTTTTCACATTTTTATGACGTTTTTGACTTATAGGACTTTGCCATTTTTGGGGTCTCATTCCATATGAAGACAGGGTTATCGTGTTATCGCCCCTCCCTCCTCCCTACCTCCCCCCCCCCCCCCCCTTCTACTGACATGAAGTGTGTATGTACGCTCATACATCCGTCCAATCGTTGTTCCCTCTGTCCGTCTGTCCGTCCATAGACACAGTTTTGTCCAAAATACTCCTCCAATGGGTCTCATTCCATATGAAGACAGGGTAATCATGTTATCGCCCCTCCCTCCCTCCTCCCTACCTCCCCCCCCCCCCCCCCTTCTGCTGGCATAAAGTTTGTATGTACACACATACATCTGTCTGATCGTTGTGCCCTCCGTCCGTCCGTCCGTAGACGCAATTTCGTCCAAAATACTCCTCCCAGATGTTGGTTCTATTTGAATGAAACTTGACAAATGTTACCAATGATATGAAGTTGTCCATGTCCTATACTTGCAAGGAGATTTTTTTACATATTTATGACATTTTGGACTCCTTTTGACATTTCTCTGTTCTGCCATTTGTCTGTTCATACATTTGTTTGTAGACACAATTTTGTCCCATTGTACAGTTGTACGGTAGTTGCTGTGCTTGTCATATAAGCCTGCATGTTTCATTATTGTGCTTGTGGCACTCTTGATAGCCTACTTCCTCGTAGTGAGTGCTGGTAACATGATCAGCAAGCAGCCTCATAGTCTACTTTCTTGTTGTCGATGCTAACTAAACATGACCAGCAAGGAGTATTTTTTATCACTATCACTTCAGCCAATGTGTCCGTACTCCAACACATAGAAAAGGGGGATTGTTGGACCATCTGTATTTTAATAGACCCGTTGAAGATCTGAGTTTAGACACCCTCCCCACATATTATAGTGACCATTCCCTTATATCAGCTGCCATTCCTTGGACAAACCTGTAACGGCCAAACTTCACTTTATTGTATTTTTTAATGTTGTTTCTATTGTTTTGTATTTTTGGCTAAAGTCCGTTTTCGCTTCGTGTTGAACTCCGCTTCTTGTTAGTTTTCGTCACTTTTTAACTAGCTAACAAACCACAGGTCTTCACGCAACACGCAACGTCCTACGAAGCTGTGTGGGTATATAGAGGCACATACTACGGTATTAACCCTAATATTTTCTTTACTTAAGCGTAAATCTGCCTATTAATCGAGTAATTTGCTCTTACATGTCAGTATTGCCGTAGTTTTTGGCTATACGTTATATCTATATGTTCATAAGATAGTTTTCAGTACATTTCTGTACCTTACATAGTGTTTTTATATCTCTTTTTTGCCATCCTTTGAGTTAAGCTATGGCATTACGTTATTCCCATATTGCGTCATCTAGATTTTCGATTTCTATGTCAAATCCTTAAAGTGTTTTCTGCGACGTATTTTTGTACCTTTTGCCCTACCAGAGTTACCTCCCTTAAATGATAAAATTTAAGTACGGGCTTTTTAGTTTTATACCGATTTCTTACTTTTCTAATACTGGTAATTTCAGTCAGACTGTTGCATGTGGCTAACAGTATATATTTGTTTATTTTCTTTTATTTTGCTGTAAGATAAAACATTGTTTTACTTTTATTTTTTGCAGTCAATCACCATTGTGCATCCTTGTATACCATGGACATCGTACATCTTTGTTCGCCACCATAGTATCATCTCCGAACTAATGAATTACGAACAATCTCTTGTACCGTTTTCCGACGGCAAATAATACAACTAAAACTTAATTACGGACTTACGTGTTATTTTCCTGATTTCGAGGGTACATGTGCATTGACGTAGTGTCTTATCAAGATGAATACCCAAGCAGACGTAACGAATCCTGAAGAACATCCGACAGACAGGATAGATGTTGGTGAAACTGAAGAAAACTTCGATGAAAATGAAACTAGTGCTCGAAAAAAGAAACCAACTGAAAAGGGACTTGAATATGAAAAACAAAAACTCGAGAAAAGATTCCATGATGGTTTTCGGCAATTAAAATTCAAAAGTGAAGAAATTAAATCTATAATGAGTGAGAATGCTGACATTTCATTAATGAAAGAAAAACACAGAGAATGGATGTCATTGTTTGAAGCTTTCTATGCTGTATTTGACAATTTATGCTCAGTATTAAATCCACAAGAGAGACAACACTTTGCTGAAAAATATTTTCTTGAGAAAGATTCGTACGTGAGACAATTTAAATCCACGTTTGATGATTGGTTTTCCAAATATCAAAGTTATAATACCGTTGATATCGAACCAAGTGACAGTGTGTCTCAAGTGCGCCCTAAATCTTCAACCAGCCGATCCAAAGTGTCCCGTCAAAGTCGATATAGCAAATCGTCATCCAGTAGCTCGATGTCTGCGGCCAAATTACAAGAAGACCAAAAACAGGCGGAATTGGCTGCCAAAGCTGCCATAATGAAACAAAAACAAGAACTTGAGCTGGCCCAGATGAAACTTAGAATGGAACAAGAAGAACTTGATCTAAGAATGGAAATGGCTATGAACAGAGCGAGGAGAGAAGTTTTAGAGAAATATGACAATACAAACCAGTCCCACCAAGGAGAGAGTACACGCTCCAAAATTGGACTACATTCTACACCACAAATTTCTAAATCAACGTTACAACATGACACAAATACATTTTCTAAGTATAACACAATTACCATCGCTCCGCATGAAAATGACTCTAACAAACTTGAGCAATTAAATCCATTAGCCAAAGAATTCTCCCCCATTCAATTAAGTCAAATTGGCGTCAGTGAAAATTATAAAGGTGATAACCCGGTTCGATCACGTGACGTCAACCAACCAAATATTCCATCACCTCCCAATTCCCCAACTAATGCTAAAACCAAAGAGGCCAATGGTAATGTAAATGGTAACATCGTTCACTATGCATACAATAGAAAGGATAGTGATATCAATTGTGATAAAATACCAATTTCTGATAACGGTCAACAGGTTAATACGAATTCGTACGGTTTTGTTAGTCAATCTACTGATGGTAAGACACATGAACATGTTAATGATAATGTTAAGAAACATGTTAATGTTAATATGCCAAATAATACTAACAATTCAATTTCAGACGTAAACATACCTGTTATCCTAGATCCCTTGACGTCAGTGATTCGTCACATAAGGAAACCATTACCTGATTTGAAAAAGTTCTCCGGTGATCCTATTAATTATAGGAAATTTCTTCGACAGTTCAACTCCACAGTTGTTTTGAACTCTGAATCGGACGAAGAGAAAATGAACTTTTTAGAACAATTTACGATCGGTGAAGCCAACCGGATAGTTTCTGGATTTAGTTTTCTGGATGCCAAAGTGGGATACCCCGCAGCCCTTCAGGAACTGGAAGAAAGGTATGGAAACAGAGAGACTATAGCTAACGCTTATGTCCATAAGGCCTTAAAATGGCCGAACGTTAAACCTGAAAATCCCAAAGGCCTTGATGATTTTTCAATCTTTCTGGTGGAGTGCCAATTTGCCATCTCCGAGATTGAGGCAGTTCGTATACTTGAGTATACAGAAAACATGAAGCAAATTGTGGGTAAATTACCTTACTACTGCCACGAGCGTTGGCGCGGCGTCGTCCAACGTCTCAAGGAAAGGAACGAAAGGTTAACGTTTCGTCACCTGGTCGATTTTGTGAAGTCAGAGGCCAAAAGAGCCAATGACCCTACGTTTGGCAAAGATGCCATGAGAAATCAATTCAAACCCAGTACGTTTCCAAATAAAGTCAAATCTAGAGGAAGCTTTGCGGCTACGGAGTTGAAAGGTTCCCCTAATCATGCCTCAAGCAATGAGGAAAAACCTCCTGTGGAAAAGTTCCATAAAACGCCAGTTAATACTCACCCAAGCCATATTAAAGAGAAAGTTTCCTCCAGTCCATGTATATTTTGTCTCAGTGGTTCCCATTCCTTTGATCAGTGTGAATCGTTGAGTAAGGTGGCGCATTATGAAAAAATCAATTTTCTCAAAACTCGTGGCCTCTGTTTCGGTTGTCTCCGATCCGGCCACATGCGTTCTCAATGTAAACGAGTGGCTGTTTGCGAACATTGTAGTGGTCGTCACCCGACCGTGTTGCACTCTGATGATTTTAAGAGGAAAGATTCTATGTCCAAAGAAGCTTCTTTTGCTTGTCCATCTAACAGTTTGTCCGTCCAACCGCCAGATAACTCTGTTTGTACTATGGCTATTTTACCCGTAAAAGTCAAATTGAAGGATAGCGCTAAAATAGTGAACACTTATGCATTTATGGACCCGGGCAGCAGTGTGTCCTTTTGTACTGAAGGGTTGATGAGAAAAATTGGCGGCAAGGGCAAACGTATGAAAATCACATTGGACACTATTGGTTCATCACATACTATGACAACACATTCTGTCGAAAATGTACAGGTCTGCGACCTAAATATGAACCACTTTGTTGATTTGCCTCGATTATATACCAAAGATTCAATGCCAGTAAGAGAAGAGCACATTCCAACAGCTGACGACGTTCAACGATGGACTCATCTCATGGACTTGAATACTCCAAGAATTGAAGCAGAAATAGGCCTTTTAATTGGCAACAATGCCCCTGATGCTTACTCACCATTAGAGGTCAGAGTGGGTCCCCAAGGTTCTCCTCATGCTACAAGATCAAGATTGGGCTGGATCCTTTGGAATGTGGTGAGGCAAGGAAACAAGAAAAATGGTTCGTGTAAGGGATTATCTGTTAATAGAATTGAAGTAAAATCCATTAAAACTGTGGAAGATAACGAAAGTCTGGAAAGGTTAGTTAGGAAAGCTATTAACCTTGACTTTCCAGAACGTCTTTGTGACGAGAGGAAAGAATTTTCGGAAGAGGATAAAATATTTCTACGTAAAGTTGAAGAGTCAATAACATTAATAATCGGACATTACCAGGTGGACCTTCCCTTCAAAACCAAAGACTTTAAGTTACCCAATAACGAAGAACAGGTCAAGCGCCGGCTATTAGGCATAAAGAAAAAGATGGAGAAAAATCCTGATTTCTACAATGATTATTGTGAGTTCATGTCTAAGATATTAGAAGCTGGCTATGCTGAACCGGTACCAGAGGAAGAGGTCGGAAGAGATGATGGGCGTGTGTGGTATATCCCTCACCACGGGGTATACCATCCTCGTAAACCTAATAAGATTCGGGTCGTGTTTGACTGTGCCGCCAGTTATGAAGGTGTTTCATTGAATTCATTGCTTTTGCAAGGGCCCGATCTAACTAATAGTCTCCTGGGCGTCTTGTTACGTTTCCGTCAGGACCCAGTCGCCATAATGGGAGACATTGAAAGCATGTTTTATCAGGTCAAGGTACCTAAGACTGACTCGGATTGTTTACGCTTTTATTGGTGGCCGAATGGTGATCTTAATGTCCCTCCGGCTGTGTTCAGGATGAACGTGCACCTATTCGGGGCCGTGTCATCACCCAGCTGCTCTAATGCTGCATTACGCCAGACTGCCAGTGACAATATCTCTGACTATTTTCAAGTTGCAGCTGATACTATTTTGAAGAATTTCTATATGGATGATTGCTTAGTTTCTTTCGGTTCTGAGGAAGAAGCAGTTGCTTTACTTCATAGTTTGGGTGCTCTTTGTCAGAAAGGTGGATTTCGCCTGAATAAATGGGTGTCCAATAGTCACAATGTTTTAGCTTCTGTGCCTCCTGCTGACAGAGCTAGTAGTATTAAGGATTTAAATCTAAAGGATGATGAGCTTCCATGTGAAAGGGCTCCAGGTGTTTTCTGGAACGCGGAGTCAGATAGACTTGGCTTTAAAATCAAATCTCGGGCTTGTCAACCCACCAGGAGACATCTTCTTTCAGTAGTTAGTTCTGTCTTTGATCCCATTGGGTTCGCAGCTCCTTTCATTTTGAAGGCCAAACAACTTATGCAAGACCTCTGTAGACGTCATATTGGATGGGATGATGATCTTTCTCCGGAAGATGTGAAGAAATGGGAAAGGTGGACGGCTGAATTGCCCCTTTTAGAGAATCATCAAGTAGGCAGGTGCTACAAGCCTTCTGATTTTGGACAAACCACTGATTGTCAAATTCACAGCTTTTGCGATGCAAGCGACGAAGGCTACGGTACAGTAAATTATTTGAGATTGGTGGACCACACTGGACGTGTCGCTTGTGCTTTCTTGTTTGCTAAATCTCGTGTAGCACCTTTGAAAAAAACGACCACACCTAGAATGGAGTTGACATCGGCTGCACTTGCAGTCAAGACCACCAACATGCTTCTCAGAGAGCTGGATTTAAAGCCTAATAGTGTTGCCTTTTGGACAGACAGCTCAGCGGTGCTTTGGTACATTACCAACGACAAACTTAGATTCAAGACTTTTGTTGCCAATCGTGTAGCCCTAATCAGGGACAGCACCGAGAAAACTCAATGGCGATATGTGGACACCAAGCTAAATCCAGCCGACCTAGCTTCGAAAGGATCCAATATCCACAAGTTTCTTCAAAACGACGAGTGGTTTAATGGTCCCGAATTCCTCTGGTTTGCGGAAGAGGATTGGCCGAAATACGAGATTCAACAGTTACCCATGAATGCTAGAGAAGAAGTTAAAGAACTTACCTGTGCTACAGTCTCCGACGGGTCCAAAGAAACTATGAATAGACTTCTTCGACATTTTTCCAGTTGGACTAAACTTAAGAAAACAACTGCTTGGCTCTTGTTGGCGAAAAGCTATTTGAAGGTCTGGTCGGACTTGAGGAAACAACTACAACAATCAGCGAAAGGCGACCTTCTCCCTAATGGAAGAACTGTGGATGATGAGATGATTGAGCTAAAAGCAAAACATTTCAGGACCTGCAAGAGTAAAGTTTCTTTTACAAAGATCACAACTCAATGGATGGATTTATCGGAGTCAGCTTTGACTAAATATATTCAGCAGGAAGCGTTTGCCAAAGACCTTAAAGCTCTTCAAACCAATGGCGTAGTTCAGAAAGATAGTCGTCTTCGACGACTTGATCCGGTAGTTGAGAACGATATTCTTAAAGTCGGGGGTCGTCTCTCAAATGCTTGTATTTCTCCATCAGCTAAGCACCCAGTAATTCTTCCCCGTGATTCTTCGATTTCAAAGCTGATCGTCGAAGAAGCTCATAGACGGATTGGTCATCTTGGAAAAAATTCTACGCTTTCGTACTTGAGAGAGAATTTTTGGATACTTGGGGTGTCAACCCTGGTGAAGGGACTCCTTTCCAAATGTGTGTTGTGTCGTAAGATTCATGCTCGTAAAGGCGAGCAGAAGATGGCAAATTTGCCTAAAGAACGTCTTTATTCTGACGATCCTCCCTTCACGAGGTGTGGTCTCGATTTTTTCGGCCCTATTTTGGTCCGTAGAGGGCGTAGCTCAGTAAAGAGATATGGGGCCATATTCACCTGCATGTCTTCCAGGGCTATTCATTTGGAGCTGGTCTTCTCCTTGGACACAGATTCGTGTATCCATGCCATTAGAAGGTTCATCGCCAGAAGGGGACCAGTTCAACAGATCAGATCAGACAATGGGACCAACTTCGTATCCAGTAATAAAGAACTAAATGAATCTCTGGCTAAACTGAATCACACCAAAATACATAACTTTCTTCTTCCTAAAGGAATTTCTTGGGTTTTCAACCCACCTGCCAGTTCACATTTTGGAGGAGTGTGGGAGAGGTTAATAAGATCCGTCCGAAGAGTACTCTACGCTCTTCTTCGTGAACAAATCATTCGCTTTGATGACGAGGGTCTACAAACCTTGCTTTGCGAGGTAGAGTCCATTCTTAATGGACGACCTTTGACCACTATCTCTTGTGATCCCAACGACTTAGAGCCTTTGACTCCTAACCATTTGCTCCTAATGAAGTCTGGAGAAACTTATCCACCGGGTATATTTGACAAGAAGGATATCTATGTTAAACGACGTTGGCGTCAGATCCAATATCTGGCTGACGTATTTTGGAAAAGGTGGTGTAAAGAATACATACCCCTACTGCAAGAACGTCAGAAGTGGCATACGATCAAGAAGAACCTACAGGTAGACGACATCGTGTTGATTGCAGATAATACACCGCGCAACACTTGGGCGCTGGGACGTATATCAGAAGTTTTTCCAGATCGTCATGGTGTCGTCCGAGTCGTGAAGTTACAAACCAAATCTGGAGAACTTACAAGACCTACCCATAAGCTATGTTCTGTTCTAGAATCTGAAACCGAATAACTGTTTGTCCGTTGTTTTATAAGTATTGTAATTGGGTACTTGTCCCCAATTAGGGGGCCGGGATGTAACGGCCAAACTTCACTTTATTGTATTTTTTAATGTTGTTTCTATTGTTTTGTATTTTTGGCTAAAGTCCGTTTTCGCTTCGTGTTGAACTCCGCTTCTTGTTAGTTTTCGTCACTTTTTAACTAGCTAACAAACCACAGGTCTTCACGCAACACGCAACGTCCTACGAAGCTGTGTGGGTATATAGAGGCACATACTACGGTATTAACCCTAATATTTTCTTTACTTAAGCGTAAATCTGCCTATTAATCGAGTAATTTGCTCTTACATGTCAGTATTGCCGTAGTTTTTGGCTATACGTTATATCTATATGTTCATAAGATAGTTTTCAGTACATTTCTGTACCTTACATAGTGTTTTTATATCTCTTTTTTGCCATCCTTTGAGTTAAGCTATGGCATTACGTTATTCCCATATTGCGTCATCTAGATTTTCGATTTCTATGTCAAATCCTTAAAGTGTTTTCTGCGACGTATTTTTGTACCTTTTGCCCTACCAGAGTTACCTCCCTTAAATGATAAAATTTAAGTACGGGCTTTTTAGTTTTATACCGATTTCTTACTTTTCTAATACTGGTAATTTCAGTCAGACTGTTGCATGTGGCTAACAGTATATATTTGTTTATTTTCTTTTATTTTGCTGTAAGATAAAACATTGTTTTACTTTTATTTTTTGCAGTCAATCACCATTGTGCATCCTTGTATACCATGGACATCGTACATCTTTGTTCGCCACCATAGTATCATCTCCGAACTAATGAATTACGAACAATCTCTTGTACCGTTTTCCGACGGCAAATAATACAACTAAAACTTAATTACGGACTTACGTGTTATTTTCCTGATTTCGAGGGTACAAAACCTCTTTCACTAACAGGTAGGCCAAATATGTAACCTTGGTAATTCTGCCATTCATGTTTGACTAATATATAATCCACCCATCCAACTCACTGTCTTAACACTAATACCCCCTTACACTTTCTTGAATGTTATTAATTTTTTCATGTTGTTGATAGATGTTGGCCTTGGTTGGTGCCAGTTCCTGCAATTTTGATGCAGTCTGCTGCTGTCATCATCTGCTCATGTAAAGTCATATCTGCATCTCATAGCTTGTTCTCCTTGCTTACTTGCCAGCAGAATTATCATCATATTCTGTGTTTTTGCATTTTCAATTTCATCGTTGGTTTTCTCATCACTTATCACTGACCATTATATTATTGTTTTGATGCTACAATTCTCAGATAGGCCGACTTTTCTTGCAGAGCTGCGGGTATCTCAGTTATGTCTAGTTTTATCCTGTCGACCTCGGATGGTTGCCTGGTAGCAGCGAGGGATCGAGCGTTTCCTTCGGATGGATCGTGCGTTTCCTTCGGACCGTTTTCTCATCTCTCATTAATACATAGCAAGAGCAGTTAGAAAGTTTCCTAATACTGTATGTCATGTTACACAGCATGCAATAAATTAATCGGTCTATGTCTATGTTTTGAATTACGGCCAATACTTCAACGTTCCTTGTGGCCGAGGAAGTTTTCTCTTTTTGGCTTCTTTTGAATAGTTACTCAAATAATAGATTGATTGATTGGTGTTTTACGCCGCGCTTAAGGTTATTTCACTTATGCGGCGGCGTTGCCAGTTTTTGTGGGAGGAAATCGGGTCCACGACCTTGCGTTGGTAACTGGCAACCATCCCACAGAGGTCGTCAAATAATAGAACAGACAGACCACATACTGTATGGATTTTCCTCATTCCAACGCCAATCATTTAGTTGTTCGATGACCTTCAAAGCCTCTTACTGTCGTGACGATCGGAAATTATTAAAAAGGTGTGAATTTTGACAGCTCGTGCCACTATAAATAGTGGGTGTATGGAAATATAAAGTATGATTTGTTACTAGGACAGTTTCCCGATGCAGAAAAAACGAGTTACTTCTATATCTCTTTATCATTTGTCAGCGGGTTTCAAATACTTCTGGACGCACAAATGACTACATATTGAGTTTTGTAAATGAGTTTCCATCATATTTCCGTTGCATGTGCACCATTTATGATAGTTATACTACAAATGACTTAAGAATTATCTCATAAGTATTTAAAAAAAACAGTGTCTATTTTGCTGCGATCAGCGTTCTTAATTCCAGCTTTGGTCCAATCCAGTGATTTCACTTCGGAGGATAACTGATATATCAAAACCAGGCATTATGAAAAAATGTTGACAATTTTCCTGCAAGCCCAAGCGATCGATACTTAATCGTGATTTTGATTGAAAACAAATAATTATTCCAGACCGGTTCTTCTAATTAATGTTTTGTTTTGGTAATTACATACTAACCGTAACATATAGTACACAAGTAGTGTTATTGCGAAAAACGAAAACTTCATACTGACTCAATATTTCGATTTTTATTCAGTCATCCTCAGGAGTGAACATATAGCTATACATGTGTTGTATTTCTTTACCAAAGTACATTAAAAGACCAAAACAGAATCGATAAATGGCAGATGAAGTTCCACTTCAGTATATTGTTCATTAAAGTAGCATGAGCTGCCAAAATGTTGATATTTTGACGTTAAAACAGAATGTTGAAATTGTTTTCTATTTTTTCTCAAGACGTATAATTCAGAAGCTTTTTAGTGCTTCTGGTCTCGATAATGTACGATAAAGTATTGTTTTGAATTAACTATTCCTTAGAATGAATGAATGGTCGCCCCGGTTATTTAAATTTTGTTTACTTTTCAAACACTATTTCGGTTCGTATAGGCCACATACTGTATGGATTTTCCTCATTCCAGCGCCAATCATTTAGTTTTTTGATGGCCTTCAAAGCCTCTTACTGTCGTGACGATCAGAAATTATGAAAAAAGTGTGAAGTTTGGCAGCTCATGCCACTTGAACTTTATAGGAGATTTTATTTCCAATAAGGAGTTATCTGGACCAAGATTCGTTACGTTTAAGTTCGACCACGTCTTCTGCTGCTGTCACAAACTATCTTTTTAATGAAAATAAAATCCGTCTTGTGTTCAAGTTCTTTGGAGCATTCTAAAAAGAATACCTCATTTAACAGAAGAAACATCACACTTGAAATAAATCTTGAACGAAATAAATGTCTCTCTGTCGGATTTATCTTGCATCTGTTCCCAGTCAGTGTTGCAACTGTCAGAAACACACCCTTATCTTGATGTAAAACACATCTTTCAAACATGGCTCAGTGTTAGTTTTCTCTTCTGAAAAAAAAACACGGCACCACAAAGACAGTAAATCTTGGAACATAAGACATTGGCAATAGACCATTTGCCAGTTTCTTGCGCAACAATGACATGACGTCGTGGCACAAATCTAAGACCGGACAAACTATGCAGCCTATATTCAGTCGAGCTTCCGTTTCGTGCAAGATTTTTTTCGCATTAGTTTATTATTTCAGACATAAATACGGGAAATTATGAAGTGTTTCCACGCGATCGAGAGTGCGATCTGTCATAAGGTCACGGTCATAAGGTTTGGTTTGCGGAAAGAATGTGAATAAGTGGATATCTATATTACCTTTTCATACAAAATGCATTTACAACACACGTCAGTAAAAATGAGTAAACAAGCACACTCGGTGTTTTCTGTGGATTTCGATCTGACAGCAAAAGGTCATTAGGGTCGGAAAACCCCTTAAATGACGTCATGATTAGCGAAATCCCTCGTCAGATGGGTTAAAAATGGGACAAGCTACATTCTCCGTCCGTTTACGCGTGCGTTTACAACTATCGGAATGACCATGGAAACACTATAGATAGCGTATTTCTGTAGTGCCCATTCTTTGGGGGAAACGCACCCATCAACGCACGCGTCAACGCATGTTCGTGAAAACACACCCAGCGTGTTGGCTAATTTTTGATGCAATATCATGACGTCACAGAGCTCTTTCGCTGAGTTCGCCTACCATTATAGAACGTTTGGACTGGACACGTGGTGATGGCGGAGATGTCAGTTGATTATGGACCAAGGACACAGAGTGTTTTATACATTTTCTAGCTTTTGCAAGAAACGTAGTCAACAGGCTATACTTATTTAATAGCCATGTTTGCCGTAAGAAAAAGTTTTGTCATACAATTCCATACAGAGATGGAAAGATTTGTAATCTCTCTTGTTTTGCAAAACGGTTACTGATTGAAAAGCAATCATCTTCTTAAGTGACTTCTTGTATCCCGTTAAGGGCATTGTATCGCTCCAACTCGAGGCTCATCAACCCAGGATTGAGTCATTTCGTAAGGGAACGATCTGATAAGGCAGGCATTTGACATCAACACATCATGCAATAGTTTGTTACATTTTCTACCCGAATACCCGATACTTTATAACCATTGTGGTTGGCAATGATTTCATATTGTAAACACGAATTGACAAAACCGAGAGCGTATTTGAAAGGATAGAATAGCGTTATTAATCATTGGTATCTCTTTGATATCTACTGGTGAATTCATTCTGCCTGGGCTTACTTCAATTCTTGTTAAACAAATGTCAAACGAAAGAGATAAACGCCTTTTGGATACGATGTTTTTATATTTCAATACGAGCTTCGTCTGATGCCAATCTGACTAAAAGCGGGATGTTCATTTAATGTTCTCTGAAAGTTCACTGGCTGACTGGTCAGATTGCGTCTGATACATAATCCAGGTTTGCTTGGGTTTAGTTTAACGATCACAAAAAGGAAACTCCATAAAGCTTCACAATAAAAATAAGTAAGCCTAAGCCTAATATTTAGGTGGATGAAATAAATGTTTCTTTTACTAATTACTGATGTTTATCCATAAGTAACCCAGAAATAAATTAAGAAGTTGTTATCCATAAGTAACTCGTTGACTTGTTATACCACCAACTTCTAAATGCCACTCAAAGAAGTTTCCCTTTCTTGTAGCCCGGTCGGGATATAAGGACGATTTCCAAGTTCAGTTGAATGGATCTTTGCCATTGCCCTTTAATTTGTATCCACGCTCAGCGTTTTATTTTCAACCATCCTTTTATACTCCGAGCTTTCAATTGATATAACCGAGCGTTCAGTCAGGTCATCAGGTACTGTTGTAAATTTTATCTTTAATGATAATAAATCGGTTGAACAAGTCTTGTTTTTATCATATCCTTGGAGGGCATTCTGAAAACTTCGACTAAAAAGATAAGATTACTTAAGCGAACCAAAATTCTCAAACTTCAAATAAATCTTTGATGAAAAAAATGGCTTTTCGTCAGATTTATCTTTCATCTGTTTACCGTTAGTATTGCAACTGCCAAGAGACCGTCTTTATCTTGGTGTAAAACGTCCAACTTATCCAATGCCTATCTATTTTTTCTAGAAAAACGCCACATTGGCAATAAATCTCCGAAGTCACGGCAATTTTTGTTGATTATATGGACTGTATTTCTCTTAAGTATTTTCATTTTCCTGAAATCACAAATCTTCTGTACACAAATGTTTTGTCGACCAACAAAGGTCAGCAAAAATTTGCCATATTAATTGAACCAACCTTTTACTCACTATCACTATGCTTCACAAAAGGGCATTGGAGTACATTTAATAAACTAAAGTCAACAAAGAAAGAAAGGATTGTTCGTTGGACCTGTATACAATTAAGTTGTTTTCCATTATGCACGAAAGTCAAATATCCGCGACAACGAATTCAGGTTGTAAGAGTACCATTGCCTCTAAATATAGTGTTAAAAATATATCAATAGATGTTTCTATAATTGGTGTTAAGTGCAAGTTTTTGATATTGTTTTTTGCGAAATTGAGATTTCCTTATTTTGCCTTGCATACCGGACTTTTCAAGGACATCATAGCGAACTGTATATAACTATAGTGGGTAGATTGCATTGCAGCTTTATCAGCTCATAATACAAGTTTTTTTTCGAGTTCAAAACATTGATTCCTGCAATCGTGTTATCACTAACGCCGCACTTCTGCACTGATCATCCCCAGAAATGGTACAGGATTTCTACGCATAACTTATTTACATACCTACATCCATGCAGCCGTGGTCCGTGGACACGACAAAGTTCTTCGATAAATTGCCCAAACCTTCAGAAATTGTTGGAAACTTACGACTGAATTTTATTCTTTTGGTATTTTACCTCAGTAATTGTCTTCTATGTGGGTACGAAGTCTACGAAAAATTCCGAGAAAGTTAATGATTGAATGATCTATATGTAAATCTGGAAGGCTGAGAAGGTAAACCTTTATACGCACAGCAACTGACATTGTGTTCATAATAGTATCGTAGGGTAAATAAAGTCAATATTAATTAATTGGGATTTTGATTGACAATAAAAATTATTGGGATGACAGATATTATCAGTAATGCTAATTAACTTCATGTGTATGTAATTACATATTGACGGTAACCTATTCACCCATGGCTTGTATTTCTCCATCTTTGACAAGATTTACGTCACATCACAATCTGAGCTCCGGATAGAATCTATAAATGGCGTACATATTCCGTTTATCTCATTTTCCGACGTGACATTTTATTTGCAGTTACTGAATATTTTACGACACAGGATACATCAATCTAAAATAGAGATTGATCCTACTGCCATTCGTTGAGATATCAACTCTTAAACGATTGAGTGACATGTTTTAACACAAAGGGAGACCACTGCTGTCCACGTCCTTAAAATTGTAAACAACGACACGTGACACTGATAGTTGACTCGGTTGTGTAGAGAGATATTCGATATAATTCTGGTAGGTAACGTTTATGCCGCCGGCAACCTGTTTTGTTATATTGATTGCTACTCTCCTAATACATATAATATACCTTAAAATACCTTGAAGTCCATATCATATTTTGCCTTGACATCCATGGGCGCTGCCATCTTGTTTTAGAATGTATTTAAGAGCTAATGTAGTGCCGAATATATTTTTGATTTTTTACAAGTATTTCTGCCCTAAGAACCTGCAATGCAGCATATTATAATAGGGTTACATGTTTGCGAACAGAATAGAACAGATAAATAAATAGTATATAGATTAAAAATTCTCAGTAGATTTCTTGCAGTTAACTATGCGCAAAATGGAGTGCGACGGCTCTCGAGCCATGTCTCGAGTTGAAGATCTCGTAGAATGGCACGAGATCTCGATTGAGGATACATTAGTTCCAAAGAGTATTATCTTTACCAAGATTATGTGCTTAAATATAAGAAGGTTGGTTGGTTGTTTTAGCTTATTGGCGCGTCCATTCGTATGAATGGTGTACGCCATGAAATATAAGAAGGTCTCACCACAGGTTATCTTCAGTCTAGGGAATGAACCTCAAGAAAGCTGGTACAGGTTTAAGTTCGTATAACAGCATCACCTTTTTCCGACACCTGCAGATCTTAAAGTGACATGAGCTGCCAAAATGTTGATATTTTGACGTTAAATCAGGATGTTGAAATTATTTGCTATTTTTCTCAAGACGTATAATTCAGCAACTTTTGAGTGCTTCTTGTCTCGAGTTTGTACGATAAAGTATTGTTTTGAACTAACTTTGGTTTAGAATGAATGAATGGTCGTCCCGGTTATTTAAATTTTATTTACTTTTCGGACACTATTCCGGTTCGTGTAGGCCACATACTGTATAGATTTTCCTCATTCCGACGCCAATCATTTAGTTTTTCGATGGCCTTCAAAGCCTCTTACTGTTGTAACGATCATAAATTATGAAAAAAGTATGAATTTTGGCAGCTCATGCCACTGTAAATTGTATTTTTTGTAAACTGATATAAATTCGAAGAGACCTGATTTCAGCAGTACATACTTGAACCTTGTTCTTTCTCAAACGGACATACAGTAATGTATTTTCTGTTATTATTTAGTCGGATATCTTCGAATGGATCTTTGATATATAGGCCTTGTATTTTGGGAATAATTCCGTCTCCAACACAATCACATTACTGTTGACCAGCAATGTCCTAAACACTCCATCATAAAGCTGTGAGATTGGAATTCCTTTACGTATCTTTGATCCTCATCTATTTAGCTGATTGTGCAAGAATGTGGAACGTTAGTTTCGTATTTTGATTTCTCGGCACGATTGGGACGTTTGCACTTCAGATTCTCGTCCACACTGGGTCGTAGGGATTTCACCTTAGTGAGGTCAAACTTCAACAGGGAATTGGATATAAAAACCAAGACAAACTGTTCCCAAAGCAGAGGAAGAAAATTACCCATTCTTATATCTTTACAATTTTTAAATATTCTACTCTACACACTAGAGTGGGGAAATTGTTTTCGACTCAAAGAGCTATATAGGTATGAAATAATTATTTAAATAAATATTACCCTGCCCATGGGATTAATCTATTTACTAATAACTTCGAAATCCAAAAAGATCACCGTGTTATCATTAACGCCGCACTTCTGCGCTGTTCATCCCTAGAAATGGTAACTTATTTACATACATACATTAGTGTTCATAAGTACATACATCCGTGGCCACGACAAAGTTCTTGCCCAAACCTTCAGAAATTGTGGGAAACTTGTTCTTGTGGGTGGGTGGGTGGGTGTTGTGGTGACGATCCTGTAAATCTACCGCTGAATTTAACTCTTTGGGTATTTTACCTCAACACATACCAAACTCTTCAAGAGCATGATGATGAACTGCGTACACTGTAACCGATTACCGTAAATTCTACAGTAGAATATTTTAAAATTAACGGTAAATTGCCGTTTTATACTTCAGTGGAAGCTTTACGGTCGTGTACCGTAAAATAACTTTGAGACAGAGTTGTCGTTTCCGAGCTAACGAGATCTGATCTCCTTGGTTGTTTCCGTGAAGGATTCGTCCAAAATACGTCATCGCGGATCAAAGGGTGCGAAAAAACGGAAGTGCGCATGCGCACACCGAAGCGCTAGTAAGGCATGGAAATGTGGCCACCATCCCTTCATATTTGTAGTCAGTGTAGTGGTTAAAGGCTACGGTTATGGCTAGTGCGCATATAGTTCTGCGCAGCTCCTTTATGGGTGGTTAGAGGTTCGAATCCCGCCGTAGGCGATTTAATATAAGAAAAAATTGTCATTATAGGCTAAGATAGTTAATTTAACATAGCTGTATTTGAAAGCGTAGATTGAGATACCTGCCCTAAGGGAGAATTTTCATCAGCATTTTTTCAAAATAAATATATGTTTGTCAACTTGCAGAAGTTGTCAGTTTTACTATTTCGTTGGGGTACATAACATTTGAAAATCTACATTAACAGATCCATGCTGGGGTTGACGATTTAAAGTCCTGTATTTCTTAGCCTGCCGATTTCATAATGTTTTTTCACATTCACTGATTAGGAATGTGGCAAGTTGATTTTACGGTCTACCCTTATTTTTACGGTAGAAAGTTGGCAGCCCAGCTGCCAGTATTCTACCGTAAAATTTACGGGTTACATTTTACAGTGTATGCTTATAGTCAGTAGATTTTCATAGTACACCTCTGTCCAAGTTCAAGACATTGCCCTCTGCCAAATGCCATATAACAAACATACTTAAAACCCCTCCAATACTACTAGTTCTAGAGTAGACTGTAAACTCCATGTTTATTATCATATCAGAACATGGATAGAATGTGTTAGTGTTCATATGTACAACTGTAGGATCAAAATAGTCTAAACATTTTTTTTCCATTTATTTATTTTTTTGAAAAGGCAGAGAGGGGCAAAAGAAGGGAGAGAGCGTCCTTGTTAATCTATGACCACCTTTGTAAGTTTTTTTTACCTTAATAATTTTGGTCAATGGGACGACGATGTATTAAAAATTCCGAGAAAGTCCTTGTTGGCTTAGTCATAACTCAATGGCTGACTAAGCAATGTACATCTGGGAAGCCGTTTCGAATGTAATCCTTTAATTTATGTATTAACAAAGACGTGAATTTGGATATGATGTAATTTTGTAATGCTACAGTAAATAAAGTCAATATTAATTAATTGGGATTTTGATTGACAATTGGGACGACAGATATTATCAGTAATGCTAATTAACTTCATGTGTATGTAATTACATATTGACGGTAGCCTATTCACCCATGTCTTGTATTTCTTCATCTTTGACAAGATTTACGTCACATCACAATCTCAGCTCCGGATAGAATCTATAAATGGAGTTGATAATTAGTTTAACTGGTTTTATTCACAACCTCTGGACTGATAAATAGACATAAGCCCCAGTTCTGTCTTGATGGAGATGATGCGCTTAAAGTGGCATGAGTTGCCAAAATGTGGATATTTTGACGTTAAAACAGAATGTTGAAATTATTGGCTATTTTTCTCAAGACGTATAATTCAGAAGCTTTTTAGTGCTTCTAGTCTCGAGAATGTACTAACTTTGACTTAGAATGAATGAATGGTCGTCCCGGTTATTTAAATTTTGTTTACTTTTCGAACACGTTTTTGGTTCGTACAGGCCGCAGACTGTATGAATTTTCCTCATTCCAACGCCAACTCTTTAGTTTTTCGATGGCCTTTAAAGCCTCTTACTGTCGTGACGATCAGAAATTATGAAAAAAGTGTGAAATTTGGCAGCTCATACCAATTGAAACATTAGGAAGGTCCCAGGGCAGATTTACCTTCATCTGACAAGATAAAGGACATACAAATTTGGGTTAAACAACGCTTTTCCACCTCCTTTTCTGCCAAGGCAGTTTGGATTCTTACCAGGGTTCTCTATTACAGAAAGTAAACCAAAATTTCCAGCAATTCCAATAGGTCTACTGTAACCTTTTCCTACCTCATTCTGACACAAAGCAATATATTTTTTTTTTATTTATTTTATATCTTCAAATGGATCTTTGATATATATGCCTTGTATTTTGGGAATAATTCCGTCTCCAACACAATCACATTACTGTTGACCAGCAAGATCCTAAACACTCCATCACAAAGCATTCCATAAACATCAGTCAAGTTAAGATGTGTCAGAGTAGTAAAGTAGTTATGAGATTGGAATGTCTTTACTTATCATTGGTCATCATCCCTTAAAGTGGCATGAGCTGCCGAAATTCGCACTTTTTTTCATAATTTCTGATCGTCACAACAGTAAGAGGCTTTGAAGGCCATCGAAAAAATAAATGAGGAATGAGGGAAATCCATACAGTATGTGGTCTGTACGAACCGAAAACTTGTTCGAAAAGTAAACAAAATTTAAATAACCGGGACGACCATTCATTCATTCTTAGCCAAAGTTAGTTCAAAACAATACTTTATCGTACATTTTCGAGACTAGAAGCACTAAAAAGCTTATGAATTATGTCTTGAGAAAAATAGTCAATAATTTCAACATTCTGTTTTAAGCTCAAAATATCAACATTTTGGCAGCTCATGCAACTTTAAATAGCATTCCAACGCCAATTCTTTAGTTTTTCGATGGCCATCAAAGCCTCTTACTGTCGTGACGATCAGAAATTATTTACCTTCATCAGGCAATAGAAAGGACACCCACGTTTGGGTTAAACAACAAGACTGAAGCCTTTCGATAAACATTCTATAAACATCAGTTAAGATAAGATGTGTCAGAATAGTAAAGTAGTTATGAGATTGGAATTTCTTTACTTATCATTGGTCATCATCCCTTAAATAGCTGGCTGTGAAAGATCGTCAACTTCCCATTTTGATTTCTATGCACGATTGGGACGTTTATATTTCCAATTTTCCGTGTCCACTCTGAATCGTAGGGATTTCCCCTTAGTGAGGTCAAAGTTCAACAGGGAATTGGATTTTAAAACCAAGACAAACTGTTCCCAAAGCTGAGGAAGACAAGTGCACATTCTAATATATTTACAATTTTTAAATTACTAGAACATGTCAGAAGGAGAATATCTGCTTGACTAAACCAACTATAAAGGCAAGATGTATTGTTTCAAAAATCCTATACTACTGATTTGATATATACATACTTATTATAAAATGGTTCAAATTGATTGTAAACCTTTACACTTCGTGTCGATCTCTCAAATCTTAAAAATTGTCCTAATATCATCTTATCACCAATAAAGTTAAACAATTGTCACAACATAATAATCTTTTTCAACTTAAAATGACATGACTTTTTCATAAAATTTGAATGTCAAAAGTAGTTGAGCGTTTGAAATACCTTGAAAAAAATAAAAGGTTTACTATGAAATAAAAATATCGATAAAGCCTCAATATGTTGATACGTTTCAACAATCGAAATTTAGCATATATTTGGCCGCTCATATCACTTAAACAGTTTTGTTTAAATCAACTCTAACACAAGTAGACGGAATGGTGACTGGAGGCAAGTAAAGGTTCCTCCATATATACAACTGCCAAGAGACCGTCTTTATCTTGGTGTAAAACGTCCAACAATCCGATGGCATATCTATTTTTTTTTTAGAAAAACGCCACATTGGCAATAAATCTCCGAAGTCAAGACAATTTTTGCTGAGTCTATGGACGGTGTTTCTCTTAATTTTCCTGAAATCACAAATCTTCTGTACACAAATGATTTATCGACCATCAAATATCAGCGAAAATGTGCCATATTAATTGAACCAAACTTTCACCCACTACTTTTCATTTAAACCCTTTTACTTTGTCTATTGACTTCAATCAATGCAATGCAGAAGGCGTAGTGGATTTACGTCTGATTTACGTATATTTTAAGTCATATTAACTTTGAGCAAAACCAAAAGAATTTCAAACACCCTGCTTTCTTCTCTAAATAACCATCGCAGGGTCGACTACAGCATCAAAGATTCTGTATACCCCAGGCCTTATCAATTCAACTCAATTCTTGGCAATAACTAAGGCTGGCAATCCAATGATAACGAATCTCTTTACGAAGCTGTTCAATAATCTGTGAATAAAGATAATCAGTTCACTAAAAGGCCAATTTGTATCGATACGGTTATTACACAATGTTGGGGTCGCACATTAGATCTCCTTTGCCACATTTTCCACACTAGATACAGTAGTTGACGAGAGCTAATAAGTATAGTGACCAGTAACAATGACATAAAGACATGATTGAAAACACTTTATTGGCGTTTGGGGGAAATATCCCCTTTAACACAGCAATATAGTTCTCTTTTGTTCCACGGATACCCTCATTGGCACATAACTGGCATTTTCCATAACCTAAACCCTCTATACATATCCGAATGAAAAATGACTGCTTTTTAATAAATCTCCATGCTTCATAAAAGGGCATTGGAGTACATTTAATAAACTAAGTCAACAAAGACAGAAAGGATTGTTTGTTGGATCTGTATACAATTAAGTTGTTTTCCGTTATGCACGAAAGTCAAATATCCGCGACAACGAATTTAGGTTGTAATATTATACCATTGCCTCTAAATATAATGTTAAAAAATATAGCAATAGATATTTCTATAATTGGTTAATTGGTATCAAGTTCAAGTTTCTGATATTGTTTTTTTTGTGTGGCGAAATTGAGATTTCCTTATTCTGTATTACATAACGGACTCTTCAAGGACATCATGACGAACTGTATATAACTATAGTGGGTATATTGCATTGTAGCTTTATTAGCTCATAATACAAGTTTTTTTCCGAGTTCAAAGCATTGATTCCTGTCATCGTGTTATCACTAACGCTGCACTTTTGCGCTGATCATCCCAAGAAATGGTACAGGGTTTCTACGCGTAATTTATTTACATACCTACATACAGCCGTGGACACGACAAAGTTCTTCGATAAATTGCCCAAACCTTCACAAATTGTCGGAAAGTTGTTCTTGTGGGTGCGTGGGTGGGTGGGTGGGTGTTGTGGTGACGATTTTGTAAATCTACCGCTGAATTTTACTCTTTTGGTATTTTACCTCAGTAAGTGTCTTCTATGTGGGCACGAAGTCTACGAAAAATTCCAAGAAAGTCCTTGTTAACATAATCATAAGACAATGATAGAATGGTCTATATGTAAATATGGGAGGCTGTTGAGAATGTAAACCGTTATACTCACAGTAACTGACATTGTGACATGATGTTCATTATAGTATCGTATGGTAAATAAAGTCAATATTAATTAATTGGGATTTTGATTGACAATTGGGACGACAGATATAATCAGTAATGCTAATTAACTTCATGTGTGTGTAATTACATATTGACGGTAACCTATTCACCCATGTCTTGTATTTCTTCATCTTTGACAAGATATACGTCACATCACAATCTAAGCTCCGGATAGAATCTATAAATGGCGTTAATATTCAGTTTAGCTCAGAGTCATTTTCCGACGTGACATTTTATTTACATTCACTGAATATTTCACGACACAGGATACATCAGTTCCAAAGAGTATTATCTTTACCAAGATTATGTGCTTAAATATAAGAAGGTTGGTTGGTTGTTTTAGCTTATTGGCGCGTCCATTCGTATGAACACAGGCACACGGAGTGCTCTCCCTTATCCACCCTCTATATTTATAGTACAACAGAGGGTGGATAAGGGAGAGCACTCCGTGTGCCTGTGGTATGAATGATGTACGCCATGAAATATAAGAAGGTCTCACCCCACAGGTTATCTTCAGCCTATGGAATGAACCTCAATAAAACTGATACAGGTTTGAGTTCGTATAATAGCATCACCTTTTTCCGACACCCGCAGATCTTAAATTTGTAAACTGGTATAAATTCGAAGAGGCCTGAATTCAGCAGTACATACTTGAACCTTGTTCTTTCTCAAACGGACATACAGTATTATCCCACCTCACACTGAATACTTTCTGTTCATTGGTTCAAACCTGTCACCTGGAGACCCTGTATATTCCATATTATTAATTGACTGTGCAAGTTATTACCCGAATACGACCTTCACGGCCGGGTAATATCAGCAGACGAATCAAATTCGTATAACCCGTAGGGCTGTATCAGCCGAGTTCAAGTCATATTGGCCGAGTTCAAGTCATATTGGCCGAGTTCAAGTCATATTGGCCGAGTTCAAGTCATATTGGCCGAGTTCACGGAGTGCGGCTGAAAGACGCAATTAACATGTGACGTCCCAGAGTTTGGCAGAAGCAGACGGCAGATGTTGATATCAAAATGTCTATACCATAGCCCGTTGTAGAAGGTTTTATTGACAGGATATTATAGTGGGAAGAAAAAACTACTGTAAGTGAATCCGATTGCCGTTTTAGGACAGCGGAAGAGGAAGAAACTTCTCTACTGGATCAAACACAGAGCGCAAAAAAGGTCGGACGTCATTTTGTTTAGGGCATGGATTAAATGTTCAGTGGGCGACCTCCTGTTCAACTTGACAGTTTGCATTAAATTAACTTCTACAGTCTATTAATAAAAATATTATGAATCGAGTGTTTTCGTATTGCCTTGATATTGGCCTTCGGGTGGTTGCATTGACCCTCGGCCTGCGGCCTCGGGCCAATACGGCCACCCTCAGGCCAATACCAAGGCAATACGAAAACACTAGATTAATAACATATATTATTAATTGACTGTGCAAGTTATTACTCGAATACGACCTTTTCCGCCGGGTAATATCAGCAGACGAATCAAGTTCGTATTAGCCGTAGGGTTGTATTGCCTAGTTCAAGTCATATAGGCCGAGTTCAAGTCATATTGGCCGAGTTCAAGTCATATTTGCCGAGTTCAAGTCATATTGGCCGAGCAGTCGGAACTCCCTTCGGCTATCTTCGCTCGCTACCGGTCGGCTTTGACACGCCTCGGGCAGTCTGCGCTTTTTGATACGGCAAATCACCGTATTTTGGGGCTGAATAAAAATGGCGTCGAAAGTAAATATCAAAATGTTTTACTACAGACGAAAACAGAAAATAAAAATAACTATAAATTTATTAAATGCTAATATCATTTAGAAAGATATTTGTTTATATATTTTATTTAGCCCGGTATACCACATGTTGTAGACAGACGCAGTTTCGGTACATATCAGTAATCTTCAAATACTTCAATTATATAACTGATCTAGGCTGAAAGTTAACAAACCGAGTGTTTCAGTCCCTTACATTATCACGGGGACACTTTTGTGGGGCCCTCAAGGGGATTTGGGATTTGTACTCTTCACGGCTACCTATTTGGTCGCCATATTCAAAATGACCTGCAGTCTATCAGAGGGTATTTCACGCACGTAAATCCCCGAAGTTTCAGAGTGATTGGCCGAGTTCACCGAGTGCGGCTGAAAGACGCAATTGTATGATGGCCGAGAAGGGACATCGCGTTATAGATACTCAACCAGGCTAAATCGAAATCTAAGACGCGATGAAAAAGATAGGAAGATTTATTTGCGTGTTATACTTTATGAAATTGGCTCATTTCCTATGTAAAACACGATGGAAACACGATGAAAAATACTTTTCATCGCGTTTTACTTACTAAACCGCCTACATTTTGATCTCAGAAACACTATGGAAATGCGATGGTAAAGCGATGGTAAATACTTACCATCGCTTTACCATCGCATTTCCATAGTATTTCTGAGTCCAGTAAAGTCTAATTTCACTTGCACTATGCGACAAAAAAGACTTTTTATGGGATTACCGTTGCATTTTATTTTACAAATTCTCTTTTTAGGATAAGCCACAAACACGATGGAAACGCGATGATAAAGCGATGGTAAATATTAACCATCGCTTTACCATAGCGTTTCTGAGATCAAAATATAGGCGGCTTAATAAGTAAAACGCAACGAAAAGTATTTTTCATCGTGTTATACATAGCAAGTGAGCCATTTCATAATGTATAACACGAAAATAAAGCTTGCTGTATTTTTCATCGCGTCTTAGATTTTGATTTAGCCTGGTTGATTATGTATAACGCGATGTCCCTTCTCGGCCTGATAAGATTAAAATAATAAAAGTGTAACTCGATTCCAAATGGAAATTCCAAAGTAAAACGCGATGGTAAAGCGATGGAAAATCCTTTCTCGCCTTTAAAAAAGAAGAGCAAATTCCAAAGTAAAACGCGATGGTAAAGCGATGGAAAATCCTTTCTCGCCTCCAAAAAAAAAAGAGCTCTTGGCTTTGCCGGCAGCAAATGACGTATGATAAGTTAGACAGGAGTTCGTCGTTAGCAGTTCGTTATTCGAGAGGGAGTAGTCATTTTTCTTACTGATATACCAATTGGCTTATTAATGCAGATAAAAAGGTTTAATTCACTACATATACTTACAAGGGCGTATACTATATACAGTAGTATCTTTACATAATAGAACACCCGCCAGGGGGGCGCTTTTTTTTTAATAACTGTCTGAATAACTGTCTGGTCTGTTATTCGCTTATTATTCAAGATAGAAAGTCCAAATTTGCTACGCATACAAACGATGACGTATACTATGCCGGAGTGGCTCTAGCTTATGGATTACCCACCAGGGGGCGCTTTTTTGAATAACTGTCTGAATAACTGTCTGGTCTGTTATTCGCTTATTATTCAAGATAGAAAGTCCAAATTTGCTACACATACAAACGATGACGTATACTATGCCGGAGTGGCTCTAGCTTATGGATTACCCACCAGGGGGCGCTTTTTTGAATAACTGTCTGAATAACTGTCTGGTCTGTTATTCGCTTATTATTCAAGATAGAAAGTCCAAATTTGCTACACATACAAACGATGACGTATACTATGCCGTAGTGGCTTTAGCTTATGGATTACCCACCAGGGGGCGCTTTTTTAAATAACTGTCTGAATAACTGTCTGGTCTGTTATTCGCTTATTATTCAAGATAGAAAGTCCAAATTTGCTACACATACAAACGATGACGTATACTATGCCGTAGTGGCTTTAGCTTATGGATTACCCACCAGGGGGCGCTTTTTTGAATAACTGTCTGGTCTGTTTTTCGCTTATTATTCAAGATAGAAAGTCCTAATATGCTACACATACTAGCGATGGCGTATACTATAGGGGAGACCGGGGATAGTTCGACCCTGGGGCAAGTACAACCATTGTCGATGTCCGGCTGTTGAGTGAATATTTCGCGCGCTCTTCAACTTTTAGATGATCACTTGATCGACAAGAGCTGTTCTACGTTGTAAATGGTGGACCTGTAGCAGAAATCCTCGACTTCAGGGGGTAAAACGCCTTTTGCGTAGTCGTTAGTAAATTTTTAGTCGTCTATTTATAGTAATATTTATGTTAAAAGTACCTTGTATAAACTAACGACTGTTTGTAGGATGAAAGCGTGGACAATTAGCTTTACTAAGCATAGTGCATCTTTAGACTGCATTGAATAGGTCACGTGAAATAATGTTATTTTTAAATGTGGTGCGCATGGGGCAAGTTCGACCTGTTTGGTTGGGGCATGTGCAATCCTAGGTCAGACTTGCCCCGCCTTAGGTCGAATATGCCCCGAATTGAGTGGGTCATGGAATCAGACTAGTACATCATTCAATCAAAGTGCAGTTTTTTCCATGTTAATACTGTTCGTGGCAGTGTTTAGGCCTACAGCTATATTACTTCATTTTACAGCACTGGTAAAAATCACATGAATCGAATAGAGCTCTGCGTGATTTAATGATGATACGCAAGAGGAGCCTCTCTCAAACAACTTATCCAGAACAAATATGACTAGCCTTGGAATAATTTATTAGTAGTTCAGATGGATAAAAGAAAACGGCGAATTTGTTCGAAATAGTAGCATCTACCTTTTACGTGTACATCAATAACTACAAACGCCTACCCCGTCAGAGATAAGTATACAACTCTCGTTAGGATAACAAAAACCACGAAAATTATCTGGGATTATCAGGAATCAATTTTAGTAACCTATTTGAGACAAGCATCTTCAATGTACTTTGGACTCATAACGCCCCGAGAGGTTCGAATACTTGCTTACGAATGTGCTTAGAGTTTTGACCTACAAATTTCTGTTTAGGTCTTTTTTTCGTGGTTTCTTATTGCTTAAACCGACAGTCATTCGTTTAAACCGAAGTTTATTCGTTCAGTTTTGTTGTTGGTCAAATAAAACACTTTAATTGAACCTGTTGATTTAATTGAGTTGCTGGTTGAAGTTACCCCAGGGGGGTAATTTTATTTTCTTAAAAGTGCATATTTCAGTAATATCATCAAGAGGAGTCATTCTGAATAGGTATCAAAAGATAGCTTATTTCGCTGCCTTTCACAAGAATTATTTGCGTTTTAAAAGGCTCGAATACTTTTTGACAAATAGCGATTTTAAGCAAAAAGGGTCGAACTAGCCCCGGTCTCCCCGTAGTGGCGTTAGTTTATGGATTACCCACCCGGGGCGCTTTTTTGAATAACTGTCTGGTCTGTTATTCGCTTATTATTCAAGATAGAAAGTCCGAATGCTTAAGCCGATAGTTTTTACCCAGTATTAACTTTTTGAAATTATGAAATAGGTACAAATCAAAGCTATGTTCGACTTTGCTCGATGTGAAGGGCTGGGCACAAGACAAATACATTTTTTAAATATAACTTTAATTCAGATAGAAGGGCACAGCTAGTCTTTTTACTTTCTGGTAAATCTGTGAAATTTAATGAACAATTTTTAACCACTCAAAAACGTTGAAAAAAAAGTTTACATTGCCATGGTAACCATTTCGTAATCCCCGAGTTAAGGCAAACGAAAAACCCTAAATCTAACATTACTATGGTGACCATTTAGCAACATTGTTAAGACGTTATATTGGTTGCCATTACAAAACCACTTCAAAAATCCTCAGTAAACTTCTGACAGTAACTAGTAATTGTATTTCAAAGTTTGCCATCATATTTTTCTACTTGCATTTTTTTGTCCTTCCAGTTCCTGTGATTATGAATGCATTAAACTGAAAATCTCATTTGGCCAACAAAAAAATGACAGGTTATGGCGTATCAAATTTCTGAGAGCCTTAGAGGTGCCATCTCTTTTTTTGTTCAATTTTCTACCCAATATACCACTTGTGTAATTACAAAGAATAATTAATAAACAAACGCTTCACGTTTAGTACATGTGGTCATCAGCCCGCTTTTGCTTTTGCAAGTCCCAAATCTAACATTGCAATGGTGATCATTTTGCAACGCTGTTAAAATGTTATATCGGTTATCAATTACAAAACCACTTCAAATATCAACCATCAGATCAATATATTAACTTTTAAATACTTTGAAATCAACGACAAAACCATAAATCAACAATATCAACCATTTGCATGGGATCTGATATAAAACCATATCGTGTGGACAACAAATCGCCCTCTCCTGTTTCATAACGAATAACTAAAAAACTAAGCATTAATTACTTTAATGAATGTTGGTACACATCACAAGCAGCCGATGTTTTCCAAATATGGAGATTTTCCTCTAGTTATAATCATAAACGCAGGAACATCGAGAAAACGTCCTAAAAAAGCCAGACTTTGACGCACTCTCGCTTCTCTAATCTTGTCCTTCAATTAATATCTCGGAATTCCACATAAACATATTCTGACAGTGATAATTTATCCTTGGAAAATTTCACAAAACGTAAACTAACGACAGTCTACAGCTTACCTGTTAAAAACGATTAATTATAAGGATTCATTTAAAGTATTCAGGTAATCCTCAGTAAACTTCTGACAGTAACTAGTAATTATATTTCAAAGTCTGGCATAATATTTTTCTACATGCATTGTCTTTCTTCTCGTAATTCCTGTGTTTATGCATGCATTAGGCTGAAAATCTCTTCATTTGGCAAAACCCGGACAGGTTATGGCGTATCATGCCTGTATTTGATATTATTTTTTTTACCAAATACCACCCGCGTAATTAAAATAGTAATTAAAAAATAAACGTTGTACGTTTAGTACATGCGATCAGCAGCCCAGGTTTTGCATTTGGTGAGATTATCAGCTAACAAATGTATACAAACACGGACACATCGCAGAAATATAAATCTGATGAAGGAACACAGATCTAGAATGTTTTATTACAGCCTCAATGGAGTACGTGGTCAATACAACTAAAGCTAGTACTATGTAGTATACGTCATCGCTAGTATGTGTAGCAAATTTGGACTTTCTATCTTGAATAATAAGCTGCTACTATATAGTACACGTCATCGTTAGTACGTGTAGCAAATTTGGACTTTCTATCTTAAATACTAAGCGAATAACAGACCAGACAGTTATTCAAACAAGCCCCCCCCCCTCCCCCTGACGGATAATCCATAAACTAAAGCTACTGCGGTATAGTATACGTCATCGTTAGTATGTGTAGCAAATTTTGACTTTCTATCTTGAATAATAAGCGAATAACAGACCAGACAGTAATTATTCAGACAGTTATTCAAAAAAGCGCCCCCTGGTGGGTAATCCATAAACTAAATCTACTACGGTATAGTATACGTCACCGCTAGTATGTGTAGCAAATTTGGACTTTCTATCTTGAATAATAAGCGAATAACAGACCAGACAGTTATTCAGACAGTTATTAAAAAAGCGCCCCCTGGTGGGTACTCTATAAACTAAGGCTACTGCTATATAGTATACGTCATCACTAGTATGTGTAGCAAATTTGGTGGGTAATCTATGAAGTAAAGATACTACTTTATATAGTATACGCCCTTGTAAGTATGTGTAGTGAATTAAACCTTTTAATAAGCCAATCGGTATATCAGAGAGAAAAATGACTGCTCCCTCTCGAATAACGAACTGCTATTTGTCTTGTGCCCAGCCCTTCACATCGAGCACAGTCGAACATAGCTTTGTTTTGCACCTATTTCATAATTTCAAAAAGTTAATACTGGGTAAAAACTATCGGCCTAAGCATTCGGACTTTCTATCTTGAATAATAAGCGAATAACAGACCAGACAGTTATTCAAAAAAGCGCCCCCTGGTGGGTAATCCAGAAACTAAATCTACTACGGCACAGCTAGTATACGTCATCGCTAGTAGGCCCTATGTGTAGCATATTAGGACTTTATATCTTGAATAATAAGCGAAAAACAGACCAGACAGTAATTATTCAGACAGTTATTAAAAAAAGCGCCCCCTGTAGGGTACACCATAAACTAAAGCCACTACGGCACAGTATACGTCATCGTTAGTATGTGTAGCAAATTTGGACTTTCTATCTTGAATAATAACTTATAAGCGAATAACAGACCAGACAGTTATTCAACGCAGTTATTAAAAAAAAGCGCACCCTGGCGGGTAATCTATTAATGAAAGATACTACTGTATATAGTATACGCCCTTGTTAATATGTGTAGTGAATTAAACCTTGTTATCTGCATTAATAAGCCAATCGGTATATCAGAGAAAAAAATGACTGCTCCCTATACGTCAGAAAATGAAAGTTCGTTAGCTGTGCGCTCTTTTGTGGGGGAGGAGCGAAAGGATTTTCCATCGCTTTACCATCGCGTTTTACTTTGGAATTTCCATAGCGTCTTACTTTACTATTACCGTTGCGTAATGCTTCGGAATTTGTACCACGAAATACTTTGCAATTTCCACCGAGTTACGCTTTTATTATTTTAATCTTATCAGGCCTAGAAGGGACATCGCGTTATACATACTCAACCAGGCTAAATCAAAATCTATAACGCGATGAAAAATACAGCAAGATTTATTTTCGTGTTATACTTTATGAAATGGCTCACTTGCTAAGTAAAACACGATGAAAAATACATATTATTGCGTTTTACTTATTAAACCGGCTATATTTGGATCTCAGAAACACTATGGAAATGCGATGGTAAAGCGATGGTAAATATTTATCATCGCGTTTTTATCGTGTTTCTCAGTTGAATAAAGCTTGGTTCTATACGTATTTTGCGATAGAAATTAGGATCGAAAGGATTATCACTGCAACTTACTTTATGGACTGGGTTTTGAAAGAAAATCACAAACACGATGGAAACGCGATGGTAAAGCGATGGTAAATATTAACCATCGCTTTACCATCGCATTTTTATCGTGTTTGTGAGTAAGATTAAAGGAAGATTTGAAAGTAAAACGCGATGTCCCTTCTCGGCCATCATACAATTGTAACATGTGATGTCACAGAGTTTGACAGACGCAGACGACAGATGTTGATTTCAAAATGTCTACACCAGAGCGCGTTGTACAAGGTCTTATTGACGGGATATTAGAGTTAGAAGAAAAAACTACTGTAAGTGAATCCGATTGCCGTTTTAGGACAGCGGAAGAGGAAGAAACTTCTCTACTGATCCAGGAACAAAAAAGAGCGCAAAAAAGGTCGGACGTCATTTTGTTTAGGGCATGGATTAAATGTTCAGTTGGCAGCTTGCATTAAATTAACTTCTACAGTCTATTAATAAAAATATTATGAATCGAGTGTTTTCGTATTGCCTTGGCATTGGCCTTCGGGTGGTTGCATTGACCCTCGGTCTGCGGCCTCGGGCCAATACGGCCACCCTCAGGCCAATACCAAGGCAATACGAAAACACTCGATTAATAACATATATTACGTCACCGTGCTGATCCATACAGGGCGACTATCATATATGGTTCGTGACGTCGTGTCTAGACACTTGTCAGTCAAGTCTGGTCGTGCCATACATATGAGAAAATAGCTTTCGGAGTTCATTTTCTGCCTTTTATGAAAGTCAAGTTTGAGAAAAACGGTAGAATACCGTACAAGTTAGGTCTTCGGTGGGATAAAGGCTAACGCCTCGCCCAATATCCGTTTACTGGCCCCATATATTTCCGTATTCCCCCTCGAACAAACCCTGTACAGTAACTAATAATGTATTTTCTGTTATTATTTATTCGGATATCGTCAAATGGATCTTTGATATATATGCCTTGTATTTTGGGAATAATTCCGTCTCCAACACAATCACATTACAATTGACCCGAAAGGTCCTAAACACTCCATCATAAAGCTGTGAGGTTGGAATTCCTTTATGTATTTTGATCCTCATCTATTTAGCTGATTGTGCAAGAATGTGGAACGTTAGTTTCGTATTTAGATTTCTCGGCACGATTGGGACGTTTGCACTTCAGATTCTCGTCCACACTGGGTCGTATAGGGATTTCACCTTAGTGAGGTCAAACTTCAACAGTGAATTGGATATAAAAACCAAGATAAACTGTTCCCAAAGCAGAGGAAGAAAATTACCCATTCTTATATCTTTACAATTTTTAAATATTCTACTCTACACACTAGAGTGGGGAAATTGTTTTCGACTCAAAGAGCTATAAAGGCAAAGAGAGTGGATTGACAAGAGTGGTCACTTCGTCCAATCAGCAATGCCGGCATGTTCTTCTGGACCCCTAGTGGAAGGGTGTTCCGACTGTACACAATTCAATTACGGCGCCCCCTACAAAAAGGAGGTTTCAAACAATCGAATCGTGTCAGTTCAAATTCAACATGGCGCGGACGAAGTGACCACTCGTGTCAATCTACTCTCTTTGATATAGGTACGAAATAATTATTTAAATAAGTATTAACCTGCCACTGGGCCTAATCTATTTACTAATTAATTCGAAATCCAAAAAGATAGAAAATGGTCGTATTTTTGTATAAAAGATGAAAGTTGGTACTTAATTTTGACATGGATTGAAAACAAATGATTAATAAAGATTATTAAAAATAATCAGTGCCGTTATTTAACGTAACATTGTGGGTTTGTAATTGTATTCTTACGAAAGAATTGTCAAGCTAAACTACAAACTAGAGACCGAATCGATGAATGACTGAGCTATCCAGTAAAACTTATTTTACTATATGAACTATAATGGGAAAAGTTTTAAGAAGTGATTCTTCTGATTATTTTATCGTCAGCCTTTATCTGATTGTAGAAGATTATAGCTATACCGTGTGCCTTTTCTGGATTCCAACCACGAGTGGGACAAAACTTCAGGCAGTTCTTTGTCATAGAAGGATAGTAAGTCGCATTTAAATAGTGGGTATATGGAAATATAAAGTAGGCTTGGCTACTAAAAAAGTTTCCCGATGGAGAAAAAAATGAGTTACTTCTATCTCATCATTATTTATAGGTTTTTTTTCGCCTATTGTAGGTGACCTTAGCAGAGTAACAGAACTAGGTAATGTTTTTCAAATACCTTTGACGCACAAATGACTAGGCCTACATCTTGAGTTTCGCAAATGAGCTTCCATCATATTTCCCTTGCATGTGCATAATATAGTTATACTACAAATGACTAAAAAATTATCTCATAAGTAATTGTAAAAAACAGTGTCTATTTTGCTGCGATCAGCGTTCTTAATTCCAGCTTTGTATCAACCCAGTGATCCCACTTTGTAGGCTTCGGGGGATAACTGATATATCAAAACCAGGCATTATGAAAAATGTTGACAATTTTCCTTCACGGCCAACAAAGTAATTGATACTTAATCGTGATTTTGATTGAAAACAAATAATTATTCCAGACTTAATTAGACCGGTTTCTCTAATTAATGTTATGTTTTGGATTGGTAATTGCATACTAACCGTAACCTATAAAACACAAGTAGTGTTATTCCGAAAAACGAAAACTTCATATTGACTCAATATTTCGACTTTTATTCAGTCATCATCAGGAGTGAACATATAGCTATGTATGCATGCGTTGTATTTCTTTAGCAACGTACAATAAAAGGCCAAAACAGAATCGATAAATGGCAGATGAAGTTCCACTTATGAAAATATTGTTCATTAACATTACAGGAGATTTTAGTTCCAATAAGAAGTTATCTGGATACAGATTCGTTACGTTGAAGTTCGACCACGTCTTCTGCTGCTGTTACAAACTATAGTTTTAATGAAAATAAAATCAGTCTTGTATTCAAGTCCGTTGGAGCATTGTAAAAAGAATGCCTCATTTAACCGAATAAACATCACACTTAAAATAAATCTTGAATGAAAGAAATGGCTCTGTCAGATTTATCTTGCATCTGTTCCCAGTCAGTGTCGCAACTGTCAGAAAAACATCCTTATCTTGATATAAAACACATCTTTCCAACTTGGCTCAGTGATAGTTTTCTCTTCTGAAAAAAAAGACACGGCACCACAAAGACAGTAAATCTCAGAACTAATGACATTGGTAATAGACCATTTGCCAGTTTCTTGCGCAGCAATGACATGACGTCATGGCACCAATCTTAGACCGGACAAACCATGCAGCCTATATTCAGTCGAGCTGCCGTTTCGTGCAAGATATTTTCGCATTACTATTATTTCAAACATAAATGCTACTTACTACCGGACTGCCACTTAGTACCGCGACTGTGGGGTTAAATTACGTCATTTGAAAGTAATTGCCACCTCTCCGCCAAAACCACACGTGCAGTCCAAATGTTTGAAAAGGTGAGACAAACCCAGAATGTTGGCTTTTTGACGTTGCAATATCATGACGTCACAGAGCTCTTTCGCTGAGTTCGCCTAACATTATGGAACGTTTGGACCGGTCACGTGGTAATGGCAGAGATGTCAGCTGCTTATGGACCAAGAGTGTTTTGTACATTTTCTAGCTTTTGCAAGAAACGTGGACAACAGGCTATACTTATTTAGTAGCCATGTTTGCCGTAAGATAAAGTTTTGTCATACAATTCCATACAGAGATGGAAAGATTTGTAATCTCTCTTGTTTTGCAAAACGGTTACTGATTGAAAAGCAATCATCTTCTTAAGTGACTTCTTGTATCCCGTTAAGGGTATTGTATCGCTCCAACTCGAGTCTCATTAACCCACGATTGAGTCATTTCGTAAGAGAACGATCTGATTAGGCACGCATTTGACATCAACACATCAGGCAATGGTTTGTTACATTTTCTACCCGAGTACCCGATCCTTTATAACCATTGTGGTTGACAATGATTTCATATTGCAAACACGAATTGACAAAATCGAGAGGGTATTTGAAAGTATAGAATAGCGTTATTAATCATTGGTATCTCTTTGATATCTACTGGTGAATTCATTCTGTCTGGGCTTACTTCAATTCTTGTTAAACAAATGTCAAACGAAAGAGATAAACGCCTTTTGGGTACGATGTTTTTATATTTCAATACGAGCTTCGTCTGATGCGAATCTGACTAAAGGCTGGATGTTCGTTTCATGTTCTATGGACGTTCACTGGCTGACTGGTCAGATTGCGTCTGATACAAAATGCAGGTTTGCTAGGTTTTAGTTTTACGATCACAAAAAGAAAACTCCATAAAGCGTCACAATAAGCCTAAGCCTAATATTTAGGTTGATGAAATAAATGTTTCTTTTAATAATTCTTCAAAAGGAATAATAAATACAATCCATGTTCACGTCTTTCACCCGTTTCTAATAACAAGTGAAACCACCAAAAACGTTTGGTTTTCTCTAAGTAAGACAATGCATTCTCTAGAGTGCATTTTCTAGTTTATACTCATCAAAGGAATTCTGATCTTTCAATGGCATTTAGAAGTTGAAAGGTTAACAATAAGGTGAAGAATTACTTATGGATAACAACTTTTTGGTTTATTGGGTGACGACGTTTCGATGTAGTTCTTACATCGTTATCAAAGTCAATGAGTCATTGTCATTGACTTTGATAACGATGTAAGAACTACATCGAAACGTCGTCACCCAATACACCAAGAAGTTGTTATCCATAAGTAATTCTTCACCCTAAAGGAATTCTGTCTCCATTAGGCCTACGCTGATAAATGCCAAGAGAGATCAAATATAGAAAAAAAAATCAATTTTAATGTATTATTAATATTGTGTCTTAATGATCACTTTTAGATAAAACGTTGAAACCTAATATCCAATATAAAGATGAAATGGAGTCTCCTGTCGATTGCTTCTTATCGCTATAGTACTAGTCTTCTATAGAAGCGTCCAAAAAAATTGGAAAATTTTCTGACTGGGTTTTCACTCGAACGACCTATGTGGGATTGTTGCCAGTTACCAGCGGAAGGTTATGGGTTTCCTCCGGGCAAAGAGCCCGGTTTTCTCCCCACAATAAAACTGGCAACGCCGCCATGTAAGTGAAATAATCTTGAGCGCGGCGTAAAACACCAATCAATCAATCAATCTAAAGAAGCATATTATATCCATTTAAGGACATTACATCAGTACCTCTCGTCTCACAAACAGGACATTACATCAGTACCTCTCGTCTCACATACAAGACATTGCATCAGTACCTCTAGTCTTACAAACAAGACATTACATCAGTACCTCTAGTCTCATAAACAGGACATAACATCAGTACCTCTAGTCTCACGAACAGGACATTACATCAGTACCTCTAGTGTCACAAACAGGACATTACATCAGTACCTCTCGTCTCACAAACAGGACATTACATCAATACCTCTAGTCTCATAAACAGGACATTACATCAGTACCTCTCGTCTCACAACAGGACGTTACATCAGTACCTCTAGTCTCATAAATAGGACATTAAATCAGTACCTCTCGCCCCACAAACATAACATTGCATCAGTACTTCTAGTCTCATAAACAGGACATTACATCAGTACCTCTAGTCTCACAAACAGGACATTACATCAGTATCTCTAGTCTCACAAACATGGCATTACATCAGTACCTCGAGTCTCACAAACAGGGCATTACATCAGTACCTCGAGTCTCATAAACAGGACATTACATCAGTACCTCTAGTCTCACAAACAGGACATTACATCAGTACCTCACGTCTCACAAACAGGACATTAAATCCGTAGCTCTAGTCTCACAAACAGGACATTACATGAGTACCTCTAGTCTCATAAACAGGACATTACTTCAGTACCTCTAGTCTCACAAACAGGACATTACATGAGTACCTCTAGTCTCATAAACAGGACATTACTTCAGTACCTATCGTCTCACAAACAGGACATTACTTCAGTACCTCTAGTCTCACAAACAGGACAATACATAAGTACCTCTAGTCTCACAAACAGGACAATACATAAGTACCTCTAGTCTCACAAACAGGACATTATATCAGTACATCTATTCTCACAAACAGGACATTACATCAGTACCTCTCGTCTCACAAACAGGACATTAAATCAGTACCTCTAGTCTCACAAACAGGACAATACATAAGTACCTCTAGTCTCACAAACAGGACATTACATCAGTACCTCTAGTCTCACAAACAGGACATTACATCAGTACCTCTCGTCTCATAAACAGGACATTACATCTGTACCTCTCGTCTCACAAACAGGACATTACATCAGTACCTCTAGTCTCACAAACAGGACATTACATGAGTACCTCTCGTCTCATAAACAGGACATTACATCAGTACTTCTAGTCTCACAAACAGGACATTACATCAGTAGGCCCTACCTCTCGTCTCATAAACAGGACATTACATCACAACCTCTCACAAACAGGCGATTGGGTCATGTCGAGAAAAGAACTAGTTGATTACGCACGTATTTTACATTACCGCATTATTAGGCAATTTTGGAACAGGACCGATGAAACTAACTGTATCTCATTATAATGAAAGAAGATAACTATTGACTCCGTATCTGCCAGGGTCAATCAACCAATTTACTCAGGAATACATTTAACTTCAATTACATATTGGCGTGACAGGATTTTATAAGATAGCAATTCGTTTTTGGGAATAGTTCTCTACGACGTATTATTAGCATAGAAATAGTACCATGACTCTTTCTGAAAGAAATAACATACTTTTAAAGTAAGATGAAAAAAAATCCCACTATTTCCTGTCTTTTACTCCTATTAAAGATATCGATCCAGTTATTGGCACGCTGTAAGATTCTTGGAGCTTGTTTTTCAATGTTATAGCATTCCAGGAAGAGTTGTCGACCTTCCAGAGAGATTCGGGCAAATATTTCCCAGTCTTGACTTTATCGTGGAGTGAGTTACATCGCTTTACAGGGAGATCGTGTGCTTGTTGGTTATTTATGCCAACGTTATTTCAATTATGTAGACCTACATATAGCTTTGTTACTATTTTGGAAACAAACTCATCACAGTCTTTGACTCCTACTCATGCCCTCTTCGACAACTTAGTCGACCCTAATTTTCTGGTTCAATTCGCACTCCCTATAAAATGTGGAAATCAAACTTAGTAATTATACCCCCCGCAACGAAGTTAGGGGGGGGGGGTATACTGGAATCGGCTTGTCCGTCCGTCTGTCCGTCCGTCTGTCTGTAGACACAATTTTGTCCGGACTACTCCTCCTAAGATTTTGCTTTGATTTCAATGAAATTTCACAAATATATTACCAATGGTATGTAGATGTGCATGCCCAACTTACAGGATGATATTTCCTTTTTTCACATTTTTATGACGTTTTTGACTTATAGGACTTTGCCATTTTTGGGGTCTCATTCCATATGAAGACAGGGTTATCGTGTTATCGCCCCTCCCTCCTCCCTACCTCCCCCCCCCCCCCTTCTACTGACATGAAGTGTGTATGTACGCTCATACATCCGTCCAATCGTTGTTCCCTCTGTCCGTCTGTCCGTCCATAGACACAGTTTTGTCCAAAATACTCCTCCAATGGGTCTCATTCCATATGAAGACAGGGTAATCATGTTATCGCCCCTCCCTCCCTCCTCCCTACCTCCCCCCCCCCCCCCTTCTGCTGGCATAAAGTTTGTATGTACACACATACATCTGTCTGATCGTTGTGCCCTCCGTCCGTCCGTCCGTAGACGCAATTTCGTCCAAAATACTCCTCCCAGATGTTGGTTCTTTTTGAATGAAACTTGACAAATGTTACCAATGATATGAAGTTGTCCATGTCCTACTTGCAAGGAGATTTTTTTACATATTTATGACATTTTGGACTCCTTTTGACATTTCTCTGTTCTGCCATTTGTCTGTTCATACATTTGTTTGTAGACACAATTTTGTCCCATTGTACAGTTGTACGGTAGTTGCTGTGCTTGTCATATAAGCCTGCATGTTTCATTATTGTGCTTGTGGCACTCTTGATAGCCTACTTCCTCGTAGTGAGTGCTGGTAACATGATCAGCAAGCAGCCTCATAGTCTACTTTCTTGTTGTCGATGCTAACTAAACATGACCAGCAAGGAGTATTTTTTATCACTATCACTTCAGCCAATGTGTCCGTACTCCAACACATAGAAAAGGGGGATTGTTGGACCATCTGTATTTTAATAGACCCGTTGAAGATCTGAGTTTAGACACCCTCCCCACATATTATAGTGACCATTCCCTTATATCAGCTGCCATTCCTTGGACAAACCTCTTTCACTAACAGGTAGGCCAAATATGTAACCTTGGTAATTCTGCCATTCATGTTTGACTAATATATAATCCACCCATCCAACTCACTGTCTTAACACTAATACCCCCTTACACTTTCTTGAATGTTATTAATTTTTTCATGTTGTTGATAGATGTTGGCCTTGGTTGGTGCCAGTTCCTGCAATTTTGATGCAGTCTGCTGCTGTCATCATCTGCTCATGTAAAGTCATATCTGCATCTCATAGCTTGTTCTCCTTGCTTACTTGCCAGCAGAATTATCATCATATTCTGTGTTTTTGCATTTTCAATTTCATCGTTGGTTTTCTCATCACTTATCACTGACCATTATATTATTGTTTTGATGCTACAATTCTGAGATAGGCCGACTTTTCTTGCAGAGCTGCGGGTATCTCAGTTATGTCTAGTTTTATCCTGTCGACCTCGGATGGTTGCCTGGTAGCAGCGAGGGATCGAGCGTTTCCTTCGGATGGATCGTGCGTTTCCTTTGGACCGTTTTCTCATCTCTCATTAATACATAGCAACAGCAGTTAGAAAGTTTCCTAATACTGTATGTCATGTTACACAGCATGCAATAAATTAATCGGTCTATGTCTATGTTTTGAATTACGGCCAATACTTCAACGTTCCTTGTGGCCGAGGAAGTTTTCTCTTTTTGGCTTCTTTTGAATAGTTACTCAAATAATAGATTGATTGATTGGTGTTTTACGCCGCGCTTAAGGTTATTTCACTTATGCGGCGGCGTTGCCAGTTTTTGTGGGAGGAAATCGGGTCCACGACCTTGCGTTGGTAACTGGCAACCATCCCACAGAGGTCGTCAAATAATAGAACAGACAGACCACATACTGTATGGATTTTCCTCATTCCAACGCCAATCATTTAGTTTTTCGATGACCTTCAAAGCCTCTTACTGTCGTGACGATCGGAAATTATTAAAAAGGTGTGAATTTTGACAGCTCGTGCCACTATAAATAGTGGGTGTATGGAAATATAAAGTATGATTTGTTACTAGGACAGTTTCCCGATGCAGAAAAAACGAGTTACTTCTATATCTCTTTATCATTTGTCAGCGGGTTTCAAATACTTCTGGACGCACAAATGACTACATATTGAGTTTTGTAAATGAGTTTCCATCATATTTCCGTTGCATGTGCACCATTTATGATAGTTATACTACAAATGACTTAAGAATTATCTCATAAGTATTTAAAAAAAACAGTGTCTATTTTGCTGCGATCAGCGTTCTTAATTCCAGCTTTGGTCCAATCCAGTGATTTCACTTCGGAGGATAACTGATATATCAAAACCAGGCATTATGAAAAAATGTTTACAATTTTCCTGCAAGCCCAAGCGATCGATACTTAATCGTGATTTTGATTGAAAACAAATAATTATTCCAGACTAATAGATCATATGACCGGTTCTTCTAATTAATGTTTTGTTTTGGTAATTACATACTAACCGTAACATATAGTACACAAGTAGTGTTATTGCGAAAAACGAAAACTTCATACTGACTCAATATTTCGATTTTTATTCAGTCATCCTCAGGAGTGAACATATAGCTATACATGTGTTGTATTTCTTTACCAAAGTACATTAAAAGACCAAAACAGAATCGATAAATGGCAGATGAAGTTCCACTTCAGTATATTGTTCATTAAAGTAGCATGAGCTGCCAAAATGTTGATATTTTGACGTTAAAACAGAATGTTGAAATTGTTTTCTATTTTTCTCAAGACGTATAATTCAGAAGCTTTTTAGTGCTTCTGGTCTCGATAATGTACGATAAAGTATTGTTTTGAATTAACTATTCCTTAGAATGAATGAATGGTCGCCCCGGTTATTTAAATTTTGTTTACTTTTCAAACACTATTTCGGTTCGTATAGGCCACATACTGTATGGATTTTCCTCATTCCAGCGCCAATCATTTAGTTTTTTGATGGCCTTCAAAGCCTCTTACTGTCGTGACGATCAGAAATTATGAAAAAAGTGTGAAGTTTGGCAGCTCATGCCACTTGAACTTTATAGGAGATTTTATTTCCAATAAGGAGTTATCTGGACCAAGATTCGTTACGTTTAAGTTCGACCACGTCTTCTGCTGCTGTCACAAACTATCTTTTTAATGAAAATAAAATCCGTCTTGTGTTCAAGTTCTTTGGAGCATTCTAAAAAGAATACCTCATTTAACAGAAGAAACATCACACTTGAAATAAATCTTGAACGAAATAAATGTCTCTCTGTCGGATTTATCTTGCATCTGTTCCCAGTCAGTGTTGCAACTGTCAGAAACACACCCTTATCTTGATGTAAAACACATCTTTCAAACATGGCTCAGTGTTAGTTTTCTCTTCTGAAAAAAAAACACGGCACCACAAAGACAGTAAATCTTGGAACATAAGACATTGGCAATAGACCATTTGCCAGTTTCTTGCGCAACAATGACATGACGTCGTGGCACAAATCTAAGACCGGACAAACTATGCAGCCTATATTCAGTCGAGCTTCCGTTTCGTGCAAGATTTTTTTCGCATTACTTTATTATTTCAGACATAAATACGGGAAATTATGAAGTGTTTCCACGCGATCGAGAGTGCGATCTGTCATAAGGTCACGGTCATAAGGTTTGGTTTGCGGAAAGAATGTGAATAAGTGGATATCTATATTACCTTTTCATACAAAATGCATTTACAACACACGTCAGTAAAAATGAGTAAACAAGCACACTCGGTGTTTTCTGTGGATTTCGATCTGACAGCAAAAGGTCATTAGGGTCGGAAAACCCCTTAAATGACGTCATGATTAGCGAAATCCCTCGTCAGATGGGTTAAAAATGGGACAAGCTACATTCTCCGTCCGTTTACGCGTGCGTTTACAACTATCGGAATGACCATGGAAACACTATAGATAGCGTATTTCTGTAGTGCCCATTCTTTGGGGGAAACGCACCCATCAACGCACGCGTCAACGCATGTTCGTGAAAACACACCCAGCGTGTTGGCTAATTTTTGATGCAATATCATGACGTCACAGAGCTCTTTCGCTGAGTTCGCCTACCATTATAGAACGTTTGGACTGGACACGTGGTGATGGCGGAGATGTCAGTTGATTATGGACCAAGGACACAGAGTGTTTTATACATTTTCTAGCTTTTGCAAGAAACGTAGTCAACAGGCTATACTTATTTAATAGCCATGTTTGCCGTAAGAAAAAGTTTTGTCATACAATTCCATACAGAGATGGAAAGATTTGTAATCTCTCTTGTTTTGAAAAACGGTTACTGATTGAAAAGCAATCATCTTCTTAAGTGACTTCTTGTATCCCGTTAAGGGCATTGTATCGCTCCAACTCGAGGCTCATCAACCCAGGATTGAGTCATTTCGTAAGGGAACGATCTGATAAGGCAGGCATTTGACATCAACACATCATGCAATAGTTTGTTACATTTTCTACCCGAATACCCGATACTTTATAACCATTGTGGTTGGCAATGATTTCATATTGTAAACACGAATTGACAAAACCGAGAGCGTATTTGAAAGGATAGAATAGCGTTATTAATCATTGGTATCTCTTTGATATCTACTGGTGAATTCATTCTGCCTGGGCTTACTTCAATTCTTGTTAAACAAATGAAACGAAAGAGATAAACGCCTTTTGGATACGATGTTTTTATATTTCAATACGCGCTTCGTCTGATGCCAATCTGACTAAAAGCGGGATGTTCATTTAATGTTCTCTGAAAGTTCACTGGCTGACTGGTCAGATTGCGTCTGATACATAATCCAGGTTTGCTTGGGTTTAGTTTAACGATCACAAAAAGGAAACTCCATAAAGCTTCACAATAAAAATAAGTAAGCCTAAGCCTAATATTTAGGTGGATGAAATAAATGTTTCTTTTACTAATTACTGATGTTTATCCATAAGTAACCCAGAAATAAATTAAGAAGTTGTTATCCATAAGTAACTCGTTGACTTGTTATACCACCAACTTCTAAATGCCACTCAAAGAAGTTTCCCTTTCTTGTAGCCCGGTCGGGATGTAATGACGATTTCCAAGTTCAGTTGAATGGATCTTTGCCATTGCCCTTTAATTTGTATCCACGCTCAGCGTTTTATTTTCAACCATCCTTTTATACTCACAGCTTTCAATTGATACGGAGCGCTCAGTCAGGTCATTTGGTACTGCTGCAAATTATATCTTTCATGATAATAAATCGGTTGAACGAGTCTTGTTTTTATCATATCCTAGGAGGGCATTCTGAAAACTTCAACTAAAAAGATAAGATTACTTAAGTGAACCAATATTCCCAAACTTCAAATAAATCTTGAATGAAAGAAATGGCTTTCCGTCAGATTTATCTTTCATCTGTTCACCTTTAGTATTGCAACTGTCAGGAGACCGTCTTTATCTTGGTGTAAAACGTCCAACTTAATCCAGTGACATATCTATTTTTTTTTTTTTAGAAAAACACCACATTGGCAATAAATCTCCGATGTCAAGACAATTTTTGTTGATTATATGGACTGTGTTTCTCTTAACTATTTTTATTTTCCTGAAATCACAAATCTTCTGTACACAAATGATATATCGACCAACAAAGATCCGCAAAAAATTGCCATATTAATTGAACCAACCTTTCAGCCACTACTTTTCATTTAAACCCTTTTACTTTGTCTATTGACTTCAATCAATGCAATGCAGAATGCATAGTGGATTTACGTCTGATTTACGTATATTTTAAGTCATATTAACTTTGTGCAAAACCAAAATAATTTCAAACGCCCGGCTTTCTTCCCGAAATAACCATCGTAGGGTTGACTACAGCATCAAAGATTCTGTATACCCCAGGCCTTATCAACTGAGCTCAACTCCTGGTAATAACTAAGGCTGGCAATCCAATGATAACGAATCTCTTTACGAAGCTGATCAATAATCTGTGAATAAAGATAATCAGTTCACTAAAAGGCCAATTTGTATCGATACGGTTATTACACAATGTTAGGGTAGCACACTAGATCCTCTTTTACACACTAGATACAGTAGTTGAAGACAGCTAATAGTTATAGTGACCAGTAACAATGGCATAAAGACATGAGTGAAAACACGTTATTGGCTTTTGGGGGAAATATCCCCTTTAACACAGCAATATAGTTCTCTTTTGTTCCACGGATACCCTCATTGGCACATAACTGGCATTCTCCATAACTTAAACCCTCTATACACATCCGAATAAAAAATGGCTGCTTTTTTTCTACATCTCCATGCTTCACAAAAGAGCATTGGAGTACATTTAATAAACTAAGTCAATAAAGGCAGAAAGGATTGTTCGTTGGATCTGTATACAATTAAGTTGTTTTCCATTATGCACGAAAGTCAAATATCCGCGACAACGAATTCAGTTTGTAAGAGTAACATTGCCTCTAAATATAGTGTTTAAAAATATATATCAATAGATGTTTCTATAATTGGTGTAAAGTGTAAGTTTCTGATATTGGGTTTTTTTTGTTGCGAAATTGAGACATTTCCTTATTCTGTCTTACATAGAGGACTTTTCAAGGACACCACAATAGAGTGTATATAACTATAGTGGGTAGATTGCATATGCTTTATCAGCTCATAATACAAGTTTTTCTGAGTTTTAAACATTGATTCCTGTCCTCGTGTTATCACTAACGCCGCACGTCTGCACTGATCATCACGAGAAATGGTACAGGATTTCTACGCGTATAGCTTATTTACATACATACATACAGCCGTGGACACGAAATAGTTCTTCGATAAATTACCCAAACCTCCAGAAATTGTGGGAAACTTGTTCTTGTGGGTGCGTGGGTGCGGGTGTGCGTGGGTGTGCGTGTGTGTGTGGGTGGGTGTTGTGGTGACGATCCTGTAAATCTACCGCTGAATTTTGCTCTTTTGGTATTTAACCTCAATAAGTGTCTTCTATATATTAGTCCCAGGTTATACTCACAGCAACTGACATTGTGACATGATGTTTATTATAGTATCGTATAGTAGCTTAAGTCAACAATAATTAATTGGGAGTTTGATTAACAATTGGGACGACAGATATTATCAGTAATGCTAATTAACTTTATGTGTATGTAATTACATATTGATGGTAACCTATTCACCCATGCCTTGTATTTCTTCATCTTTGACAAGATTTACGTCACATCACAATCTAAGCTCCGGATAGAATCTACAAATGGCGTAAATATTCAGTTTAGCCCATTTTCCAACGTGACATTTTACTTACAGTTACTGAATATTTTACGGCATAGGAGATATCAGTTCCAAAGAGTATTATCTTTACCAAGATTATGTGCTTAAATATAAGAAGGTTGGTTGGTTGTTTTAGCTTATTGGCGCGTTCATTCGTATGAATGATGTACGCCATGACATATAAGAAGGTCTCACCACAGGTTATCTTCAGCCTATGGAATGAACCTCAAGAAAACTGATACAGATTTGAGTTCGTATAATAGCATCACCTTTTCCGACACCCGCAGATCTTAAATTGTATTTTTTGTAAACTGATATAAATTTGAAGAGACCTGATTTCAGCAGTACATACTTGAACCTTGTTCTTTCTCAAACGAACATACAGTAATGTCTTTTCTGTTATTATTTATTCGGATATCGTCAAATGGATCTTTGATATATAGGCCTTGTATTTTGGGAATAATTCCGTCTCCAACACAATCACATTACTGTTGACCAGCAATGTCCTAAACACTCCATCATAAAGCTGTGAGATTGGAATTTCTTTACGTATCTTTGATCCTCGTCTATTTAACTGATTGCACAAGACCGTTGAGCGTTAGTTTCGTATTTTGATTTCTAAGCACGATTGGGACTGTGGAACGTTAGTTTCGTATTTGGATTTCTAGGCACGATTAGAACGTTTGCACTTTAGATTCTCGTCCACACTGGGACGAAGGGGTTTCACCTTAGTGAAGTCAAACTTCAACAGGGAATTGGATATAAAAACCAAGGCAAACTTTTCCCAAAGCCAAGGAAGAAAAGTGTCCATTCTTATATATTTACATTTTTTAAATACTATAGAACACGCTACACTGGGGAAATTGTTTTCGACTCAAATGACTATATAGATATGAAATAATTATTTTATCCAAAAAAAAATTGCCACCGGGTTAATCTTAGTTCGAGATCCAAACAAATAAAAAATGGTCTTATTTTTGTATAATAGATAAATGTTGGAAATTAAATTGACATGGATTGAAAACAAATGATTAGTCCAGATTATTAAGAATAATTAGTGCCATTAATTAACAAAACATCGTGGGTTTGTAATTGTATTCTTATGAAAGAATTGTCAAACTAAACTACGAACTGAAGACCGAATCACAAAAAAAACTGAGATATCCAGTAAAACTCATTTTACTGTATGAACAATAATGTTAGAAGTTTTAAGAAGTGATTCATCTGATTATTTTATTATCAGCCTTTATCTGATTGTGGTAGATTATAGCTATACAATGGGCCTTTTCTGGATTCCTACCATGAGTGGGACATTAAAACTTCTGGAAGGTTTTTGTCAAAGATTGATTGATGTTTTACGCCGCATTAAAGATTATTTCACTTATATGGCGCGCTGCCAGGTTTAGCGGGGAAGAAACCCCCGACCTTCGACGAGTACCTGGCAACTCTTCCACATACGGCGAGCGAGTGAAAAATCCACTCAGACATTTTTCAATTTTTATTTCGTCTGAGAGTGATTCAAACCCGCGCCACATCGATGGAAGGTCTGTGTTAGACTGAGGGACATCGTCAGGAGTGAACATTTAGCTATGCATGCGTTGTATTTTTTTATCAAAGTCGAAACAGAATCGATAAATGGTAGATGAAGTTCCACTTATGAATTTATTGTTCATTAACATTACAGGAGAGTTGAGTTCCAATAAGGAGTTAACTGGATAAAGATTCGTTACGTTGAAGTTCGACCACGTCTTCTGCTGCTGTTACAAACTATGCTTTTAATGAAAATAAAATCAGTCTTGTATTCAAGTCCTTTGGAGCATTCTAAAAAGAATACCTCATTTAACCGAAGAAACATCACACTTGAAATAAATCTTGAATGAAAGAAATGGTTCTCTGTCGGATTTATCTTGCATCTGTTCCCAGTCAATGTTGCAACTGTCAGAAACACATCCTTATCTTGATGATAAGCACATCTTTCAAACTTTGCTCAGTGTTAGTTTTCTCTTATGAAAAAAGACACGGCACCACAAAAAAATCTCAGAACTAATGGCATTGGTAATAGACCATTTGCCAGTTTCTTGCGCAACAATGACATGACGTCGTGGCACCAATCTTAGACCGGACAAACCCAGCCTATATTGTGTCGATTTCCCGTTTTATGCAAGATTTTTTCGCATAACATGATTATTTCAGACATGAATGCTAACAATTTCGAATTAAAAACAGACGGACTAGGCTACCACTTAGTACCACTTAGTACCTTAGTACTGAGGTTAAATTACGTCATTTGAAAGTAATTGCCACCTCTCCACCAAAACCGCGTGTGTAGTCCAAACGTTCGAAAAGGTTAGACCAACCCAGATTGTTGGCTTTTTGACGATGCAAAATCATGACGTCACAGAGCTCTTTCGCTGAGTTCGCCTAACATTATAGAACGTTTGAACTGGACACGTGGTAATGGCGGAGCTGTCAAATGCTTATGGACCAAGGAAACAGAGTGTTTTGTATATTTTCTAGCTTTTGCAAGAAACAGGCCAACAGGCTAGATAAACAGGCTAGATAAAGTTTTGTCATCAAATCCCATACAGAGATGGAAAGATTTGTAATCTCTCTTGCTTTGCAAAACGGTTACTGATTGAAAAGCAATTATCTTCTTCAGTGACTCCTTGCATCCCGTTAAGGGCATTGTATCGCTCCAACTCGAGTCTCATTAACCCACGATTGAGTCATTTTGTAAGGGAACGATCTGACAAGGAACGCATTTGACATCAACAAATCAGGCAATAGTATGTTACATTTTCTAAAGTACCCGATCCTTCATAACCATTGTGATTGACAATGATTTCATATTGCAAACTAGTCCGGGTTTCTGACTCCAAATTACTTTTTTTTGTAATGACGGTCGTATTTTGGAGTCAGGGTTCACTGCAATCAAAAAGCCGGAGTTGGCTGCCCGCTTCTGAGCGGGCAGTAGGCCTATGTGGTCCGATTTAGACAAAGAAATAGCAATGTAACCGTCTCAGATCGTGTCATTACGACATTCATTAATAATTTAGCCTTTTTAAAGTGAATTTAACGTTTAAGAACTGAAAAACCGATAAACAGTGTTATGCCATCAATGGCGGAGAGTTTGAGACTGGACAAGGCAAAAGTGAATTCAGGGGAAGAATAAAGTTTACTGGCCGATCCTGCTCGTCCATATCAAGCACTGGTAGGTAGCGAAATTATACATGGACGTGATTATGACCGTTTAGACACGATCTGAGAAGGTGACATTGCTATTTCTTTGTCTAAATCGGACCACATACTGCCTGCTCAGAAGCAGGCTACCAACTCCGGCTTTTTGATTGCAGTGAACCCTGACTCCAAAATACGGCCGTCATTATAAAAAATAGTCATTTTGGAGCCAGAAACCCGGACTAATTGCAAACACGAATTGACAAAAGCGACAGGATATTTGAATGGATAGAATATCGTTATTAATCATTGGTATATCTTTGATATCTACTGGTGGATTCAATCTGCTGGGCTTACTTCAATTCTTGTTAAACAAATGTCAAACGAAAGAGACAAACGCGGTTTGGGTACGATGTTTTTATATTTCAATACTGGCTTCGTCTGTTGCCAATCTGACTAAAGCCGGGATGTTCATTTTATGTTCTCTGAAAGTTCACTGGCTGACTGGTCAGATTGCGTCTGATACATAATGCAGGTTTGCTTGGTTTTAGTTTTTCGATCACAAAAAGAAAACTCCATAAAGCGTCACAATAAAAATAAGTAAGCCTAAGCCTAATAGTTAGGCGGATGAAATAATTTTTTCTTTTAATAATTCCTCAAAGGAATAATAAATATTACCCATGCCCTTGTCATCTTTCGCCCGTTTCTAATAACAAGTGAAACCACCAAAAACGTTTAGTTTTCTCAAATTAAGACAGTACATCTTCGAGAGTGCATTTTCTAGTTTATACTCATCAGAGGAATTCTGTTCTGACGAGTCTCCATTAGGCCTACGCTGATAAATGCCAAGAGAGATCAAATCTAGAGAAAAAAGCCAATTTATTATTAATATTGTGTCTTAGTGATCATTTTAGATAAAACGTTGAAACCTAATATCCAGTATAAAGATGAAGTCTCCTGTGCTTTGCTTCTTATCGCTTTAGTACTAGCCTTCTATAGAAGCGTCCAAAAAAATGGACAAATTTTCTGACTAGGTTTTCACTTGAACGACCTATGTGGGATTGTTGCCAGTTACCAGCGGAAGGTCGTGGGTTTCCTCTGGGCAAAGAGCCCAGTTTCCTCCCACAATAAAACTGGCAACGCCGCCATATAAGTGAAATAATCTTGAGCGCGGCGTAAAACACCAATCAATCAATCAATCAATCTATAGAAGCATATTATATCCATTTAAGGACATGACATCAGTACCTCTCGTGTCACAAACCGAACATTAAATCAGTACCTCTAGTCTCACAAACAGGACATTACATCAGTACCTCTAGTCTCACAAACCGAACATTAAATCAGTACCTATATTCTCATAAACAGGACATTACATCAGTACCTCTGGTCTCATAAACAGGATATTACATCAGTACCTCTCGTCTCATAAACAGGGCATTACATAAGTACCTCTAGTCTCATAAACAGGACATTACTTCAGTACCTCCAGTCTCATAAACAGGACATTACATCAGTACCTCTAGTCTCACAAACCGGACATTACTTCAGTACCTCCAGTCTCATAAACAGGACATTACAACAGTACCTCTAGTCTCATAAACAGGACATTACATCAGTACCTCTAGTCTCACAAACAGGACATTACATCAGTACCTCTAGTCTCACAAACAGGACATTACATCAGTACCTCTAGTCTCACAAGTAGGACATTACATCAGTACCTCTAGTCTCACAAACAGGACATTACATCAGTACCTCAAGTCTCACAAACAGGACATTACATCAGTACCTCTAGTCTTACAAACAGGACATTACATCATACCTCTAGTCTCACAAGTAGGACATTACATCAGTACCTCTAGTCTCACAAACAGGACATTACATCAGTACCTCTAGTCTCATAAACATAGCATTACATTAGTACCTCTCGTCTCACATATCTATAGAATCTATAGAAGGAACGATGCGATGTAGTATTTTGAATTCCGGACATTACATCAGTACCTCTAGTCTCACAAACAGGACATTTCATCAGTACCTCTAGTCTCATAAACAGGACATTACATCAGTACCTCTGGTCTCATAAACAGGACATTACTTCAGTACCTCTGGTCTCATAAACAGGACATTACTACAGTTCCTCCAGTCTCATAAACAGGACATTACTTCAGTACCTCCAGTCTCATAAACAGGACATTACATCAGTACTTCTCGTCTCATAAACAGGACATTACATCAGTACCTCTGGTCTCATAAACAGGACATTACATCAGTACCTCTGGTCTCATAAACAGGACATTACATCAGTACCTCTAGTCTCACAAACAGGACATTACATCAGTACCTCTGGTCTCATAAACAGGACATTACATCAGTACCTCCAGTCTCATAAACAGGACATTACATCAGTACTTCTCGTCTCATAAACAGGACATTACATCAGTACCTCTGGTCTCATAAACAGGACATTACATCAGTACCTCTGGTCTCATAAACAGGACATTACATCAGTATCACTAGTCTCACAAACAGGACATTACATCAGTACCTCTAGTCTCACAAACAGGACATTACATCAGTACCTCTAGTCTCACAAACAGGACATTACATCAGTGCCCCTAGTCTCACAAACAGGACATTACATCAGTACCTCTAGTCTCAAAAACAGGACATTACATCAGTACCTCTAGTCTCAAAAACAGGACATTACATCAGTACCTCTAGTCTCACAAACAGGACATTACATCAGTACCTCTAGTCTCACAAACAGGACATTACATCAGTGCCCCTAGTCTCACAAACAGGACATTACATCAGTACCTCTAGTCTCAAAAACAGGACATTACATCAGTACCTCTAGTCTCACAAACAGGACATTACATCAGTACATCTTGTCTCACAAACAAGACATTACATCAGTACCTCTAGTCTCATAAACATGACATGAAATCAGTACCTCTCGTCTCACAAACAGGACATTACATCAGTACCCCTAGTCTCATAAACAGGGCATTACATCAGTATCTCTAGTCTCATAAACAGGACATTACATCAGTACCTCTAGTCTCATAAACAGGACATTACATCAGTACCACTACTCTCATAAACATAACATTACATCAGTACCACTACTCTCATAAACAGGACATTACATCAGTACCTCTACTCTCATAAACATAACATTACATCAGTACCTTAATTCTCATAAACAGGACATTACATCAGTACCTCTGGTCTCATAAACAGGACATTACATCAGTACCTCTAGTCTCATAAACATAGCATTACATCAGTACCTTAATTCTCATAAACAGGACATTACATCAGTACCTCTACTCTCATAAACATAACATTACATCAGTACCTTAATTCTCATAAACAGGACATTACATCAGTACCTCTAGTCTCATAAACATAACATTACATCAGTACCTTAATTCTCATAAACAGGACATTACATCAGTACCTCTACTCTCATAAACAGGACATTACATCAGTACCTCTAGTCTCACAAACAGGACATTACATCAGTACATCTGGTCTCATAAACAGGACATTACATCAGTACCTCTAGTCTCACAAACAGGACATTACATCAGTACCTCTACTCTCATAAACAGGACATTACATCAGTACCTCTAGTCTCACAAACAGGACATTACATCAGTACCTCTAGTCTAACAAACAGGACATTACATCAGTACATCTGGTCTCACAAACAGGACATTACATCAGTACATCTAGTCTCACAAACAGGACATTACATCAGTACCTCTAGTCTCACAAACAGGACATTACATCAGTACCTCTAGTCCCATAAACAGGACATTGCATCCGTACCTCTAGTCTCACAAACAGGACATTACATCAGTACCTCTAGTCTAACAAACAGGACATTACATCAGTACATCTGGTCTCACAAACAGGACATTACATCAGTACCTCTAGTCTCACAAACAGGTAATTACATCAGTACCTAAAGTCGCATAAACAGGACATTACATCAGCACCTCTCGTCTCACAAACAGGACATTACATCAGTACATCTAGTCTCACAAACAGGACATTACATCAGTACATCTAGTCTCACAAACAGGACATTACATCAGTACTTCTAGTCTCACAAACAGGACATTACATCAGTACCTCTAGTCTCACAAACAGGTAATTACATCAGTACCTAAAGTCGCATAAACAGGACATTACATCAGCACCTCTCGTCTCACAAACAGGACATTACATCAGTACATCTAGTCTCACAAACAGGACATTACATCAGTACCTCTAGTCTCACAAACAGGACATTACATCAGTACATCTAGTCTCACAAACCGGACATTACATCAGTACCACTAGTCTCAAAAACAGGACATTACATCAGTACATCTAGTCTCACAAACCGGACATTACATCAGCACCTCTAGTCTCATAAACAGGACATTACATCAGTACCTCTAGTCCCATAAACAGGACATTGCATCCGTACCTCTAGTCTCACAAACAGGACATTACATCAGTACCTCTACTCTCACAAACAGGACATTACATCAGTGCCTCTGGTCTCATAAACAGGGCATTACATCAGTACCTCTATTCTCATAAACAGGACATTACATCAGTACCTCTAGTCTCACAAACAGGACATTACATCAGTACATCTGGTCTCATAAACAGGACATTACATCAGTACCTCTAGTCTCACAAACAGGACATTACATCAGTACCTCTACTCTCATAAACAGGACATTACATCAGTACCTCTAGTCTCACAAACAGGACATTACATCAGTACCTCTAGTCTAACAAACAGGACATTACATCAGTACATCTGGTCTCACAAACAGGACATTACATCAGTACATCTAGTCTCACAAACAGGACATTACATCAGTACCTCTAGTCTCACAAACAGGACATTACATCAGTACCTCTAGTCCCATAAACAGGACATTGCATCCGTACCTCTAGTCTCACAAACAGGACATTACATCAGTACCTCTAGTCTAACAAACAGGACATTACATCAGTACATCTGGTCTCACAAACAGGACATTACATCAGTACCTCTAGTCTCACAAACAGGTAATTACATCAGTACCTAAAGTCGCATAAACAGGACATTACATCAGCACCTCTCGTCTCACAAACAGGACATTACATCAGTACATCTAGTCTCACAAACAGGTAATTACATCAGTACCTAAAGTCGCATAAACAGGACATTACATCAGCACCTCTCGTCTCACAAACAGGACATTACATCAGTACATCTAGTCTCACAAACAGGACATTTCATCAGTACCTCTAGTCTCACAAACAGGACATTACATCAGTATCTCTAGTCTCACAAACCGGACATTACATCAGTACCACTAGTCTCAAAAACAGGACATTACATCAGTACATCTAGTCTCACAAACCGGACATTACATCAGCACCTCTAGTCTCATAAACAGGACATTACATCAGTACCTCTAGTCCCATAAACAGGACATTGCATCCGTACCTCTAGTCTCACAAACAGGACATTACATCAGTACATCTGGTCTCACAAACAGGACATTACATCAGCACCTCTCGTCTCACAAACAGGACATTACATCAGCACCTCTCGTCTCACAAACAGGACATTACATCAGCACCTCTCGTCTCACAAACAGGACATTACATCAGTACCTCTAGTCTCACAAACAGGACATTACATCAGCACCTCTCGTCTCACAAACAGGACATTACATCAGTACATCTGGTCTCACAAACAGGACATTACATCAGCACCTCTCGTCTCACAAACAGGACATTACATCAGCACCTCTCGTCTCACAAACAGGACATTACATCAGCACCTCTCGTCTCACAAACAGGACATTACATCAGCACCTCTCGTCTCACAAACAGGACATTACATCAGTACCTCTAGTCTCACAAACAGGACATTACATCAGTACCTCTCGTCTCACAAACAGGACATTACATCAGTACATCTAGTCTCACAAACAGGACATTACATCAGTACATCTAGTCTCACAAACCGGACATTACATCAGTACCACTAGTCTCAAAAACAGGACATTACATCAGTACCTCTCGTCTCATAAACAGGACATTACATCAGTACCTCTAGTCTCATAAACAGGACATTACATCAGAACCTCTAGTCTCACAAACCGGACATTACATCAGCACCTCTAGTCTCATAAACAGGACATTTTATCAGTACCTCTAGTCCCATAAACAGGACATTACTTCAGTGCCTCTCACAAACAGGCGATTGAGTCATTTCGAGAAAAGAACTAGTTGATTACGCACGCATTTTACATTTATTAGGCAATGTTTGAACAGGACCGATGAAACTAACTGTATCTCATTATAAAGAAAGAAGATAACTATTGACTCCGTATCTGTCAGGGTTAATCAACCAATTTACACAGGAATACATTTAACTTCAATTACAAATTGGCGTGACAGGATTTTATAAGACACCCATTCGCTTTTGGGAGTAGTTCTCTAGGACGTATTATTAGCATAGAAATAGTACCATGACTCTTTCTGAAAGAAATAACATACATTTAAAGTAAGGTGAAAAAAAACCCACAATTTCCTGTCTTTTACTCCTATTAAAGATATCGATCCAGTTATTGGCACGCTGTAAGATTTTTGGAGCTTGTTTGTCAATGTTATAGTATTCCAGGAAGAGTTGTCGACCTTCGTTTTAGAAAGATACGGGCAAATATTTCCCAGCCTTGATTTTATCGTGGAGTGAGTTATATCGTTTTACGGGGAGACTGTGTGCTTGCTGGTTATTTATGTCAAAGTTATTTCAACTGTGTAGACCTACATATAGCTTTGTTACTATTTTGGAAACAAACTCATCAAGTCTTTGACTCCTATTCATGACATCCTTCAATCATTTTCAATAGTCCACCCTGCTTTTCTGGTTCAATTCGCACTCCCTATAAAATGTGGAAATCAAACTTAGTAATTATACCCCCCGCAACGAAGTTAGGGGGGGGGGGTATACTGGAATCGGCTTGTCCGTCCGTCTGTCCGTCCGTCTGTCTGTAGACACAATTTTGTCTGGACTACTCCTCCTAAGATTTTGCTTTGATTTCAATGAAATTTCACAAATATATTACCAATGGTATGTAGATGTGCATGCCCAACTTACAGGATGATATTTCCTTTTTTCACATTTTTATGACGTTTTTGACTTATAGGACTTTGCCATTTTTGGGGTCTCATTCCATATGAAGACAGGGTTATCGTGTTATCGCCCCTCCCTCCTCCCTACCTTCCCCCCCCCCCCCCTTCTACTGACATGAAGTGTGTATGTACGCTCATACATCCGTCCAATCGTTGTTCCCTCTGTCCGTCTGTCCGTCCATAGACACAGTTTTGTCCAAAATACTCCTCCAATGGGTCTCATTCCATATGAAGACAGGGTAATCATGTTATCGCCCCTCCCTCCCTCCTCCCTACCTCCCCCCCCCCCCCCCCCTTCTGCTGGCATAAAGTTTGTATGTACACACATACATCTGTCTGATCGTTGTGCCCTCCGTCCGTCCGTAGACGCAATTTCGTCCAAAATACTCCTCCCAGATGTTGGTTCTTTTTGAATGAAACTTGACAAATGTTACCAATGATATGAAGTTGTCCATGTCCTACTTGCAAGGAGATTTTGTTTACATATTTATGACATTTTGGACTCCTTTTGACATTTCTCTGTTCTGCCATTTGTCTGTTCATACATTTGTTTGTAGACACAATTTTGTCCCATTGTACAGTTGTACGGTAGTTGCTGTGCTTGTCATATAAGCCTGCATGTTTCATTATTGTGCTTGTGGCACTCTTGATAGCCTACTTCCTCGTAGTGAGTGCTGGTAACATGATCAGCAAGCAGCCTCATAGTCTACTTTCTTGTTGTCGATGCTAACTAAACATGACCAGCAAGGAGTATTTTTTATCACTATCACTTCAGCCAATGTGTCCGTACTCCAACACATAGAAAAGGGGGATTGTTGGACCATCTGTATTTTAATAGACCCGTTGAAGATCTGAGTTTAGACACCCTCCCCACATATTATAGTGACCATTCCCTTATATCAGCTGCCATTCCTTGGACAAACCTCTTTCACTAACAGGTAGGCCAAATATGTAACCTTGGTAATTCTGCCATTCATGTTTGACTAATATATAATCCACCCATCCAACTCACTGTCTTAACACTAATACCCCCTTACACTTTCTTGAATGTTATTAATTTTTTCATGTTGTTGATAGATGTTGGCCTTGGTTGGTGCCAGTTCCTGCAATTTTGATGCAGTCTGCTGCTGTCATCATCTGCTCATGTAAAGTCATATCTGCATCTCATAGCTTGTTCTCCTTGCTTACTTGCCAGCAGAATTATCATCATATTCTGTGTTTTTGCATTTTCAATTTCATCGTTGGTTTTCTCATCACTTATCACTGACCATTATATTATTGTTTTGATGCTACAATTCTCAGATAGGCCGACTTTCCTTGCAGAGCTGCGGGTATCTCAGTTATGTCTAGTTTTATCCTGTCGACCTCGGATGGTTGCCTGGTAGCAGCGAGGGATCGAGCGTTTCCTTCGGATGGATCGTGCGTTTCCTTCGGACCGTTTTCTCATCTCTCATTAATACATAGCAACAGCAGTTAGAAAGTTTCCTAATACTGTATGTCATGTTACACAGCATGCAATAAATTAATCGGTCTATGTCTATGTTTTGAATTACGGCCAATACTTCAACGTTCCTTGTGGCCGAGGAAGTTTTCTCTTTTTGGCTTCTTTTGAATAGTTACTCAAATAATAGATTGATTGGTTGGTGTTTTACGCCGCGCTTAAGGTTATTTCACTTATGCGGCGGCGTTGCCAGTTTTTGTGGGAGGAAATCGGGTCCACGACCTTGCGTTGGTAACTGGCAACCATCCCACAGAGGTCGTCAAATAATAGAACAGACAGACCACATACTGTATGGATTTTCCTCATTCCAACGCCAATCATTTAGTTTTTCGATGACCTTCAAAGCCTCTTACTGTCGTGACGATCGGAAATTATTAAAAAGGTGTGAATTTTGACAGCTCGTGCCACTATAAATAGTGGGTGTATGGAAATATAAAGTATGATTTGTTACTAGGACAGTTTCCCGATGCAGAAAAAACGAGTTACTTCTATATCTCTTTATCATTTGTCAGCGGGTTTCAAATACTTCTGGACGCACAAATGACTACATATTGAGTTTTGTAAATGAGTTTCCATCATATTTCCGTTGCATGTGCACCATTTATGATAGTTATACTACAAATGACTTAAGAATTATCTCATAAGTATTTAAAAAAAACAGTGTCTATTTTGCTGCGATCAGCGTTCTTAATTCCAGCTTTGGTCCAATCCAGTGATTTCACTTCGGAGGATAACTGATATATCAAAACCAGGCATTATGAAAAAATGTTGACAATTTTCCTGCAAGCCCAAGCGATCGATACTTAATCGTGATTTTGATTGAAAACAAATAATTATTCCAGACTAATAGATCATATGACCGGTTCTTCTAATTAATGTTTTGTTTTGGTAATTACATATTAACCGTAACATATAGTACACAAGTAGTGTTATTGCGAAAAACGAAAACTTCATACTGACTCAATATTTCGATTTTTATTCAGTCATCCTCAGGAGTGAACATATAGCTATACATGTGTTGTATTTCTTTACCAAAGTACATTAAAAGACCAAAACAGAATCGATAAATGGCAGATGAAGTTCCACTTCAGTATATTGTTCATTAAAGTAGCATGAGCTGCCAAAATGTTGATATTTTGACGTTAAAACAGAATGTTGAAATTGTTTTCTATTTTTTCTCAAGACGTATAATTCAGAAGCTTTTTAGTGCTTCTGGTCTCGATAATGTACGATAAAGTATTGTTTTGAATTAACTATTCCTTAGAATGAATGAATGGTCGCACTGGTTATTTAAATTTTGTTTACTTTTTAAACACTATTGCGGTTCGTATAGGCCACATACTGTATGGATTTTCCTCATTCCAGCGCCAATCATTTAGTTTTTTGATGGCCTTCAAATCCTCTTACTGTCGTGACGATCAGAAATTATGAAAAAAGTGTGAAGTTTGGCAGCTCATGCCACTTGAACTTTATAGGAGATTTTATTTCCAATAAGGAGTTATCTGGACCAAGATTCGTTACGTTTAAGTTCGACCACGTCTTCTGCTGCTGTCACAAACTATCTTTTTAATGAAAATAAAATCCGTCTTGTGTTCAAGTTCTTTGGAGCATTCTAAAAAGAATACCTCATTTAACAGAAGAAACATCACACTTGAAATAAATCTTGAACGAAATAAATGTCTCTCTGTCGGATTTATCTTGCATCTGTTCCCAGTCAGTGTTGCAACTGTCAGAAACACACCCTTATCTTGATGTAAAACACATCTTTCAAACATGGCTCAGTGTTAGTTTTCTCTTCTGAAAAAAAAACACGGCACCACAAAGACAGTAAATCTTGGAACATAAGACATTGGCAATAGACCATTTGCCAGTTTCTTGCGCAACAATGACATGACGTCGTGGCACAAATCTAAGACCGGACAAACTATGCAGCCTATATTCAGTCGAGCTTCCGTTTCGTGCAAGATTTTTTTCGCATTACTTTATTATTTCAGACATAAATACGGGAAATTATGAAGTGTTTCCACGCGATCGAGAGTGCGATCTGTCATAAGGTCACGGTCATAAGGTTTGGTTTGCGGAAAGAATGTGAATAAGTGGATATCTATATTACCTTTTCATACAAAATGCATTTACAACACACGTCAGTAAAAATGAGTAAACAAGCACACTCGGTGTTTTCTGTGGATTTCGATCTGACAGCAAAAGGTCATTAGGGTCGGAAAACCCCTTAAATGACGTCATGATTAGCGAAATCCCTCGTCAGATGGGTTAAAAATGGGACAAGCTACATTCTCCGTCCGTTTACGCGTGCGTTTACAACTATCGGAATGACCATGGAAACACTATAGATAGCGTATTTCTGTAGTGCCCATTCTTTGGGGGAAACGCACCCATCAACGCACGCGTCAACGCATGTTCGTGAAAACACACCCAGCGTGTTGGCTAATTTTTGATGCAATATCATGACGTCACAGAGCTCTTTCGCTGAGTTCGCCTACCATTATAGAACGTTTGGACTGGACACGTGGTGATGGCGGAGATGTCAGTTGATTATGGACCAAGGACACAGAGTGTTTTATACATTTTCTAGCTTTTGCAAGAAACGTAGTCAACAGGCTATACTTATTTAATAGCCATGTTTGCCGTAAGAAAAAGTTTTGTCATACAATTCCATACAGAGATGGAAAGATTTGTAATCTCTCTTGTTTTGCAAAACGGTTACTGATTGAAAAGCAATCATCTTCTTAAGTGACTTCTTGTATCCCGTTAAGGGCATTGTATCGCTCCAACTCGAGGCTCATCAACCCAGGATTGAGTCATTTCGTAAGGGAACGATCTGATAAGGCAGGCATTTGACATCAACACATCATGCAATAGTTTGTTACATTTTCTACCCGAATACCCGATACTTTATAACCATTGTGGTTGGCAATGATTTCATATTGTAAACACGAATTGACAAAACCGAGAGCGTATTTGAAAGGATAGAATAGCGTTATTAATCATTGGTATCTCTTTGATATCTACTGGTGAATTCATTCTGCCTGGGCTTACTTCAATTCTTGTTAAACAAATGTCAAACGAAAGAGATAAACGCCTTTTGGATACGATGTTTTTATATTTCAATACGAGCTTCGTCTGATGCCAATCTGACTAAAAGCGGGATGTTCATTTAATGTTCTCTGAAAGTTCACTGGCTGACTGGTCAGATTGCGTCTGATACATAATCCAGGTTTGCTTGGGTTTAGTTTAACGATCACAAAAAGGAAACTCCATAAAGCTTCACAATAAAAATAAGTAAGCCTAAGCCTAATATTTAGGTGGATGAAATAAATGTTTCTTTTACTAATTACTGATGTTTATCCATAAGTAACCCAGAAATAAATTAAGAAGTTGTTATCCATAAGTAACTCGTTGACTTGTTATACCACCAACTTCTAAATGCCACTCAAAGAAGTTTCCCTTTCTTGTAGCCCGGTCGGGATGATATGACGATTTCCAAGTTCAGTTGAATGGATCTTTGCCATTGCCCTTTAATTTGTATCCACGCTCAGCGTTTTATTTTCAACCATCCTTTTATACTCACAGCTTTCAATTGATACGGAGCGCTCAGTCAGGTCATTTGGTACTGTTGTGAATTATATCTTTAATGATAATAAATCGGTTGAACGAGTCTTGTTTTTATCATATCCTTGGAGGGCATTCTGAAAACTTCAACTAAAAAGATAACATTACTTAAGCGAACCAAAATTCCCAAACTTCAAATAAATCTTGAATGAAAGAAATGGATTTTAGTCAGATTTATCTTTCATCTGTTTACCGTTAGTATTACAACTGTCAAGAGACCGTCTTTATCTTGGTGTAAAACGTCCAACTTAATCCAATGGCATATCAATTTTTTTTCTAGGAAAACGCCACATTGGCAATAAATCTCCGCAGTCACGACAGTTATTCTTGAGTATATGGACTGTGTTTCTCTTCAGTATTTTTATTTTCCTGAAATCACAAATCTTCTGTACACTTCTTATGTTTTATCGACCATCAGAGATCAGCAAAACTGTGCCATATTAATTGAACCAAACTTTCACCCACTACTTTTCATTTAAACCCGTTTTGCTTTGTCTTTTGCCTTCAATCATTACAATGTAGAATGTATAATGAATTCACTTTCTGATTTGCGTATAGTTTAATTCATATTAACTTTGTGCAAAACCAAAATAATTTCAAACGCCCTGCTTTCTTCCCGAAATAACCATCTCAGGGTTGACTACAGCATCAAAGATTCTGTATACCCCAGGCCTTATCAACTCAACTCAATTTCTGGCAATAACTAAGGCTGCCAATCCAATGATAACGAATCTCTTTATGAAGCTGATCAATAATCTGTGAATAAAGATAATCAGTTCACTAAAAGGCCAATTTGTATCGATACGGTTATTACACAATGTTAGGGTCGTACATTAGATCCCCTTTGCCACATTTTCCACACTAGATACTGTAGTTGACGAGAGCTAATAGTTATAGTTATCAGTAAGAGTGGCATAAAGACAGGATTGAAAACACTTTATTGGCGTTTGGGGGAAATATCCCCTTTAACACAGCAATATAGTTCTGTTTTGTTCCACGGATACCCTCATTGGCACATAACTGGCATTCTCCATAACTTAAACCTTCTATATTTATGATCACTAAAACACACGGGCACAGGGAAAATGTTCTTGTCTAAAATAACCATGGAGACAAGTTTCTAATTGTGTTGAAAAGAGGTATATCAGTTAGACCTTTACACCCCATAAATTGTTGTAACAAACCAAACCTATGATATTTCATTAGGTTGACGACTGACAAGAGCTTAGCCTTGGTCAGTAGAATTTCTGGATTCCCTTTGTAACACATTGACAATTCCTACATATTCGAATGAAAAATTGCTGCTTTTTAATAAATATCCATGCTTTACAAAAGGGCATTGGAGTACATTTAATAAACTAAGTCAACACAGAAAGAAAGGATTGTTCGTTGGACCTGTATACAATTAAGTTGTTTTCCATTATGCACGAAAGTCAAATATCCGCGACAACGAATTTAGGTTGTAAGATTATACCATTGCCTCTAAATATAATGTTAAAAAATATATCAATAGATATTTCTATAATTGGTTAATTGGTATCAAGTTCAAGTTTCTGATATTGTTTTTTTTTGTTGCGAAATTGAGATTTCCTTATTCTGTATTACATAACGGACTCTTCAAGGACATCATGACGAACTGTATATAACTATAGTGGGTATATTGCATTGTAGCTTTATCAGCTCATATTACAAGTTTTTTTCCTACTTCAAAACATTGCAATCGTGTTATCACTAACACCACACATCTTCACTGATCATCCCTAGAAATGGTACAGGATTTCTACGCATAATTTATATACAAATAACTACATACAGCCGGGGGCACGAAATAGTTCTTCGATAAATTGCCCACACCTTCATAAATTATTGTAAACCTACCACTGAATTTTATTCTTTTTGGTATATTACCTAAGTAATTGTCTTCTATGTGGGCACGAAGTCTACGAAAAATTCCGAGAAAGTCGTTGTTGACATAATCATAACTCAATGATAGAATGATCTATTTGTAAATCTGGGCAGCTGTTAAGAATGCAAACCGTTATACTCCCAGCAACTGACATTGCGACATGGTGTTCATTATAGTATCGTATAGTAAATAAAGTCAATATTAATTAATTGGGATTTTGATTGACAATTGGGACGACAGATATTATCAGTAATGCTAATTAACTTCATGTGTATGTAATTACATATTGACGGTAACCTATTCACCCATGTCTTGTATTTCTTCATCTTTGACAAGATTTACGTCACATCACGTCACATCACGTCACATCTCCGGTTAGAATCTATAAATGGCGTACATATTCAGTTTAGCTCATTTTCCGACGGGACATTTTATTTTCAGTCCCTGAATATTTTACGACACAGGGGATATCAGTTCCAAAGAGTATTATCTTTACCAAGAGTATTTCCTTAAATATAAGAAGGTTGGTTTGGTTGTTTTAGCTTATTTGGCGCGTCCATTCGTATGAATGATGTACGCCATGAAATATAAGAAGGTCTCACCACAGGTTATCTTCAGTCTATGGAATGAACCTCAAGAAAACTGATACAGGTTTGAGTTCGTATAATAGCATCACCTTTTTCCGACACCCGCAGATCTTCAATTGTATTTTTTGTAAACTGATATAAATTCGAAGAGACCTGATTTCAGCAGTACATACTTGAATCTTGTTCTTTCTCAAACGGACATACAGTAATGTCTTTTCTATTATTATTTATTCGGATATTTTCATATGGATCTTTGATATATAGGCCTTGTAATTGGGGAATAATTCAGTCTCCAACACAATCACATTACTATTGACCAGAAATGTCCTAAACACTCCATCATAAAGCTGTGAGATTGTAATTCCTTTACGTATCTTTCAAATATTCAAAATTTTCACTATATCATCTTGTCAACAATAAAATTTAACAATTGTCACAACATAATACATTTTTTCAACTTAAAATGGCATGAATTTTTATAAAATCGGAATGTCAAAAGTAGTTGAGCGTTTGAAATACCATAAAAAATTAAAAGGTTGACGATGAAATAAAATATCGATAAAGCCTCAATATATGTGCTAATAACGGACAAAATGAAAAAAATAAAACGGGATGTATAAGTATATTTTGGGGAGTTGTTTTGCTTATAAAATCACCTAAACGTTGATACGTTACAGCAATCGAAATTTACCCTATATTTGGCAGCTCATGTCACTTAAACATGTAGTTTTGTTTAAATCAACTCTAACACAAAAAGACGGAATGGCGTGAAACGTCGTCCATATATACAAATATTAAAAGAGCATTGTAATGAGTTAATTGTGCATTAAAGCACAATTTACTGATGTTATACGGACAGCATTTAGCTCCGACTAAATCCTAATTCAATAATCCTAAATCTTAATTCAATAACCCAGCCAATCCACGAGATAAACATGTAGAACCCAAAAATGTGCTATAATAGGTCATTTGATCTTTCCAATATCTGTAACAGTTTCGAGTTAACTCCCTTTCTTGTAGCCCCGTCAGGATGTAATGACGATTTCCAATTCCAATTGAATGGATCTTTGTCATTGCCCTTCAATGTGTATCCACGATCAGCGTTTTATTTTCAACCATCCTTTTATACATCGAGCTCTCCATTGATACCGAGCGTTCAGTCAGGTCATCTGGTACTGCTGTAAATTATATCTTTCATGATAATAAATCGGTTGAACAAGTCTTGCTTTTATCATATCCTTGGAGGGCATTCTGAAAACTTCAACTAAAAAGATAAGATTACTTAAGCGAACCGAAATTCCCAAACTTCAAATAAATCTTGAATGAAAGAAATGGCTTTTCGTCAGATTTATCTTTCATCTGTTTACTGTTAGTATTGCAACTGCCAAAAGACCGTCTTTATCTTGGTGTAAAACGTCCAACAATCCGATGGCATATCTATTTTTTTTTTTAGAAAAACGCCACATTGGCAATAAATCTCCGCAGTCACGACAGTTATTCTTGAGTATATGGACTGTGTTTCTCTTCAGTATTTTTATTTTCCTGAAATCACAAATCTTCTGTACACAATGATTTATCGACCAACAAAGATCAGCAAAAATTTGCCATATCAATTGAACCAACCTTTCAACCACTACTTTTCATTTAAACCCTTTTACTTGGTCCATTGACAATCAATGCAATGCAGAATGTATAGTGGATTTGCGTCTAATCTACGCGTTTTTAAGTTATATTGAGAAATTGTTTGCGCAAAACCAAAATAATTTCAAACGCCCTGCTTTCTTCGCGGAACAACCATCGCAGGGTAAACTACAACATCAAAGATTCTGTATACCCCAGGCCTTATCAACTCAACTCAATTCCTGGCAATAACTAAGGCTGGCAATCCAATGATAACGAACCTCTTTACGAAGCTGATCAATAATCTGTGAATAAAGATAATCAGTTCACTAAAAGGCCAATTTGTATCGATACGGTTATTACACAATGTTAGGGTCGTACATTAGATCTCCTTTGCCACTTTTTCCACACTAGATACAGTAGTTGAAGACAGCTAATAATTATAGTTATCAGTAGCAATGGCATAAAGACATGATTGTAAACACATTATTGGCGTTTGGGGGAAATATCCCCTTTAACACAGCAATACAGTTCCACGGATACCCTCATTGGCACAAAACTGGCATTCTCCATAACCTAAACTTTCTATGCAGATTCGAATGAAAAATGGCTGCTTTTTAATAAATCTCCATGCTTCACAAAAGGGCATTGGAGTACATTTAAAAAAGAAAGGGAAGATTGTTTGTTGGACCAATATACAATTAAGTTGTTTTCCATTATGCACGAAAGTCAAATATCCGCGACAACGAATTCAGGTTGTAAGAGTAACATTGCCTCTAAATATAATGTTAAAAATATATCAATAGATGTTTCTATAATTGGTATCAAGTGCAAGTTTCTGATATTGTTTTTTTGCGAAATTGAGACATTTCCTTATTCTGTATTACATACCGAACTTTTCATGGACATCATAACGAACTGCATATAACTTTAGTGGGTATATTGTATTGCAGCTTTATCAGCTCATATTACAAGTTTTTTTCCTACTTCAAAACATTGCAATCGTGTTATCACTAACACCACACATCTTCACTGACCATCCCTAGAAATGGTACAGGATTTCTACGCATAATTTATATACATATAACTACATACAGCCGTGGGCACGAAATAGTTCTTCGATAAATTGCCCACACCTTCATAAATAATGGTAAACCTACCACTGAATTTTACTCTTTTTGGTATATTACCTAAGTAATTGTCTTCTATGTGGGCACGAAGTCTACGAAAAATTCCGAGAAAGTCGTTGTTGACATAATCATAACTCAATGATAGAATGATCTATATGTAAATCTGGGAGGCTGTTGAGAATGCAAACCGTTATACTCACAGCAACTGACATTGTGACATGGTGTTCATTATAGTATCGTATAGTAAATAAAGTCAATATTAATTAATTGGGATTTTGATTGACAATTGGGACGACAGATATTATCAGTAATGCTAATTAACTTCATGTGTATGTAATTACATATTGACGGTAACCTATTCACCCATGTCTTGTATTTCTTCATCTTTGACCAGATTTACGTCACATCACCATCTAAGCTCCGGATAGAATCTATCAATGGCGTACATATTCAGTTTAGCTCATTTTCCGACGTGACATTTTATTTACAGTTACTGAATATTTTACGACATAGGATACATCAGTTCCAAAGAGTATTATCTTTACCAAGATTATGTGCTTAAATATAAGAAGTTTGGTTGGTTGTTTTAGCTTATAGGCGCGTCCATTCGTATGAACACAGGCACACGGAGTGCTCTCCCTTATCCACCCTCTATATTTATAGTACAACAGAGGGTGGATAAGGGAGAGCACTCCGTGTGCCTGTGGTATGAATGATGTACACCATGAAATATAAGAAGGTCTCACCACAGGTTATCTTCAGCCTATGGAATGAACCTCAAGAAAACTGATACAGGTTTGAGTTCGTATAATAGCATCACCTTTTTCCGACACCTGCAGATCTTAAATTGTATTTTTTGTAGACTGATATAAATTTGAAGAGACCTGATTTCAGCAGTACATACTTGAATCTTGTTCTTTCTCAAACGGACATACAGTAATGTCTTTTCTATTATTATTTATTCGGATATTTTCATATGGATCTTTGATATATAGGCCTTGTAATTGGGGAATAATTCAGTCTCCAACACAATCACATTACTATTGACCAGAAATGTCCTAAACACTCCATCATAAAGCTGTGAGATTGTAATTCCTTTACGTATCTTTCAAATATTCAAAATTTTCACTATATCATCTTGTCAACAATAAAATTTAACAATTGTCACAACATAATAAATTTTTTCAACTTAAAATGGCATGAATTTTTATAAAATCGGAATGTCAAAAGTAGTTGAGCGTTTGAAATACCATAAAAAATTAAAAGGTTGACGATGAAATAAAATATCGATAAAGCCTCAATATATGTGCTAATATCGGACAAAATGAAAAAAATAAAACGGGATGTATAAGTACATTTTTGGGAGTTGTTTTGCTTATAAAACTACGTAAACGTTGATACGTTTCAACAATCGATATTTACCCTATATTTGGCAGCTCATGTCACTTAAACATGTAGTTTTGTTTAAATCAACTCTAACAAAAAAAGACGGAATGGCGTGAAACGTCGTCCATATATACAAATATTAAAAGACAATTTACCGATGTTATACGGACAGTATTTAGCTCCGACTAAATCCTAATTCAATAATCCTAAATCTTAATTCAATAACCCAGCCAATCCACGAGATAAACATGTAGAACCCAAAACTGTGCTATAATAGGTCATTTGATCTTTCCAATATCTGTAACAGTTTCGAGTTAACTCCCTTTCTTGTAGCCCCGTCAGGATGTAATGACGATTTCCAATTCCAATTGAATGGATCTTTGTCATTGCCCTTTAATTTGTATCCAAGCTCAGCGTTTAATTTTCAACCATCCTTTTATACTCCGAGCTCTCCATTGATACCGAGCGTCTAGTCGGGTCATCTGGTACTGTTGTAAATTATATCTTTTATGATAATAAATCGGTTGAACGAGTATTGTTTTATCATATCCTTTGGAGCATTCTGAAAACTTCAACTAAAAAGATAAGATTACTTAAGCGAACCGAAATTCCCAAACTTCAAATAAATCTTGAATGAAAGAAATGGATTTTCGTCAGATTTATCTATCATCTGTTTACCCTTAGTATTGCAACTGCCAAGAGACCGTCTTTATCTTGGTGTAAAACGTCCAACAATCCGATGGCATATCTATTTTTTTTTTTAGAAAAACGCCACATTGGCAATAAATCTCCGAAGTCAAGACAATTTTTGCTGAGTCTATGGACGGCGTTTCTCTTAATTTTCCTGAAATCACAAATCTTCTGTACACAAATGATTTATCGACCATCAAATATCAGCGAAAATGTGCCATATTAATTGAACCAAACTTTCACCCACTACTTTTCATTTAAACCCTTTTACTTTGTCTATTGCCTTCAATGCAATGCAGAATGTATAGTGAATTTACGTCTGATTTAGGCATATTTTAAGTCATATATATACAAACTGTTTGTGCAAAACCAAAATAATTTCAAACGCCCTGCTTTCTTTCCGAAATAACCATCGCAGGGTCAACTACAGCATCAAGGAGTCTGTATACCCCAGGCCTTATCAACTCAGCTCAATTCCTGGCAATAACTAAGGCTGGCAATCCAATGATAACGAATCTCTTTACGAAGCTGATCAATAATCTGTGAATAAAGATAATCAGTTCACTAAAAGGCCAATTTGTATCGATACGGTTATTACACAATGTTAGGGTCGTACCCTAGATCCCCTTTTACACACTAGATACAGTAGTTGAAGACAGCTAATAATTCTAGTTATCCGTAACAATGGCATAAAGACATGATTGGAAACACTTTATTGGCGTTTGGGGGAAATATCCCCTTTAACACAGCAATATAGTTCTCTTTTGTTCCACGAATACCCTCACTGGCACATAGGCCTATAGCTGGCATTCTCCATAACCTAAACTTTCTATACATATTCGAATGAAAAATGGCTGCTTTTTAATAAATCTCCATGCTTCACAAAAGGGCATTGGAGTACATTTAATAAACTAAGTCAACAAATAAAGAAAGGATTGTTTGTTTGACCTGTATACAATAAGGTTGTTTTCCATTATGCACGAAAGTCAAATATCCGCGACAACGAATTCAGGTTGTAAGAGTACCATTGCCTCTAAATATAATGTTAAAAAATATATCAATAGATGTTTCTATAATTGGTGTTAAGTTTCTGATATTGTTTTTTGCGAAATTGAGACATTTCCTTATTCTGTATTACATACCGGACTTTTCATGGACATCATAACGAACTGACTCGAACGGCCTATGTGGGATGGTTGCCAGTTACCAGCGGAAGGTCGTGAGTTCCTCCGGGCACAGAGCCCGGTTTCCTCCCACAATAAAACTGGCAACGTCGCCATATAAGTGAAATAATCTTGAGCGCGGCGTAAAACCGCAAACAATCAATCATAACGAACTGTATATAACTATAGTGGGTATATTGTGTTGCAGCTTTATCAGCTCATAATACAAGTTTTTTTCCTAGTTTAAAACATTGATTCCTGCAATCGTGTTATCACTAACGCCGCACTTCTGCGCTGTTCATCACGAGAAATGGTACAGGATTTCTACGCGTAACTTATTCACATACCTACATACATACTTGGACACGACAAAGTTCTTGCCCAAACCTCCAGAAATTGTTGGAAAGTTGTTCTTGTGGGTGGGTGGGTGCTGTGGTGACGATCCTGAGAATCTACCGCTGAATTTTACTCTCTAGGTATTCTACCTCAATAAGTGTCTTCTGTGTGGGCACAAAGTCTACGAAAAATTCCGAGAAAGTACGTTCTTGTTGATATAATCATAACTCAATGATAGAATGATCTATTTGTAAATCTGGGCAGCTGTTAAGAATGCAAACCGTTATACTCCCAGCAACTGACATTGCGACATGGTGTTCATTATAGTATCGTATAGTAAATAAAGTCAATATTAATTAATTGGGATTTTGATTGACAATTGGGACGACAGATATTATCAGTAATGCTAATTAACTTCATGTGTATGTAATTACATATTGACGGTAACCTATTCACCCATGTCTTGTATTTCTTCATCTTTGACCAGATTTACGTCACATCACAATCTAAGCTCCAGATAGAATCTATAAATGGCGTACATATTCAGTTTAGCTCATTTCCCGACGTGACATTTTAATAAGTCACTGAATATTTTACGACACAGGAGATATCAGTTCCAAAGAGTATTATCTTTACCAAGATTATGTGCTTAAATATAAGAAGGTTGGTTGGTTGTTTTAGCTTATTGGCGCGTCCATTCGTATGAATGATGTACGCCATGAAATGAAATATAAGACGGTCTCACCACAGGTTATCTTCAGCCTAGGGAATGAACCTCAAGAAAACTGGTACAGGTTTGAGTTCGTATAATAGCATCACCTTTTTCCGACAACTGCAGATCTTAAATTGTATTTTTTGTAAACTGCTATAAATTCGAAGAGACCTGATTTCAGCAGTACATACTTGAATCTTGTCGTTTCTCAAACGGACATACAGCAATGTCTTTTCTGTTATTATTTATTCGGATATCGTCAAATGGATCTTTGATATATAGGCCTTGTATTTTGGGAATAATTCCGTCTCCAACACAATCACATTACTATTGAACAGAAATGTCCTAAACACTCCATCATAAAGCTGCGAGATTGGAATTCCTTTACGTATCTTTGATCCTTTTCTATTTAGCTGATTGTACAAGACTGTTGAACGTTAGTTTGTATTTTGATTTCTATGCACGATTGGGACGTTTATACTTCCAATTTTCCTGTCCTCTCTGAATCGTAGGGATTTCCCCTTAGTGAGGTCAAACTTCAACAGGGATTTGGATATAAAAACCAAGACAAACTGCTCCCAAAGTAGAGGATTAAAATTGCCCATTCTTGTATCTTTTTCATGCATTTAATACTAGAACACGCTAGAATGGGGAAATTGTTTTCTACTCAGACAGCTATATAACAACTATATATATTTATGAACACTAAAACACACGGGCACAGGGAAAACCATGGGGTTAATCTATTTACTAATTACTTCGAAATCCAATAAGATAGAAAATTGTCGTATTTTCGTATAATAGATAAAAGTTGGTACTTAAATTGACATGGATTGAAAACAAATGATTAGTCCAGTTTATTAAAAATAATCACTGCCGTTAATTAACGTAACATTGTGGGTTTGTAATTGTATTCGTATGAATGAATTGTCAAACTAAACTACAAACTGGAGACCGAATGATCGATGAATGACTGAGATATCCAGTGAAACTTATTTTACTATATGAACTATAATGGGAGAAGTTTTAAGAAGTGATTTGTCTGATTATTTAATCTTCAGCTTTTATCTGCTTGTGGAAGTTTATAGCTATACCGTGTGCCTTTTCTGGATTCCAACCATGATTGGGACATTAAAACTTCAGGCAGGTCTTAGTCAAAGGTTGATTGATGTTTTACTCCGCACTCAGGATTATTTCACGTATAAGGCGGCGTAGCCAGGTTTAGCGGGGGAGGAAACCGGGCGCATTGCCCGGAGGAAACCCCCGACCTTTCGGCGAGTACCTGGCGACTCTTCCATACACGGCGAGCGAGTGAAAAATCCATTCAGACATTTTTCAATTTTTATTTCGTCTGAGAGTGATTCAAATTCGCGCCGCATCGATGGAAGGTCTGTGTGGGACCGAGGTACGATCACCCGAACCCACTGGACCACCGAGGCCCCCTTTGTCAAAGAAGGATAGAGATTACTTTTCCTTAGTAGGCCTAAGTCGCATTTAAATATTTGGTGTATGGAAACATAAAGTGAGCTTCACTACTAAGACAGTTTTCCGATTCAGAAAAAAATGAGTTACTTCTATCTCTTTATTATTTATAGTTTTTTTTCGCCTATTGTAGGTGACCTTAGCAGAATAACAGAACTAGGTTATGTTTTGTTCAAATACGTTTGGACGCACAAATGACTACATCTTGAGTTTCGTAAATAAGTTTCCATCATATTACCGTTGCATGTGCACCATTTATGATAGTTATACTGCAAATGACTAAAGAATGATTGTAATTTGAAAAAAGAACAATGTCTATTTGGCTGCGATCAGCGTTCTTAATTCCAGCTTTGTACCAACCCAGTGATCCCACTTTGTGTGCTTCGGGGGATAACTGATATATGAAAACCAGGAATTGAGAATAAATGTTGACAATTTGCCTTAACGGCCAACAAAGCAATCGATACTTAATCGTGATTTTGATTGAAAACAAATAATTATTTCAGACTTATAGATCATGTGACCGGTTCCTCTAATTAATGTTTTGTTTTGGATTGGTAATTACATACTAACCGTAACATATAGTAGTAATAGTACACAAGTAGTGTTATTCCGAAAAACCAAAACTTCATACTGACTCAATATTTCGACTTTTATTCAGTCATCATCAGGAGTGAGCATATAGCTATGCATGCGTTGTATTCCTTTATCAAAGTACAATAAAAGGCCGAAACAGAATCGATAAATGGCAGATGAAGTTCCACTTATGAATCTATTGTTCATTAACATTACAGGAGAATTTAGTTCCAATAAGGAGTCATCAGGATCAAGATTCGTTACATTTAAGTTCGACCACGTCTTCTGCTGCTGTCACAAACTATCTTTTTAATGAAAATAAAATCCGTCTTGTGTTCAAGTTCTTTGGAGCATTCTAAAAAGAATACCTCATTTAACAGAAGAAACATCACACTTGAAATAAATCTTGAACGAAATAAATGTCTCTCTGTCGGATTTATCTTGCATCTGCTCCCAGTCAGTGTTGCAACTGTCAGAAACACACCCTTATCTTGATGTAAAACACATCTTTCAAACATGGCTCAGTGTTAGTTTTCTTTTCTGAGAACAGACACGGCACCACAAAGACAGTAAATCTCAGGACTAATGACGTTGGTAATAGACCATTTGCCAGTTTCTTGCGCAACAATGACATGACGTCGTGGCACAAATCTTAGACCGGACAAACCCAGCCTACATTCTGTCGATTTCCCGTTTCATGCAAGACTTTTTCGCATTACTTGATTATTTTAGACATAAATGCTAATAATTTTGAATTAAAAACAGACGGACTACCACTTAGTACCGGGACTGTGAGGTTAAATTACGTCATTTGAAAGTAATTGCCACCTCTCCGCCAAAACCACGTGTGTAGTCCAAACGTTCGAAACGGTTAGACACACCCAGAATGTTGGCTTTTGGACGTTGCAAAATCATGATGACGTCACAGAGCTCTTTCGCTGAGTTCGCCTTACATTATAGAACGTTTGGACTGGACACGTGGTAATGGCGGAGATGTCAATTGCTTATTGACCAAGGAAAAACGGGTGTTTTATACATTTTCTAGCTTTTGCAAGAAACGTGGACAACAGGCTATACTTATTTAATAGTCATATTTGCCGTAAGATAAAGTTTTGTCATCCGATTCCATACAGAGATGGAAAGATTTGTAATCTCTCTTGTTTTGCAAAACGGTTACTGATTGAAAAGCAATTATCTTCTTAAGTGACTCCTCGAATCGCTCCAACTCGTCTCATTGACCCACGATTGAGTCATTTCGTAAGGGAACGATCTGATAAGGCACGCATTTGACATCAACAAATCAGGCAATAGTTTGTTACATTTTCTTAAAGGGGCATGAGCTGCCAAAATGTTGATATTTTGACGTAAACACAGAATGTTGAAATTATTGGCTATTTTTCTCAAGACGTATAATTCAGAAGCTTTTTACTGCTTCTAGTCTCGAAAATGTACGATAAAGTATTGTTTTGAACCAACTTCGACTTCGAATGAATGAATAGTCGTCCCAGTTATTTAAATTTTGTTTACTTTTCGAACACGGTTTCGGTTCGTTCAGGCGACATACTGTATGGATTTTCCTCATTCCAACGCCAATCAGCTAGTTTTTCGGTGGCCTTCAAAGCATCTTACTGTCGTGACGATCAGAAATTATGAAACAATTTTGAATTTTGGCAGCTCATGCCACTTTAAGTGCCCGATCCTTTATAACCATTGTGGTTGGCAATGATTTCATATTGTACACGAATTGACAAAATCGACAGGATATTTGAAAGCATCGAACATCGTTATTAATCATTGGTATCTCGTTGATATCTACTGGTGAATTCAATCTGCTTGGGCTGACTTCAATTCTTGTTAAACAAATGACAAAAATGTCAAATGAAAGAGATAAACGCTTTTTTGGTACGATGTTTTTATATTTCAAAACGAGCTTCGCCTGATGCGAATCTGACTAAAGGCGGGATGTTCATTTCATGTTCTCTGAAAGTTCACTGGCTGACTGGTCAGATTGCGTCTGATACATAATGCAGGTGCTAGGTTTTAGTTTTGCGATCACAAAAAGAAAAAAAACTCCATAAAGCGTCACAATAAAAATAAGTAGGCCTAAGCCTAATATTTAGGTGGATGAAATAAATGTTGCTTTTAATAATTCCTCAAAAGGAATATTAAATGGGCCTAGTTTCACAAAGCGATCTTAGCTAAGTGTGATCTTAACTACCATGACAACCAATGCTAAAGGTATACGTTGCCATTGGTAATTAAGATCACCTTCAGCTAAGATCGCTTTGTGAAACAGGGGCCAGGCCCTAGTCATCTTTCACCCGTTTCTAATAACAAGTGAAACCGCCAAAAAGTTTGGTTTTCTCTAATTAAGACAGTGCATTTTCTAGAGTGCATTTTCTAGTTTATAGGCCTACTCACCAAACGAGTTCTGTTCTGACGAGTCTCCATTAGGCCTACGCTGATAAATTACAAGAGAGATCAAATCTAGAGGGAAAAAGCCAATTTATTATTAATATTGTGTCTTAGTGATCATTTTAGATAAAACTTTGAAACCTAATATCCAGTACAAAGAAGAAATGGAGTCTCCTGTCGATTGCTTGTTATCGCTATAGTGCTAGTCTTCTATAGAAGCGTCCAAAAAAATTGGAAAATTTTCTGACTGGGTTTTCACTCGAACGACCTATGTGGGATTGTTGCCAGTTACCAGCGGAAGGTTGTGGGTTTCCTCCGGGCAAAGAGCCCGGTTTCCTCCCACAATAAAACTGGCAACGCCACCATATAAGTGAAATAATCTTGAGCGCGGCGCAAAACACCAATCAATCAATCAATCAATCAATCTGTAGAAGCATATTATATCCATTTAAGGACATTACATCAGTACATCTGGTCTCATAAACAGGACATTAAATCAGCACCTATATTCTCATAAAAATAACATTGCATCAGTACCTCCAGTCTCCCAAACAGGGCATTACATCAGTACCTCTAGTCTCACAAACAGGACATTACATCAGTACCTCTCGTCTCATAAACAGGACATTACATCTGTACCTCTAGTCTCACAAACAGGACATTACATCAGTACTTCTAGTCTCACAAACAGGACATTACATCAGTACCTCTAGTCTCATAAACAGGACATTACATCAGTACCTCTAGTCTCATAAACAGGACATTACATCAGTACCTTTAGTCTCACAAACAGGACATTACATCAGTACCTCTCGTCTCACAAACAGGACATTAAATCAGTAACTCTCGTCTCACAAACAGGGCAATACATAAGTACCTCTAGTCTCACAAACAGGACATTACATCAGTATCTCTAGTCTCACAACCAGAGCATTACATCAGTACCTCTCGTCTCATAAACAGGACACAAATCTCACAAATCGGCGATTGAGTCATTTCGAGAAGAGAACTAGTTGGTTACGTACGTATTTTACATTACCGCATTATTAGAGAATATTTCGAAAGGGCCGATGAAACTAACTGTATCTCATTATAAGCTAACTATTGACTCCGTATCTGTCAGGGTTAATCAAACAATTTACACAGGAATACATTAAACTTCAATTACAAATTGGCGTGACAGGATTTTATAAGATAGCAATTCGTTTTTGGGAATAGTTCTCTACGACGTATTATTAGCATAGAAATAGTACCATGACTCTTTCTGAAAGAAATAACATACATTTAAACTAAGGTGAAAAAAAAAACACTATTTCCTGTCTTTTACTCCTATAAAAGATATCGATCCAGTTATTGGCACGCTGTCAGATTCTTGGAGCTTGTTTGTCAATGTTATAGTATTCCAGGAAGAGTTGTCGGCCTTCCAGAGAGATACGGGCAAATATTTCCCAGTCTTGACTTTATCGTGGAGTGAGTGATATCGTTTTACAGGGAGACCGTGCGCTTGTTGGTTATTTATGTCAACGTTATTTCAACTGTGTAGACCTACATATAGCTTTGTTACTATTTTGGAAACAAACTCATCGCAGTCTTTGACTCCTACTCATGCCCTCTTCGACCACTTTCAACAGTCCACCCTACTTTTCTGGTTCCATTCGCACTCCCTCTAAAATGTGGAAATCAAACTTAGTAATTTTATCTGGTCGACCTCGGGTGGTTGCATGGTAGCAGCGATGGATCGGGTGTTTCTTTGGATGGATCGGGTGTTTTCTTCGGATGGATCGGGTGTTTTCTTCGGATGGATCGGGTGTTTCTTTGGATGGATAGGGCGTTCCTTTGGATGGATCGGGCGTTCCTTTGGATGGATCGGGCGTTTCCTTTGGATGGATAGGGCGTTCCTTTGGATGGGTAGGGCGTTCCTTTGGATGGATAGGGCGTTCCTTTGGGTGGATTTGGAGTTTCCTTCGGACCGTTTTATCACCCTCATTAATACATAGCAACAATAGTTAGAAAGTTTCCTAATATTGTATGTCATGTTACACAGCATGCAATAGATTAATCGGTCTATGTCTATGTTTCCAATTTCGGCTTCAAAGTTCCTTGTGGTCGTGGCTGTTTTCTCTTTTAGGCTTCTTTTGAATATTTACTCAAATAATAGATTGATTGATTGATTGTTTGGTGTTTTACGCCGCGCTCAAGATTATTTGACTTATGTGGCGGCGTTGTCAGTTTTCTTATGGGGGCAAGCTGGGTTCTGTGCCCGGAGGAAACCCACGACCTTCCGTTGTTAACTGGCATCCCACATCCCACATAGGTCGCCAAAAAATAGAACAGAAGACTATAATCCGACAACTTTGTCTTTCTTAATGATCATGATGGTGAAGTCTTGGAAAAATCAGTTCCAATAGAAAGTTCTGTGATCATCACATCAAGTTGTGATTGTGTGCGAAATGAAAATTACATGACCGCAAGCATGCTTCAAAATGGCGATGAACCTTAAAAAATATCGGTACATATTTAATCGATCAAAAGAATCCGTCATTTTTTGACAGAGGGACTTTAAGAAAGCACACTTTGATATGATTTTTATCATAGACTTTCAATCCCCGGTTACCAAGATGTGGGCCTATATAAAAATAAGTTTGGAACAACCAAAATATTCAAGCTGATTGTCTCTGGTTTCAGCAATATCCATCGATTGGTGTATAATTGACACACTCAGTCGGAACTCCCTTCGGCTATCTTCGCTCGCTACCGGTCGGCTTTGACACGCCTCGGGCACAATCGTATTCTCGCGAGATCTCCTTTAGACGTGGCTAAGATGGCAGCAGGTCACAGTTTCATTTTCCTTCATTTCCCATTTGCGGTAATGTTAATGTCTGCTCTCATAGCACCTTCCCTAACTTTCGTTGAACCAAATCCTTCGGTGGGGGCCTTGAACAGTCCTTTGACAGTATTTTAAGCACAATTTTTTCATACGTTGAAGGTAGAAATTTTGAGATACGAGTAGAATCAGCTGATAGGGGTCTTTTTGAACATATACCGCCGCATGTAAAAAAACCAAAGCACCCCCAACTACCAGATCTCCATCCACCTGAACTGGTCCCATTCCACTTCTAAAAGCATTTCCAGACAGTAACTCAACCCCTGTCCTTTCATAAAAACTACAAAAATGCCCAGAAAAAAATGCAGGGGGCGAGGAAAAAATAATTTAAAAAAACACACAAAAAAATCTGGAACTTCTTTCGTGAGAATCCGGAAGTGAGAAACTGTGACCCGTATCCTAACAGAGGCAAAAAATTCCTTCAATCTAGTTCTAAATCTAACACATTGAGCTTAAAGGTATTTGGAATGATCTCTAAAGAGGAAAACTAAATGCAATGAAAACTAAGCCTTCTGTAACCCTCCCATTTACACCACCCCCCATTAGAACATAACAAGGACAATGACCGGTGAGCTAAAAAAGCTTAAAATTGTCATATCTCAGCCCTACTAACTTTATGAGCACACATATCTTTCTGTGGCTTCCTCAACTAAAATATACTGTGCATTTGTTAAATTTTAAGATTTGTTGGATTACAAAATGGATAAATTCTTCTCCAAGTCAGTCATACTGTGGCCAAATTTAAACAGCTTGAAAAAACAAGTGTTATTCTTGTATCCCAGATTGATTTTAGGCTCAAAATTGTACTGGAAAGCTTAAAACCAGAGGAAGAAGTCCCCTGCCACACGGCTTATTGTTGGAATCCCCCAACACAAAACTCTGTTCAAAACTGCCCACAAGTACCCTTGTATATAAACTTGATTATTAGCCTAGCCCAGAGAACAAAACTGCACTCCAAAAAGTCAAACAAGGGTCTATAAGGATATTTCTGGGAAAATATGATTAGATTTAAGAAAAAATATGCAAAAAATAGGGGGGTGGGGTAAATGTAAGGTTGGTTTATTTTTGAAAACAATGATTCCTGCATTCTTGCAAGTGAAAATTGTGTAAGACACATGCAGGTACTGAATAAAATCAGGAAAGCCCAGGTCATTATATTCTGGGCGGTTTTATACCAGCTTTGAGTGTCATTAGGGATGCTATTTGAGGCGAATTTCTCATGTAATGAAGCTGTGAAGCCATGCCAATGGTAAAATTGCCTCTGGAAAAAGTAGAAAGACTCTCATTTCCATTCCTTTGATGTGTGAATCAGGAAAATATACTCACAAGTGGATAAACAATTCCATTCATCTTATACAGGACCTGAAATTACCTGAAAGAGTACAAAAAATATTCAGTTTGACATAAAACAACACTGAAAAAGGGTTTTTTTTTTTACAAGAAAAGGCATTTGGTAAGACTAAAAAAAGAGGTTATTATGTTTCTCACATGTTGACCATCAAATCAATGTAAGAACTATAGGTTTTTGTCAGAAAGCCAAATAAAATTTAATATCTACTCAAAATCAAGTAATGCCCAAATTCTTTTCAATTTTTGGGGGGTAGGGTAGTGTTCTGTGTCTTTTGGCAAGGGTAATGAGAAAAGCAACCAAATTGTATGGCATATCATGGCAGAAATATGTAAACTACCATATTGAAAAGTATCATTTACTTACAGGAGAAATTCAACACATTATCATGTAGGCCTACATTACTTTGCCCCCCAAAAATATCAAGAAATCAATTTTGTGCAAATATTTTGCTAGAAAAGACATGGAAGATACATTTTCAGCCCATCAAGACAGTACTCTAGTTCTTATAATGTGTTTCTGACAAGTTTTAAGTCACAAACACAATGTTGTTGTTGTACAGTGATCTATTTCACAAAATATGTCTTCAACCCATACAGGCAGCAGGTCACAGCTTCATTTTCCTTCATTTCCCATTTGCGGTAATGTTAATGTCTGCTCTCATAGCACCTTCCCTAACTTTCGTTGAACCAAATCCTTCGGTGGGGGGCCTTGAACAGTCCTTTGACAGTATTTTAAGCACACTTTTTTCATACGTTGAAGGTAGAAATTTTGAGATACGAGTAGAATCAGCTGATAGGGGTCTCTTTGAACATATACCGCCGCATGTAAACAAACCAAAGCACCCCCAACTACCAGATCTCCATCCACCTGAACTGGTCCCATTCCACTTCTAAAAGCATTTCCAGACAGTAACTCAACCCCTGTCCTTTCATAAAAACTACAAAAATGCCCAGAAAAAAAATGCAGGGGGCCAGGAAAAAATAATTTAAACAACACACAAAAATATCTGGAACTTCTTTCGTCCCGGAAGTGAGAAACTGTGACCTGTATCCAGATAGACCTCGTGCGACTTTACCGGAGATGGACCAGGGATTTTCGCGTGCGATCTAGGGTAACATTTTTAAAAGCTATCAGATAAATATAAAAATCCTGACATCACGCTGTACGTGAATATAGATTTTGAATTTAAGAAAACGTTAAACTAGTAACGAAAACGTAGGGTCAATTTCACGAAATAGTCCCATTTTGACGAAAACGGGCAAAATGGCGACGTTCCCTGTCGATCCGATTCACTTTGACCTGGCCACTGTGATAGGTTCCACGGGGCGTTTCCAATAGCTGCTAGTGTTTAAATGTGCGATGTAACTAGCAATAGATCTAGCTAAGTGTAACGGAATAATACAAAAGCACGTAGATGCGAGAAAATGCCAGGTAAAATTCCATGGTGTTGTTGTTTTGAGGAAAACTTAAAAGTCACGTGATCAATTGAACTCTCCAACCCCTTTCCAATAGATATTTCCGACCAAAGTGTCCACCAATGGCCTTAGAGGTTAAATCTGGCCTGTAGCACTAGGGTAACTTCTAATTTTAGATTGGTCTCGGGCAGTCTGCGCTTTTTACACGGTAAATCACCGTATTTTTGGGCTGGATAAAAATGGCGTCGAAAGTAAATATCAAAATTTTTCACTGCAGACGAGAAAAGAAAATAAAAATAATTATAAATTTATTATATCATTTAGAAAGATATTTGTTTATATATTTTATTTAGCCCGGAAAACCACATGTTGTAGACAAACGCGGTTTCGGTATATATCAGGAATCCTCCAATGCTTCAGTTATATAACTGATCGAGGCTGAAAGTTAACAAACCGAATGTTTAGGTCCCTTACAATATCACGGGGACACTTTTGTGGGGTCCTCAAGAAGATTTGGAAATTGTACGCTTCACGGCTACCTATTTGGTCGCCATATTCAAAATGACCTGCAGTCTATCAGAGGGTATTTGTCGCACGTAAATCCCCGAAGTTTATGTAAGTGAAGTTAGCTCCCAGTTCACAGTTCACGGTTCGATATTCAGTTTTTAAGTTTTTTTGTTTTTTTTTCTAAACATGTTTATTTGGATTATAAATGTACACTTTAAGCCAAGGCTTATACTGTGTACTTTTCATATAATACATTGTTTTTGTGAAAGAATATTTCCGATAGCTTCACGACCTAACTTTTCCATCATAAATAAATATATACACATGCATAGATAGTAGGTAAATTAATTTCAGAATAATTTGTTTAACATATATATACAATTACAATAGGTAGGCACATAAGTACATATATTTTTTTTTTTTTCTAAACATTTTATTTGTTATAAGAGCACACATTAAGCCAAGGCTTATACCGTGTACATTCTACAAAGTATACACAATTGTGGAAATGACAAACAAGAAATCAAAAGGAAAAAAAAAAACATCAAAAATAAGAATGAAGAAAATATACATATGATCCAAACTATGAAGTACATATATTTACTGATAAAGTAGGTGGATAGCTGGACTGTGGCAAACTGGACAAGGGTAACTAATGGTCAGACTCAGTAACATATGAAGGACTACGAGAATCGCTTTGTACTAGCAATGTATGTACAAACGGATTGTGTTATTATGCTATTTTCAGTGGAACTAAGATCCACTGATCCGTATAAGCTGGGACTAATATATAGCCAGTTTCATATTCAGTTTCGTATTCAATTTTCGCCCCCTGGCGGTGGATTCCGGAAATGATGACGTCATATAATGCAGAATGTCGTAGTGTGTACCCTCAGTAAGTTTCGTCCTTTTATGTACAATAGTAAAGGCACAGGAAGCCAGTTTCATATTTAGTTTCGTATTCGATTTTCGCCCCCTGGCGGTGGATTCCAAAATTGATGACGTCATATTGCGCAGAATGTATTAGTGTGTACCCTCAGTAGGTTTTGTCCCTTTATATACAATAATAAAGGCACAGGGGGCCAGTTTCATATTCAGTTTCATATTTGATTTTCGTCCCCTGGCGGTGGATTCCTGAAATGATGAGGTTATATTGTGCAAAATTTCCTAGTGTGTACCCTCAGTAAAGCCTGCCGCAGACGAGAGCTATCAGCTGAGGTAAAAACCTCTCGAGGAAATTCCCTCAGCTGTTAGCTCGTCGTTTGCGGGGTGCTTTTACTGAATTTCTCGCCTCGCGAGGTCTTGAGGCGAATATTTGACGTGTTTAATATTTTACGTCTCTCGAGGACAAAAAATCACTGTTTGCGGGGTGTTTGAGCTATCAGCTCAGCTTACTTTTGACAGTTGACGAATAAAAACTCACGAAAATATCACATGACAGTTGGTTGAAAATAGCAACGAGTCTTCTCCAATAGATTATACATAGACGGCTCTATAATATGATATCTTATTTGAAAATTAATATTAGAATAAACAAATATGAACGTATCCAGCGTATTCAAGCTTATATTTGCAAACCAATTTTATACAACGCAATACACAATACAATATCATGCATTCTGAATAACCTTGGTTGTAAGAAGCTACCAAAATTACAAAAAACTTTTTTTCATAAATTTCAATTGTCAATAGGCCTAGATTGACGTAAAAATAAAAACTGCATGTAAAGCCAGTGGTCCGTACAAATCGAAGATGAGTGCTAATACCAGAATTTGATAAATACTGACATATAAAACATGAGGAAAGCTTGCATTTCATACTGTTTCTTAAAACTTACAAACAATTAGCTCATTCGTTTTCATTTAGAGTTTACACATATATTTGGCAGACATCCTCTCTGGAAATCACTAAACAAAAATAATCTTCAAAATATACACGGATAGTCTGTTAAAAATGTATGTCTTCAGAGAGTGTACCTGGTGACACGATCTCTCATTTTGATTGGCTGGCCTATCTTTTTCACTCTGAGCTGATAGCTCAGTCCCCCGCAGACGGTCAGATTTTTACCTCGAGAGGTTGAAATTATTCAACATGTTTAGATATTTGTCTCAAGGCCTCGCGAAGCGAGAAATTCAATAAAAACACCCCGCACACAACGAGCTAACAGCTGAGGAAATTTCCTCGAGAGGAATTTACCTCAGCTGATAGCTCTCGTCTGCGGCAGGCTTAAGATTCGTCCCTTTAAGTACAATAATAAAGGCACAGGAAGCCAGTTTCATATTCAGTTTCGTATTCGATTTTCGCCCCCTGGGGGTGAATTCCGAAAATGATGACGTCATATTGTGCAAAATATCCTAGTGTGTACCCTCAGTAAGTTTCGTCTCTTTATGTACAATAATAAAGGCACAGGAAGCCAGTTTCATATTCAGTTTCGTATTCGATTTTCGCCCCCTGGCGGTGGATTCTGGAAATGATGACGTCATATTGTGCAAAATTTCCTAGTGTGTACCCTCAGTGTTTTGTATTCTATTTTCGTTTAAATATCAAACTGGACTGTGAAGTTGGCTGCAAATTCCTGGTTCATTATTCAGTTCTGCTGAATAATAAACTACAGTGTGAAGTTGGCTCCCAGTTCACGGTTCGTTATTCACTATATCGTTGAATATCAAACTGGACTGTGAAGTTGGATCCCAGTTCATGGTTCATTATTCATTTCGAATATCGAACCGTGAACTGTGAACTGGGAGCTAACTTCAAAACTGAATATCGAACCGTGAACTGTGAACTGGGGGCTAACTTCACTAACATAAAGAAGTTACTTCTTAGAAGTATATGGGTTTGGATTTGCAGACATCGCGTCAACAGATTTCTTTTCAATTCGACATAAAATTTGAACACCAAGTCATCGTTTTCGATAGGAGATAAGTAGGCGGGGTCCAGTAACAGATTTAGTCCTTGGAGCTCCGAGCATTTATACAGTTGGAGATACATGTACCTTGCGAATGCTATCTTGGAATAAAAACAAATCAATAAAAGTGGCACGAGCTGCCAAAATGTTGATATTTTGACGTTGAAACAGAATGTTGAAATTATCGGCTATTTTTCTCAAGACTTAAAATTCAGAAGCGTTTTAGTGCTTCTAGTCTCCAAAATGTTCGATAAAGTATTGTTTTGAACTAACCGTGGCTTAGAATGAATGAATGGTCGTCCCGGTTATTTAAATTTTGTTTACTTTCGAACACGTTTTCGGTTCGTACACACCACATACTGTATGGATTTTCCTCATTCCAACGCCAATCATTTATTTTTTATATGACCTTCAAAGCCTCTTACTGTCGTGACGATCAGAAATTATGAAAAAAAAGGGAATTTTGGCAGCCCATGCCACTTTAATAGACACAAGACGAGAGGTAATAGATGATAACTACTTATGACAATTCTTTTAATTCACAACGTATCAGCACAGGTGTCGTTTCATAGTCGTTACTTTATAACGGCACTAGTAGGGAATATATGCTGAATTAATTAATCGGTGCTCGTTAAGTATGGTGCAAGTTGTCATGATTGTGGATCGGTAATAGGCCTAGATATCGGAACTCGTACACGTTTCACGCAATTCTAAACAAGAAAGCAAATAAAGCGACTGTACATTATATTAGAAGTTTTGTATTTAATAATCAGATCAAAAATAAACGTAGAAAGGAATTTAGTTCTGTGAAACAACATGGGAGATAGGATAAAGTCCATATTTTTTCTTAGCAAATCGAGATTTCCTGGTCCATCCGTAAGCCAGATCCTCAGTATTAGCAGCAAGTTTCTGTTTAATTTTCATCCCGGGTTTGAGGTTCAAGTGTCCTTTTTTGTCTGTCAGGTATTCTCTCACAACGGTGACGTATACATCCTGTGCCTTGGCCAGATTATTGATGTCATCACCACTGGCATCGTCTTCGTCGATGTCTATTTCCATTGATATTTCATGGATGTCTTGTATATTGCTCTGTGTATTTGGAACAGCTGTTTTCTTACCATCGGTGTCTTCATTGATGAGCCAGGCGGACACTGGACTGTCTTTTGGTTTGAGAGACAACGCTGTGAAGATGCCGTAGTCAACATGTCTGTTGTCGTCACAGGATGGAAGGCCGGGTTCTGTACTTACGGAACTCTTTCCAGCTTTGATGCCAAAGAGGCTCTGTTTCTTGAAAGTATTCAATGAACTTACTAAGCTGTTTGTGGAAACGATTGCCTGTTTTGATTCGGAAGCAAAATATTTCTCTGGCATCCCTGATTCCATTTCTGTTATCAAGGAGAGTGTCAATTTGGCAGTTTTAAGAACTTTTAGTTTTTCTTGTTTATTTAGATCGGTTTTCTCAGCCATTTTCTGCGCTAGACGAACCATGTGAATTGTCTCTTTGACCAAACGGCGTTCAAGTTTTCCTAACTGTAGAATCTCCTTCTCGGTGGAAAAATCCTCAACTTTTTGCATTACCTGAGAACCGTTCAATGGCGTCTGTCCATTTAAACATTCCCCTCTTCCAAGCTTCTGTATTTTTCCTTCCAACTTTTGTATACCCCTCAGATGGTCTTTGAGAAGAGTTTCAAATGAGTTCGTGAGTGTGTCTTGAAGCTTGGTGAATACGAAACTCCCTTCGGAGGCACTGGTTAATTTCTCCAATAATCTTTCAGTTCTGTTAGAAACAAGTTCGTCTTCATCTCTGATTCCTCGGAATTCGACGATGGACTGTATTGTAGAAAATACTTTCTCAGTCCGTTTTCCGTAGAACAAATGAAGGAGAGATTGTCGTATGGCTCTGTAACAAGCTATTGTCTGAAGGATAAAATCCTCTGTCAGGCGTTTTCTCTCCGACTCTATGAAGTCATTCCGCTCCGTCTTCGCAAATGGGGTGGGCGCAACTTTTTTCGAAGTAGATGGCATCTTAGAAAAGAATGTGCATTCGTGATAAGGATTCCTATTCACGATTTGCCAGTAACTAACGTCAACGTATCTAAGGATGGTTTGTGACGTTTATTTTATATTTTTTTTTTTTCAATTTAGTATGCAGAACATTCATACAGAACAGTGCATAGTATAACTATAAAAGATATTAGAACATAATGATATACACAACATAAAAGAAATATGTGCCCGGCATAATAGGAAACATATCCAAAAAGAACATTATATTCAATATAAAGCATGCATGCTGCTCTCGACTCCATATAAAATATATACAGTAATATTTAGAGATCCTTTAAATGTATTATTTTTGTTTTTTTCTTAATTCAAAACAGGCATACACAAAGAAACATATTGAGCTACATGTAGGCTTGTGATTATTTGTTAGTAAGATTTTTAATTTCCTATCGTCAGATAAAACACCTAAATCATAAAATGGATAAATCTCATTGTACAGATTGATTCTCAGGGTACTATAAAGTGGACAATGCAAAAGGAAATGGCTTTCATCTTCAACAGTATTTAAATTACAATAACGACAAAGACGATCCTCTCTTTGAATATAAGGTTTTTTATGTCTGTCAGTCTCGATGCGAAGACCGTGGTTGCTGATTCTGAGCCTACAAAATGCTTGTCGGTGTTTCCAGCTTCTACAATAGTTTAGATAGGGCTCGAAGTCAAGGTTTTCTTTAAAGCTAAGATATGTTGTCAATTTAGAAGATGGGTTTTGTTTGATGCTGTTTACATATAGATTAAGAAAGTGGTTCAAAATATTAGGTATGGCATGGTCTGATACAATACCAGAGGATTGTTGCCAATAATGCCACACATTAACCTCTTTACTTAAGGTTTGGAATTGCTGGAGCCAGCAACGACTTCCGCGGCGTAACATAGTTAAGTTACACATATAGGCATCGTAAAGCAGTCGCTCAGGGCATACGGTGCTCAATCGCGAGGAATATTTCATTAAATTGATTAAAGTGTAGTATGCTAATGGTAAACTACCAAGTTCAGCACGCACGGCCCAATTTGACGCATATTTACCTGCGCCTAAAACATATCTACAGTACTTCGTGTGGACTTGCTCAATTGCAAGACTATCAAATTTTCTGATGGAACGGAGGCTACTGCCCCAAATTTCGCTCCCATACATAATTATTGGCTTAATAGTTGAATTGAAGAGTTTCATGCACATTGCCGGGGACGGATTATGCTTGAAGACGGATTTATATAAACTATGTACAGACTTCAAACTCTTATTCTTTAGATCGGTCAAGGCTTCAACGAAATTTCCACGATCATCCAAAAGTATGCCTAAGTATTTATAAGCACGCGTGATTTCAAGCGATTCATTGCCTAGTAAAAAACGACAAGAGTGTAGTCGCTTACAAAATATTTATTTTATGACGTATTGTATCGATTATAGGATTGTGACGTCTTAGGCATCCCACTTAGGTATTGTGCCGCTATAACGTCATAGCGGTACCGAGGCATCATTGAGGGTTTTTTCTTGATAGGAAATATCTATATACACTTGACGAAGACACCGGTACAGGTGTCGAAAGCTCGTGTTGTTCAAAACAACTTACTACGTGGTGATGTCTTAATTTTTTTTATATTTTTTTATCATTATATACAAGCATGTAACGACCGTATGAAACTCCTGTTAAACGTGGGTTCTATTTTAACAAAAAATAATTAAGGAGTCACTCCAAAGTAAATTTGTCTGAACAACCCGAGCTTAGGACACATGTGTTAAACGGTTTCTCAAAAATAGGCTTTTCATAAAGTTCCTTTCCTTAGATTGTGGTATTTCACTATCTGGACATACTAGTTAAATTATTATTGTAAAAAGTCAGCAGAAAAACGTAATATATGAAATCATTTTGAACATTTAGAGATAAAATGTCAAGTTGAGAGAGCATTCAAACATGGCTGACAAATTACGCTTATAGGCCGGTGGCTGTAACTTGAAAAGCCGCTATAAATAGGGTTCCGCAGCCGATCTCTGGAATATACTTTTTTTTTATTTTTATATTCCTTAGGACATACTTTAGCCCCCCAAAAAGTTCGTCCATTCCAAACCCCGGCGTTTTCGCAAAAAAGCTATGTAAAAGAAACACTTCCCCGCGTATTGTGGCCATAGGCACACGGAGTGCTCTCCCCTTACCCCTCTATCTGATACATACAATCTAAACAGAGAAGTTAATCTTCGCATGCGAGACTTAGTTCTGAAGCGAAGGGGAGGTAAGCATGTGGGCACGATTGTGATACATATAATATGGACGGGTAAAGGGAGAGCTTTCCGTGTGTCTGTGGAATTTTTTATTAAGCGTTTTTATTAATGGTTTTATTAAGCGGACTACAGCAGCATCACAGTTTTCCCACCTCGTTGATTCTTTCTTTTTGACAATTGGATGCGGAAAACGGAAGTGTTTCGCAACACACACATGGGCCCGGAATACACATTTTGACTATAACTTCGCTCCATGCAGTATCAGTAAAGCCCCAGTCACACTTAGGCGATATTGATTACGACTAGCGGCGAGTAGGACCGTCGTATGTAATTCACAATGACATTCGCTATGGTTCGTAAGTGGTCGCGAAGAGTCGCCATGCTTCGCCTCGGAGCGACGAATTTTTTTAAATGTTCAAAAATTTCGTAAACTTTTACGAATTTGCAAACCTTCGTATTGGATCGCGAGTGAGTCGTAACATGTCGTAAATAACTCGCATATACATCGCCGGCTTCGTATGACCTCGTATCCTTTTCGTGACCAGTCGCCATGCGCGACCTTTTACGAAAGTCGACGACACTTTTACGATTGTTTTACAATTGCTTTACGACTCTGTTACGCACGGTTGATATGTTTCGCATTTTTCGCTTGCGATGATTTACGAATCTGGGAAATGTTTCGTAATCACGTTACGACAGGTACGCGAACTTTTTGCGAACATTTGCGACTGTTTCACCATTAACTTACCACTACTTTACAACTTTAACGTTTTTTTCTTTCTGTCCACTATATAATATATAAAGTCATGTTAGTGAAGTTAGCTCCCGGTTCACAGTTCACGGTTCGATATTCAGTTTTGATTGATTGATTGATTGATTGATTGATTGTTTGGTGTTTTACGCCGCGCTCAAGATTATTTCACTTATATGGCGGCGTTGCCAGTTTTATTGTGGGAGGAAACCGGGCTCTGTGCCCGGAGGAAACCCACGACCTTCCGCTGTTAACTGGCAACCATCCTACATAGGTCGTTCGAGTGAAAACCCAGTCCGAAAATTTTCCAATTTTTGGACTGAGTGGGATTCGAACCCGCGACCCATTGGTAGAAGGCTGTTCGGATTGAGCGTCCAACGCTCTACCTACTGACCCACCGAGGCCCCTCGATATTCAGTTTTGAAGTTAGCCCCCTGGAATGTGAAATGTGAACTGGGAGCTAACTTCACTTACATCCGAAGTTTCAGAGTGTGACATACTCTGAAACTTCGGTGATTTACGTACGCGAAATACCAAAGCCGACCGGTAGCGAGCGAAGATAGTCGAAGTGTGTTCCGACTGTAATTGGCATTGTGGTGTATAAAGTGATGACATAAGAACTAATATAAATTCATAGATATATTCCAAACGTTGAAGGTCGATGGCAGTGTGGACGGCCCTTAGTAAGATCACCATACAGAGTTAGGCTTGCAATCCGAGACTAAGGCGCCAATTTACGAATGGTATAAACTATAAAGTATGAGTTTTTCTGTGGGTTTAGCCAGGGTACGCGTAAAGTGGCGATATCTTACGAATATGAAGTCGCCAAAGTTATAATGCATTGTTTGTATTGAGGCTACAAGAGGCGAGTTTAACACCAGACTTTATTGGGGTTGTTGTAGCCCTCGGTTTCCTACAAGCATGATCACAGGTGGTGGACCGCAGCACTCGGAACATCCTTCGGCTATCATCGCTCGCTACCGGTCGGCTTTGACACGCCTCGAATGGTCTGCGCTTTTTATAGGGCCTACGGTAAATCACTGTATTCTTGGGCTGAATAAAAATGGCGTGGAAAGTAAATATCAAAATCAAAAGATATTTGTTTATATATTATATTTAGCCGGGTAAAGCACATGTTGTGTAACGCAAAGAAGAGACGCAGTTTCGGTACATTCCAGGAATCCTCCAATACTTAAATTATAAAACTGGTCGCGCCTGAAAGTTAACAAACAGAGTATTTCGGTCCCTTACATTATCACGAGGTCACTTTCGATGGACCCTGAAGAGGATATGGAATTTGTACGCTACACGGCTATCTTTTTGGTCGCCACATTCAAAAGTTATCAGAGTGGGACCGCAGGTTTGAGTCATACTCGAAATTTTTTAAACGGCATATAGCACGTTGTCCTAATTATGTAACAGTGGTAGGCATTAACATAAAGCCTTGAATCTTCAATCCGTTAAAATGTCATGAATGTAAGATTTTACTTATTCAGGTAAACAAATGTACAAATACATATTGCCTTTTGAAAGGGTAAGATAGAGGCAGGAAGAAATGTTAGTTTTTCCACTCGATAGGTGTGCTTATTGAAATGAAACAAATTAATTGAACTGGCATTGACGAATTGATTATACTATGTGTTTAATGTCGTAAAAACTCGCTTGGATTGGAAACAAGAAAACGGGTTATTGGGAAGGAAAACGTCAACAGATCAGGGGGCCGTTTCACGAAGCCGTCGCAAAGTGCGATCAATCGCAGTTGCCATGACGTCGTATCTCTTCCCTTTGGTATCCAGTGGCAACTATGCGTCATTTGCGATGCGAGAGCTTTGTGAAACGAGCCTCAGGTCATCTCATCATTTGGTTTAAACCGGATAAATGAAGAAGCGCTTATATGAGTTTGTGCCAAATTCTTGTTACTAAAATAGACCAAAAAATCGGGCAACATGGTTGGCTGAAAGTTATGTAGGAGAGGTACGTCTACCCGAATGTGATGGGAGCAATTAACCTCATTCTTGTGTTATGTGAATAAGGTCACGTCCAAGGTGACATGGAGGTTAAAGTTGAACTAGCTGAGGTTTAAACAAAATACGAGACAAGTCTGTTTTATTTAAAGGTATATTTGTCTTTGTTGATCAAAGATCTAGATTGCTTTTAATTTTCCATTGAACAAAATTCACTGAAACAATGGTTATGAATGCTATTGTATTTATGAACACTATATAGTCTATTACGGATGTGATCGAAAGGCTGTCAGCGATAAGGCGGCATATATCGGTAATCAAGTTATTTGCTTAATTTTTGAAATTCAAAACATTTTTCTCGTTAGAGTATCGTTGTAACGCTCTCTTCCAACGATACTCTAACGAGAAAAATGTTTTGAATTTCAAATAATGAGCGTAGTTCTATGACGTTAATGGTTCTTATACTAACGTAATCATTTCTATCCATGATGTTTTCTAATCCAATCAACAAACTAATTATTCTTTTATGATGTTCACAATTCTACGATAATTCTAATCATCTGTATTTATAACCTGTTGATATTTTAATTTTCATTAGCTTGAAAACGACCCTAGAAGCTGGGTCGAAACGTCGCGACTACATGTATATATGTATTGTATATATATAATAAGAAGTTGTCTTACAGTTGTCTTACCATACGAAAGATGTTTTGTGGTAATCAAGTTGTTTTATCGATTAATCAAGTTTTTATGGGGTAATCAAGAGTTTCTTCGGGTCAATGTAAGCAAACGAACAGACAAAATATCTAAGGGCAGAGGTGTCAGCTTACATGTTTTTCAGTGTTGGCAATGAAACACCGAGCAAAATGTTCAGGGGCCGGTTGCACAAAGGTGTATTAAGCTTAATAAGTCTGACTTATCTTGGCGACTTCGCAGTCAAATTCCTTTGTTACGCGATGTATTTAAGCCAATACAGCTTTGTGCAACCGGGCCCAGGTGAACGTTGACTAGTCTAGCTGACGAGGATAGGTATAGAGAATGTCCTCAAAGCTGTTAAAAACTCGGAGAATAATTTGACCAATATACTTTCATACGGTAATTTTGTCCTAATGAGTCATTTAAAGTGGCATGAGCTGCCAAAATGTTGATATTTTGACGTTAAAACAGAATGTTGAAATTATTGGCGATTTTTCTCAAGACGTATAATTCAGAAGCTTTTTAGTACTTCTGGTCTCGAAAATGTACGATAAAGTATTGTTTTGAACTAACTATGGCTTAGAATCAATGAATGGTTTTTGTTTACTTTTCGAACACGTTTTCGGTTCGTACAGGCCACATACTGTATGGATTTCCTTCATTCCAACGCTAATGATTTAGTGTTTCAATGGCCTTCAAAGCCTCTTACTGTCGTGACGATCAGAAATTATGAAAAAAAGTGTGAATTTTGGCAGCTCTTGCCACTTTAAAGTAGCATAAGCTGACAAAATTAAAACTTTTTTTATAAAGTGCAATGGTAAAGAAAAGTTGAGCGTTTGAAGTACCTTGTAAAACTAAAGGATTGCCTTTGACAAAAGCCGGTAAAGCTACCACCGGTACGTTCAGAAAATGTGTGCTAATAACGGATACATTTAAAACAGACGGGATGCTTGAGTGCATTTTGTTTTACGTGTTTTTGTTTTGGTGTTGCAACTTGTGGTTTGATTATATCAAGCGACTATTATTTGTTTTCTTTCCGTGTTCTATTTACATTACTTATTTCGTTTCACTGCCTCTGTTTAGGAATTTTTGGAGGTGTGTTCGAAGGTATGGCATTTGATTGGTTGCCGCCAATGATGACGTCAAAGTAGATAGGATTATTTGCCTTTTTACCGATTGTGTGTGTGTTTGTTTTTTAAGCCTTTATTTCGTCTGTCTTTTTTCTGTTTGGCGTCCTTTCCTAATTATTGCAGTATATTATTAAAATAAAGTGTGAAAATACATTCCTACTTAAATTGCTTATCCAAACGTGGTCATGCTACATAAGTATTCCATCCCATTATCCAATGTCAGGGTACCCGGAATTATTACACACTTAATCTTCCATTGCAGCCGCCCGTGTCGGCCCCGTCTTTTCCAGGCCTATGTTTACTATAGAGGCAATGTGCTTAATACATCGTATATTAAAGTGGCATGAGCTGCCAAAATGTTGATATTTTGACGTAAAAACTGAATGTTGAAATTATCGGCTATTTTTCTAAAGACGTATAATTTAGAAGCTTTTCAGTGCTTCTAGTCTCGAGAATGCACGATAAAGTATTGTTTTGGACTAACTTTGGCTTAGAATGAATGAATGGTCGTCCCGGTTATTTAAATTTTGTTTACTTTTCGAACACTATTTCGGTTTGTATAGGCCGCATACTGTATAGATTTTCCTCATTCCAACGCCAATCATTAAGTTTTTCGATAACCTTCAAAGCCTCTTACTGTCGTGCTGATCAGAAATTATGAAAAAAGTATGAATTTTGGCAGCTCATGCCACTTTAAAAGAGTTGAATTCCAGAAAAATCAATATATACCAGATACAATTTGATGTTTTCCAGGCTATATTGATATACCTTAGTGAATTAATTGATGGCGATAGGTTACCTATAGCCTTGTATTTTAGTTTAAGTATAGGCCTAGAGAAATGAGAGCGTGTCGCTCTGAAAAGGTGGATGATGCATTGGCTTCCCAACCAGTACAGACCGGTTAGATCCAAAAATTGGCATAGGCCCGTACTAACATTGTGAGATTGAATCTTGAATAAGTATGGGAAGGATCTATTGATGTTGAATAGGGGGGCTGTAGGTTATTGTGCAATTTTATTATCATAAAATCGCTATAGTTCTCCGTAATGTCCCAGTCATAGGTTTATGGGAATAACCTAATTTTAACTTTAGGTGACTTTTTTTATCCGTATATTTCATTTACAGCCGTTATGTGAATGGCATTTTTTTTTCGTTTTAACCTATATTCTATACCGAGAATTAGAGTACGTAACGGGTAGAAGCCTAGTTTACATGACCGCATTTCAACCCTTGTGCGTTTATTTAGACCAACATAGACTATATAAACAGACATATGCCGTACGCGACGCTAATACAACATATCGATTTTCGGCGTGTAGACCTCAACGTTATAATACGAGTGTGAATTATTCTATACACATGCTGCTGTTCTGAAATACGTTTGGATGAAGTAAGAATTTTAATTGTATATTCATTATAATCTTGAGTGCGGCGTAAAACATCGATCAACCAACCAACTATATTCATTATTTGTTGAAACTCGACTTGGACTAGGGGGAGTTGGTTAGAAACATGGCTCAATTTGTGTATTCTTTCAAAGATGACAAACACAACCTATCATTTACTTCTGATAAGGGAGAGACGGCTTTTCTGTCCGGGTTTCTACGAGGATTTCCAAAAGGCAGCCCTGTGTTACCCGATAAACCAGTGTGTTGTGTTTCGGAAGGATCACAGTCCATAACATTTGGTAACTTGGCTCAATTAACTATTTCCAAACAGACTACCTGTGACGTCAAAGAGTCGGAATGCTTTCGGTTCTCATTCAAATCTTTAAGTCCCGGCTATTATCCAGAAATCGACCTTGACCTGGAACCCTCCGTCGTCCACTGGTATGGGGGTTCGGAACTCTTCACACAACAGTGGCCGATGAAGAATATATTCTTACCTGAGGCACCTTATTTATCCACGGACTACGTAATTCGGGATAAAGACAACCGTGTGTCCGGGCCTGTCCTAGAGAGGTACTGGATCAATTCTAGAGGCGTGGGCATCTACGTGGACCCTAATGTACCATTACACGTCAGCTGGGACAGTACGTATGAAGGTCGGTTCAGGGTAAAAGCAAAGTTTGAAAATTCTCAGTATGCATCTGTGGAGCATCCAGATGACTTTTTACCGACATTGGACATGTCTTTCTTTAAATCTTCCAACGTCAAAACTGTCCATCAGGCGATGTCAGCCGTTTGTTTTAAAAAGCCATTGGGTATGCCAGATGAGAGAATGATTAGTAGTCCTATTTGGTCAACGTGGGCAACATTTAAAACTGATATCGACCAAGACAAAGTTTTAACTTATGCCAGAGAAATCCAAAAGCATGGGTTTTCTCACAGTCAACTCGAACTCGATGACATGACATCCCGGTTTTATGGCGATCTAGATTTCAGTGACAAGAAATTCAAAGATCCCAAAAGTATGATATCGGAGTTGAAAAGTTTAGGATTCCGTGTGACTGTTTGGGTGACACCATTCGCCAATCTGGACTCCGAGGCTTTTAAAGAAGGCGTTGCTAAGGGATACTTTATAATGGATCCACGGGGTGAAGTCCCTGCTCTGGTCAAATGGTGGCAGGGTATCGGGGCTATCGTAGACTTAACAAACCCGGCAGCAACGGAATGGTATTCCAACAGGTTACGGAAGCTGCAAACAGACTACGGAGTAGACTCCTTTAAATTTGATGCCGGAGAAATCGGTTATCTACCGTTGAATTTCAAAACTCATAGGCCAATGAAAGCTCCAGGTGAATATACAACCCTGTACAACAAACTGATTCACAGCTTTGGTGGGATGGTAGAAATGCGATCAACATTTATGTCACAAGAATATGCCAACTTTGTTCGAGTTATAGACAAAGATTCCTGTTGGGGTTATGGCAATGGGTTGCAATCTTTGATCCCATCAGTTCTAACCATAGGACTTCTAGGTTACCCGTACGTCTTACCCGATATGATCGGGGGAAACGCCTACGGGGAACACGGAGAATTTTTGGAAACTGTCCTACCAGACAGGGAACTATTTATTCGCTGGCTCGAAGTGACCGCCTATCTACCCTCCATGCAGTTCTCTGTTGTTCCATGGCACTACGATGACGAGGTGGTCCAGATTGCCAAGAAGTTTGTGGAAATTCACGAAAAAGTTGTAACTTCGAGGTTATTGGAAGCTTTGAAAGAAGCTAATGCTAATGGTAAGTTATCTATCAGCATAACTGAACAATGTATTGTCTTGAGAGTGCGTTTCTGATTGTAGACGTTAAATCTTACTTACATAGTCAACGATCACAGAGTTGGCTTCCGTTATATTTAAAGGCATTAGGGACAAGTGCTCAAATGTTGATCGTTTGCTATTTTTCTTAAGAAGTACAATCCATAAGCCTTTTACCATTTGTCTCGATAATATACGTCCATGTAGTGATTTGAACCAGCTCAGGCCTGGAAAAAATAAACGCCCGTCGCGGTTATTTCAATTTTGTTTACTTTTGGGACACTATTTCTGTACCTATACAAGCCTCAGACTAAATGTTTTTTCCTCATTACAACGACAATCATTCAGGTTATCTTAAACCCTTTTTATTGTTGCGACAATCACTATAAACGAACAAAGTGTGAATTTTGTATACTCATGCTACTTGAATGACGTTAGTTTTAAATATACTCTTGACATGATTCAAACCCCTTAGGTAATGTAGCTTAACAACTTTAACATTGCATTGTATTCTTGGAAAACAATGTTGTGATTTTGTGGCTTTTTGTTCTAGGAACTCCTCTAATCCGTCCAATATGGTGGGAATCCCCCGAGGATGAAGATGCCCTACAGGTGGACTCCCAATTTATGGTAGGAGATAACCTACTGGTCGCACCTGTTGTTGAAGATGGGAGGCGGGAACGGAATGTTTATCTTCCTGCCGGAATGTGGATGGACGAAATAAACAATAGTGTATTGGACGGAGGGCGATGGTATCACAATTACCAAGTTAAACTTGAACAAGTAGCTACGTTTGTAAGACAGTAATGTGTAGAAATAGGTTTAACATTCATCATTCGTACGCCCAAGTCCCATTCTGTACCCTCCAAAGAACTATGTCACGTGTTTATACATTTATACAGACCCTTTTTATCGGATATAGGAGATTATTGGCCAATTTATATCATTAAAACTTTCTATACATTCTACGCTTTTTACTTGGCTGTTTGTGATAGCTTCGGACTATTTTTTTTATTTTCCAACTTTGAATAAAATTATTTGTTCTATATTCTTATACTGCATTGTTAGTAAACCATACTATACAGATTAGTTCTATGGGCTAGGTCAACCGTCATGGACACACTATAGGCAAATGTTACTGGCCGTCGATTCGCCGCAAAATATTGCAGCCGAATTCGCCGTGAAAGAGGGTGGATACACTAGGCAAGTTTTGTAGTGAATTTATCCCTTTTAAAACATATGCAATCACAGAAGAACGTAATTTGGATGAAGTATTTTGTTTCTGACGTCATACACACAACGTTTTGATTATAGTTGTTACGTAAATTCACCTCACCGCGATTCGCTGCAGTGGCCACAATAGGCCAATTTATTGTCCGCGATATAATTCGCCATGACAACGTCAATAATTTTTAAGTTCAGAGAATATACTCTGGCGGCTTTCACGCTAACCTGGCTGACCCGGACACACTAGAATGCGAATATACCGGCGAATGACTCATCGATTGATTGATGTTTTATGCCGCACTCAAGATTATTTCACTTATATGGCGGCGTTGCCAGGTTTAGTGGGGAAGGAAACCAGGCTCATTGCCCGGAGGAAACCCCCGACGCTCGGCAATTACCTGCCAACTCTTCCACATACAGCGACCGAGTGATAATGCACTATTTTAATTGAGCTAAGCGTGATTCGAACTCGGTCCATCGAAGGTCTGTGTAGGACTGAGGGACGATCACTCTATTATTTCCCACTGGATCGCCGAGGGCCCAATAACTCATCAAGGGCGTCAACCGGTTATAATAAGTGCGGGTGTGTGTGTGGGGGGGGGACAAGGACAAGGAGACAGCTATATTCTCTGGCAGTAATCACGATTGTGTGCATATTTACATTATCTTTGTTGTGTACGTTTGATTTTTTTCTCTTTTTAAGAGCAGAACAAAGTAGAATGTGTTTGGTGCGGCGCTCCAGATTGTTTTACTTACATAGTAGATCGAAAGTTCTTGAAAAAATCGCCTAGTGTGTCCACACCATTATGGGTATAGTGTGGGATATGTCACCCAATAAAGTTATGGGTCACCCGTATTTGATCGGTCGTTACCTAAAATTCGCTTTGACAGTGGTCACACTCAGCGAAAGAAGTATTGGACATGTCATAAATGACTATGGAGCCCTATTAGTGCCATGGGTGGAATTTTGACGTTTCCAGTGCATTTTTCCGCCTTTAACAGCATTTTGCACAAGTGCAAAATTGGTTTAGAGACGAGAGATTCTGCATGTCGATGAAAATCAAGCCATTATCATAAGAATCATGCCTTTAAAGTAGCATGAGCTGCCAAAATGTTGATATTTTGACGTTAAACCAGAATGTTGAAATTATTGCCTATTTTTCTCAAGACGTGTTATTCAGAAGCTTTTCAGTTCTTCTAGTCCCGAAAATGTACGATAAAGTATTGTTTTGAGCTAACTTTGGCTTAGAATGAATGAATGGTCGTCCCGGTTATTTAAATTTTGTTTACTTTTCGAACACGTTTTCGGTTCGCACAGGCACATACTGCATGTATGGATTTTCCTCATTCCAACGCCAATCATTTAGTTTTTCGATGGCCTTCAAAGCGTCTCACTGTTGTGACGATCATTTTGGCAGCTCATGCCACTTTAAATAAAACGATTTGCAGAGAAAGTCGAGAAACGCATGTAAACTGTCAAATCACAAGGAAAACATTTCCACCGCGGAGAAAACGTTTTAAATAGAACCTTTGAATCGCAGTGGGAACATTTCCGCCGCAGTGGGAACCTTTCCACCGCGCTGAAAAGTTTTCCACTGCGGAGAAAAGGTTCTCACCGCGATGAAAACGTTTCAACCGCGCTGGAAAGGTTCCCACCGCGGTGGATTAATCACGTGATGTCCAGAAATAATTTGAATTTCTATCGCGATAGGAACCTTTCCACCCGTGTGATTTGACAGTTTCCATGAATTTACTTTCTCTGCAAATCATTTTACTTAAAGTGGCAGGAGCTGCCAAATTTTACACTTTTTTCATAATCTCTGATCGTCACGACCGCAAGAGGCTTTGAAGGCCATCGAAAAACTAAATGATTGGCGTTGGAATGAGGAACCGAATGTACGAACCGAAAACGTATTCGAAATGTAAACAAAATTTAAATAACCGGGACGACCATTCATTCATTGTAAGCCAAAGTTAGATCAAAACAATACTTTATCGTACATTTTCGAGACAAGAAGCACTAAAAGGCTTCTGAATCATACGTCTTGAGAAAAATAGCCAATAATTTCAACATTCTGTTATAACGTCAAAATATCAACATTTTGTCAGCTCATGCCTCCGTGGCTCAGTAGGTAGAGCGTTGGACGCTCAATCCAAACAGCCTTCCACCAATGGGTCGCGGGTTCGAATCCCACTTAGTCCAAAAATTGGAAAATTTTCCGACTGGGTTTTCACTCGAACGACCTATGTGGGATGGTTGCCAGTTACCAACGGAAGGTCGTGGGTTTTCTCCGGGCACAGAGCCCGGTTTCCTCCCACAATAAAACTGGCAACGCCGCCATATAAGTGAAATAATCTTGAGCGCGGCGTAAAACACCGAACAATCAATCAATCTGTTTTTTTTAAATAGTGCCAAGCGTGTAAACTCAACATGCATGCCTAATCAGGCCTAATTATGTTTCTGTGAACGCTGTGTTCCAGACCATAAAACTTTATAAATATTTTGAATAAATGCATCAAGGCCATTCTGTAAAAAAACACATATAGTTATGTAGCCTATACAGTAAAACCTTTTGACGTGTTGAAATATATAGTGCATGGGAGTGCGTCTTGTAGCCCTGAGGGATGAATATATTCATGTGATTTTTATTAGATTGTTTCCTGCCAATGTCATGTAAACGTTTTACTGTAAAACGTTTCGTTTTATAAATACACAGGATATTAAAGGCACACTTGCCGCCGTAGCCTGTTTAAATTTGCTAAGAAAACCAATTTACACGAGCTTACTACGACTAATACCACTAAACTTAAACATAGGACACATAAAACATGTCTAGTTAGCTTTAGAATGTAAAAATGGGGTGAAAAACAAACGAAGAATCGAAGCTTGATTACAACAACAACTATCAGTGTCGGTCAACTTTCGTGTTGGGTTACCCTCCTTTTAGGCCTTTGTATCTGTGGTTCACACTCAAACAATTATCAGCAGGCTTTTCCAGTCGCTGTTAACCGATCTTCAGCCTGTATTTCTCAGATAAATAGGCCTACCTAAAATTACACTGTGCCGTTAGTTCACTCACTCGACTGAAACATAAAATCGTCAATAGGGGGCAGCTTGGTTTGTTTACGTTCCGGGTACCTAACAATTCAAATTTTCATATTCAAATTAAAAATACAAAGTGACGTCCAAACTTTCAAATTTTGGTAAAAATAGAAAGTTCCTAACTTATATTGTCTGGGAAAAATACAGAAAACGATCTTTCTTTTTTAATGTAAACAATATTCCTGATTTTCGCGGCAAGTGTGCCTTTAAGCTAATTTAAAAAGTAAACCATTTGATTTATTGGTTATGTGTAACGGTATTATTTAAACGTCTGGTCGAATATCACAGAAACGTGTATTTGGTACCGCTGGAAAAGTAAAGCCCTTCTATATACATTGTACTATAAGTTGAAAATGTGTTTTCTTTTGGGGTTTTTTTTTGTGTCTCTTTTGCAAAAAAAAAAAACGTATTAAATGTGGCATGACCAAAATTCACACTTTTTGCATAATTTCTAATCGCCACGAAAGTAAGAGACCTTGAAGGCCATCGAAAAACTAAACGATTGACGATGGAATGAAGAAAATCCGTAAAGTCTACGGCCTATACGAACTCAAATAGAGTCCGATAAGTAAACAAAATTTAAATAACCGGGACGACAATTATTTCATTCTCAGCCAAAGTTGGTTCAAAACAATACTTTATCGTTCATTCTCGAGACTAGAAGCACTAAAAAGCCTCTGAATTAGGCTTATACGTCTTGAGAAAAATAGCCAATAATTTCAACATTCTGTTTTAACTTCAAAATATCAACATTTTGGCAGCTCATGTCACTTTAAGAAAAAGAGGTATCCAAATGTTTGAAGGTAGGTTACTTGTCAAATAAAGCGAGTTAAAATGACTTAGCCTAAATATACTTGTCCAGACAGCATTAGCCCTTTGTTATTTAACCTTGGCCTAACATGAAATCCAGGACGAAATATGTCCGTTCTAGATATATACATGTAGGTCTATAGGGCTGGTCGCTTTCCGTGAAACGTGTCTTTGACGAGCAACGTCTTTAGTTCAAATATGACAGGGTCGCAGTTTAGATATATATAAGGTAATTTGAAACTTAGTCAAAACTGGAACAGGTTAGTGACAAAACAACTGTTCATGAAGTGCTTCAAATCAAATAAAAACTCGATTCCGTCGGTTTTTAACATGAACCATTCACCAAGGGGTCGTACAAACAATCGAAAATAACCTGTTCCCGATTCTTTTTTAGTTCAACGCTTCTTCGGAGATATAGGCTATGTATATCTAAACCCCATGATCACCGTAGTTTATCATATTAGTGTAAAAAGGTGATAGATGGAAGTGATTCAGGTCTGGAAATTCAGATTCAGAAATGCTTTTGGATATATTATCCTTGGTCAACTGGGTTACATCTCTTGTACCATGGGGCCGACAGTTATCATCCATGGATAGTATATGTATATATTTATGATCACTAAGACACACGGAAAATCTTCTTGTCTAAAATAACCATGGAGACAAGTATAGTATATGTATATGTGGTCTGGTGACTTATGGGTGAATATCGAATGGAACGACAACTCGATACGTTCCTTATATGGCGAACTAAAATGTCCGTATTGGGCCTCCATATAGGATACAGACGTTTATGTTCCTGCTCATGGCTACTCCGGCTAATCAATCAAATAAAGAAAATACTATTTGTTCATCTTTTAAATCGCCTCAATTTGCGAAGTTATTTCATGCGTTGACAAACACGTCAATGTCACCAAACAAGCTAAGAAAATATACTAGGAGTAGATAGCTATATGAGAGAACGGCGCCACTTGTGACGTCATACGAGGTGGCAACATCTGCACCTGACGACCCCACATTTATAACATTATAGGAGAGTTCTAAAACAGCCCTGACCCCCATACCTACAACATTATGGCCTAAAATAGATTAAACGAGTGGTAAGGAAAAGGCTAGAGCGTATTTAGGTCACTGACACCAGCCAGGCGTGACAATAAAACAACCCGAGACGGGCCCGGCTATTGGTCGCGCTTGACTACACATCTAATTAAAATCTCCTAACAACGTGAGACAATGGCTTGAACTGTGAGGTCGAGGTCAATAACTAGCACAACTAATTAAAATCTTAGCTCTCGGTCATTGGTCACGGTTCGCCGCATGTCTAATTATAATCTAAACTCGCGGCTACCAATATTAAAGCACATGTGCGCCTATTCTTAAAAAAATATGCTGAATAATACACTCCCAACCTCGGGGACCTGTTCGTCAGATGGACGGAAAAAATATGCTTAGTAATGCAATACTGGTCTAAAGGACCAATTAAACCGACTGACACTGGTGATAGACAATATATAATAAACGAATGTATAAATAACCTTGGACTGTATTAACTCAACGTATAGATCATATCGGTAAGTATGTGTACATCAGTTAGCTGGCGGATATTGTTTCGCGCTCCACTGCACATCTCATTAAAATCTTAGCTCTCGGTTATTGGTCACGGTTCGCCGCATGTCTTATTAAAATCTAAGCTCGCGGCTATCGGTTCACTACGGTACACATGTCATTAAGAGTAGAATCTAAGTTATTTATTAAATTATCTCAGTGGCATTGCATATCAAAAATATACTACGTATAATACTTAAGTCTTAACCACTGGTCATCAACCCGGAAGTCACCGGAAGTTACCCGGAAGTGAACAGGAAGTGACCGGAAGTGAACCGGAAGTGTACCGGAAGTGACTGGAAGTAACCTGAAGTGAACCGGAAGTGACCCGGAAATGACCGGAAATAACCCGGAAGTCACCGGAAGTGGACCGGATGTAACCGGAAGTGACCGGAAGTCACGGGAAGTGGACCGGAAGTAACCGGAAGTGTACCGGAAGTGACCGGAAATAGACCGGAAGTGACCGGAAATAATCCGGAAGTGGTCGGAAGTAACCGGAAGTGACCGGAAATAACCTGAAGTGAACCGGAAATAGACCGCAAGTGTCTGGAAATATTCCGTAAGTGGCCGGAATTGAACCGGAAGTGACCGGAAATAATCCGGAAGCGGCCGGAACTAACCGGAAGTGACCGGAAATAACCTGAAGTGGACCGAAAGTGACCGGAAATAGACCGGAAGTGGTCGGAAGTGAACCGGAAGTGAACCGAAAGTAACCGGAAATGAACCGGAAGTAGCCGGAAGTGACCGGAAATATTCCGTAAGTGGCCGGAAGTGACCGGAAATAATCCGGAAGCGGCCGGAACTAACCGGAAGTGACCGGAAATAACCTGAAGTGGACCGGAAGTGACCGTAAATAGGCCGGAAATGGACCGGAAGTGACCGGAATTGAACCGGAAATAACCAGAAGTGAAGTGATTGAGCCAAAAATAAGTTCCAAGCCCGGAAGTAGCCAAATTCTAACCGAATTCGGTCGTGTTACATATCAAAGTAAAGGCTGTAAAGATGTCTGCAAGACTTACTATAGCTCGTGGTTTTCTCAATTCTGGTTTTACACAAATCGATTGAAACGTTCAAATCTAGCATTAGTCGGAGAGCTTAGGGACTAACGCCATTCACCTTTAAACGGTCCGACTTCGAACCGGAAGGGACGTTATCGAACCGGAAGTCGTCCGTAATTTCGTTACTTTTTGTTTTAGAGCTTAGGGACTAACGCCATTCACCTTTAAACGGGCCGACCTCGAACCGGAAGTGACGTCATCGAACCGGTAGTTGTCCGTAATTTCGTTATTTTTTTTGTCCCACAGCCTAGGTACTAACGCCATTCAATCCGTTACGACATCATATCCGCTATTGTGCGGCGTAAAACACCAAACAATCAATGACTCTAAGCAGTCGTCCTACATCAGGCGTTTTTCACCCCAGAACTGTATTGTGAAAGTCTCAACCAATGCCTTAACATAAAGAAACATAAGACATCGTTCGTTCTGATGAACATTTTATTATCTTCATGGTGAACATTCTTCAAGTACATCGTTTCCGGTTTTCGTAAGGGTATTCGTCCGGTAAAACCTTATCAAATAACATATAGCGTATTTTGATCGCGTTCGCTAATGCCTCGTCAATAGGTAGACCAATTACTCCGCGTAAAAAATCCCTAGTTTTCACAATTTCTCGGTGAAGCGGGTCTCCCATTAAATGCATCCAAATAGTGTTGTACTGTCCGTATATAGTCATCAAGGTTTTCTTTATTTCCGGCCTGCGCCGTCGGTATTCCTCCTGCAAACTGCAGCCGTCAACAGACATATGAGTTTGAATAGCTTCCTTCACAATGTCGTCCCATACGTCGGAAACTGTATCAGCCATACCGCTAGCGGGCGTAATGATCCTCGTTAGAAAAACTTTACGGTCATCTTCTAAAGTATTTTCATCCGAGGGATGCCCTCCATAAACAGTCATCTCAGTATTCTGCGAATCGGTTTTGTGTTTATTGAAAACGTGCCGCTTCATGTCATGTCGGCGACTAAAAGTCTTGTTACAAACGTGACAATTGAATCTCATTTTGTTTCACCCACTGTGGAATATAATTTATAGCGCTATTTCAGCGGTCGGTCTAATCCAATGTGAAGGACGCGCCGCCTTTTATACGCTTCTGTCTTGCCTTCAATTCCGACTTAGCCATTTCCACCGCTTGCTGTGCGTTAGATACGGCAATAATCCGCGGCAAATCCGCCTTTTCACGGTTGGGGAAGCTTTCGCGATAATAGGGCTCGACAGTTTTTCTTCGTTTAAAGGCTTGACTTTGTGGCGTACCACTTTTTCTGCGTTCCTGTCTGACCTCCGATCTGGTCATTTCCACCGCTTGTGCGGGAGACACCACATCTATCTGCGGTAAATCCGCATGGTCGGCGTCAATTTGCGGCGGATCCATCTTTTCACGGTCTGGAGAGCTTTCACGGCAATAGGGTTCCAGAGGGATGAGCGTGTTTCTGCTTCTGAATGCTTGGCCGAGGGGCGAGCCTCTCTTTCTCATTGCACCTTCGTTCATGGGTATTTTACCCTTTTCCATATTGCGGTAAAAACGCCCCAATTTATCCACGTTCGACATGTTTAAACGTTACAGACACCGTCTGCGTAAGGAGTGTTGTCGAAGTACGATGATAGCTCGTTATATAAAGCTTTATGATACGCGCCCGCTAAACGCCAGAAGCGACCGTTAACGCAGCTAATTGTGAGTGAATGATAATATTGTTTTACGTTAAGGCTGCGTTAACGGTCGCTTCTAGCGTTCAGCGGGCGCGTATCATAAAGCTTTATATAACGAGCTATCATCGTACTTCGACAACACTCCTTACGCAGACGGTGTCTGTAACGTTTAAACATGTCGAACGTGGATAAATTGGTGCGTTTTTACCGCAATATGGAAAAGGGTAAAATACCCATGAACGAAGGTGCAATGAGAAAGAGAGGCTCGCCCCTCCGCCAAGCATTCAGAAGCAGAAACACGCTCATCCCTCTGGAACCCTATTGCCGTGAAAGCTCTCCAGACCGTGAAAAGATGGATCCGCCGCAAATTGACGCCGACCATGCGGATTTACCGCAGATAGATGTGGTGTCTCCCGCACAAGCGGTGGAAATGACCAGATCGGAGGTCAGACAGGAACGCAGAAAAAGTGGTACGCCACAAAGTCAAGCCTTTAAACGAAGAAAAACTGTCGAGCCCTATTATCGCGAAAGCTTCCCCAACCGTGAAAAGGCGGATTTGCCGCGGATTATTGCCGTATCTAACGCACAGCAAGCGGTGGAAATGGCTAAGTCGGAATTGAAGGCAAGACAGAAGCGTATAAAAGGCGGCGCGTCCTTCACATTGGATTAGACCGACCGCTGAAATAGCGCTATAAATTATATTCCACAGTGGGTGAAACAAAATGAGATTCAATTGTCACGTTTGTAACAAGACTTTTAGTCGCCGACATGACATGAAGCGGCACGTTTTCAATAAACACAAAACCGATTCTCAGAATACTGAGATGACCGTTTATGGAGGGCATCCCTCGGATGAAAATACTTTAGAAGATGACCGTAAAGTTTTTCTAACGAGTATCATTACGCCCGCTAGCGGTATGGCTGATACAGTTTCCGACGTATGGGACGACATTGTGAAGGAAGCTATTCAAACTCATATGTCTGTTGACGGCTGCAGTTTGCAGGAGGAATACCGACGGCGCAGGCCGGAAATAAAGAAAACCTTGATGACTATATACGGACAGTACAACACTATTTGGATGCATTTAATGGGAGACCCGCTTCACCGAGAAATTGTGAAAACTAGGGATTTTTTACGCGGAGTAATTGGCCTACCGATTGACGAGGCATTAGCGAACGCGATCAAAATACGCTATATGTTATTTGATAAGGTTTTACCGGACGAATACCCTTACGAAAACCGGAAACGATGTACTTGAAGAATGTTCACCATGAAGATAATAAAATGTTCATCAGAACGAACGATGTCTTATGTTTCTTTATGTTAAGGCATTGGTTGAGACTTTCTCAATACAGTTCTGGGGTGAAAAACGCCTGATGTAGGACGACTGCTTAGAGTCATTGATTGTTTGGTGTTTTACGCCGCACAATAGCGGATTTGACGTCGTAACGGATTGAATGGCGTTAGTACCTAGGCTGTGGGACAAAACAAATAACGAAATTACGGACAACTACCGGTTCGATGACGTCACTTCCGGTTCGAGGTCGGCCCGTTTAAAGGTGAATGGCGTTAGTCCCTAAGCTCTAAAACAAAAAATAACGAAATTATGGACGACTTCCGGTTCGATAACGTCCCTTCCGGTTCGAAGTCGGACCGTTTAAAGGTGAATGGCGTTAGTCCCTAAGCTCTCCGACTAATGCTAGATTTGAACGTTTCAATCGATTTGTGTAAAACCAGAATTGAGAAAACCACGAGCTATAGTAAGTCTTGCAGACATTTTTACACCCTCTGGGTCACTTCCGGTTCACTTCCGGTTACTTCCAGTCACTTCCGGTTCACTTCCGGTCACTTCCGGTTCACTTCCGGGTAACTTCCGGTGACTTCCGGCCGCTTCCGGATTATTTCCGGTCACTTCCGGTTCACTTCCGGCCACTTACGGAATATTTCCGGTCACTTCCGGCTACTTCTGGTTCATTTCCGGTTACTTCCAGTCACTTCCGGTTCACTTTCGGTTCACTTCCGACCACTTCCGGTCTATTTCCGGTCACTTCCGGTCCACTTCAGGTTATTTCCGGTCACTTCCGGTTAGTTCCGGCCGCTTCCGGATTATTTCCGGTCACTTCCGGTTCAATTCCGGCCACTTACGGAATATTTCCAGACACTTCCGGTCTATTTCCGGTTCACTTCAGGTTATTTCCGGTCACTTCCGGTTACTTCCGGCCACTTCCGGTCACTTCCGGTCTATTTCCGGTCACTTCCGGTACACTTCCGGTTACTTCCGGTCCACTTCCCGTGACTTCCGGGTTATTTCCGGTCACTTCCGGGTCACTTCCGGTTCACTTCAGGTTACTTCCAGTCACTTCCGGTACACTTCCGGTTACTTCCGGTCCACTTCCGGTAACTTCCGGGTTATTTCCGGTTACTTCCGGTCCACTTCCGGTGACTTTCGGGTTATTTCCAGTCACTTCCGGTCTATTTCCGGTCACTTCCGGTTCACTTCCGGTGACTTCCGGGTTATTTCCGGTCACTTCCGGTTCACTTCAGGTTATTTCCGCTCACTTCCGGTTACTTCCGGCCACTTCCGGATTATTTCCGGTCACTTCCGGTTACTTCCGATTCACTTCCGGTCCACTTCCGGTGACTTCCGGGTTATTTCCGGTCACTTCCGGTCCACTTCCGGTTGCTTCCGGTCCATTTACGGTGACTTCCGGGTTATTTCCAGTCACTTCCGGTCTATTTCCGGTCACTTCCGGTTACTTCCGGTCCACTTCCGGTGACTTCCGGGTTATTTCCAGTCACTTCCGGTCTATTTCCGGTCACTTTCGGTTCACTTCCGGTGACTTCCGGGTTATTTCCGGTTACTTCCGGGTTATTTTCGGTCACTTCCGGGTCACTTCCGGTTCACTTCAGGTTACTTCCGGTAACTTCCAGTCACTTCCGGTACACTTCCGGTTCACTTCCGGGTTGATGACCAGTGGTCAAGACTTAAGTATTATACGTAGTATATTTTTGATATGCAATGCCACTGAGATAATTTAATAAATAACTTAGATTCTACTCTTAATGACATGTGTACCGTAGTGAACCGATAGCCGCGAGCTTAGATTTTAATAAGACATGCGGCGAACCGTGACCAATAACCGAGAGCTAAGATTTTAATTAGTTGTGCAGTGGAGCGCGAAACAATATCCGCCAGCTAACTGATGCACACATACTTACCGATATGATCTATACGTTGAGGTAATACAGTCCAAGGTTATTTATACATTCCTTTATTATCTATTGTCTATCACCAGTGTCAGTCGGTTTAATTGGTCCTTTAGACCAGTAGTGCATTACTAAGCATATTTTTTCCGTGGGAGTGTATTATTCAGCATATTTTTTTAAGAATAGGCGCACATGTGCTTTAATATTGGTAGCCGCGAGTTTAGATTATAATTAGACATGCGGCGAACCGTGACCAATGACCGAGAGCTAAGATTTTAATTAGTTGTGCTAGTTATTGACCTCGACCTCACAGTTCAAGCCATTGTCTCACGTTGTTAGGAGATTTTAATTAGATGTGTAGTCAAGCGCGACCAATAGCCGGGCCCGTCTCGGGTTGTTTTATTGTCACGCCTGGCTGGTGTCAGTGACCTAAATACGCTCTAGCCTTTTCCTTACCACTCGTTTAATCTATTTTAGGCCATAATGTTGTAGGTATGGGGGTCAGGGCTGTTTTAGAACTCTCCTATAATGTTATAAATGTGGGGTCGTCAGGTGCAGATGTTGCCATCTCGTATGACGTCATAGGTGGCGCTGAACTGTCATTTTCCTATCTACTACTAGGCCTATTCTTTATCTCGAATAGCAACCTTTACTTGCTTGGAGGAGTCGCCAAGGTCGTCAAACTATAGCTCGAGATGTTAATTCTTCAACTTTGGCGTGGTTAGCAACCTTCGTGCTCTTCGCAACCCCACCAAGAACGCGAAGGTCGTGATTCGGGATTTTTAAAAAAAGGGTCTTTTTTTAGCGTGTTTTGGCGAGCTTGACTTGTTTGTCGACCTCGCCAAGGTGGAGAATGTTGCGATAGCAGTTTACCACTAACAAGATCGACAACACGGCTAAAAGCAATACATAAAACCAGAAATTTGTGTATGATAAAACTAAAACCCTAACAAAACCATCGATCGGGAGTTTCGATGGCTCGTTCAGTAGAGTGATAGTCTCTCACTGCGATCACCGGTTCGAATCCAACTCTTTTAGATCGAAAGAATTGAAAAAAAATGTATCGGTTTTTTGTTCCCCTCGGCGGGAATTTCCCCCTCATCTTCCACTAAACTTGGCACCGCCCCATGTAAGTGAGATAATCTTAAGTGGCATGAGCTGCCAAATATGACTTTCGTTGAAACAGAAGCTTTCCGATGATACCATAAGAAGTCATTACGGCTGATTTATCAGCAGCAAAACACCAAAAAGTAAATTCCTACATCCCGGCTGTTAGAATTTGTCCGTTATTAGCACACGTCTTCGACAGGCCTACTAACTTTCTGAAGATTTTTATTTCAGCGTCAATCCTTTAATTTATCAAAGTGCTTCGAACGCTGAACTTCTCTTGACAATCAGAATTTATGAAAATATGCAGAATTCTGGCCGCTCGTGCCCCTTAAAATATCAGTCATGCAAATTTATCGGATGGCCTTTCTTTGTCCCTCGGTGGCTCCGTGGGTCAGTAGGTGGAGCGTTGGATGCTCAATCCGAACAGCCTTCCACCAATTGGTCGCGGGTTTGAATCCCACTCAGTCCAAAAAAAAATTGGAAAATTTTCTGACCACGTTTTCACTCGAAGAAGCGACCTATGTGGGATGGTTGCCAGTTACCAACGGAAGCTCGTGGGTTTCCTCCGAGCATAGAGCCCGGTTTCTTCCCACAAAAAACTGGCAACGCACCATATAAGTGAAATAATCTTTAGCTCGGCGTAAAACACCAAACAATCAATCAATCGGTAGGTCTACTAACTTTCTGAATATTTTTATTTCAGCGTCAATCCTTTGGTTATTCAAAGTGCTTCGAACGTTGAACTTCACGTGACAAACAGAATTGATGAAAATATGCAGAATTCTGGCCGCTCGTGCCCCTTAAAACATCATGGGCCTGTTTCACAAAGCGGCGTAGATGTATTTTTTGCGTAATTTTCTTACTAACGTATCTCTACAGTATGGGTTGCTAAGGCATTTACGTAAAAACTTACGCTACACCGCTTTGTGAAACAGGGTCCAGACATACAAATTTATCGGAAGGCCTTTTTGTGTCCCTCGGGGCCTCCGTGGCTCAGTAGGTAGAGCGTTGGACGCTCAATCCGAACAGCCTTCCACCATTGGGTCGCGGGTTCGAATCACACTCAGTCCCAAAAAAAATGGAACATTTTCTGACTGGGTTTTCACTCAGCAACCACCTATGTGGAATGGTTGCCAGTTATCACCGGAAGGTCGTGGGTTTCCTCCGGACAAAGAGGCCGGTTTCTTCCCACAATAAAACTGGCAACGCCGCCATATAAGTGAAATAATCTTGAGCGCGGCGTAAAACACCAAACAATCAATCAATCATGGACAAAACAGGTGTACTGTTATCTAGGGCTTACAGACCATGGACAAAACAGGTGTACTGCTATCCAGGGTTTACAGGCCATGGACAAAACAGGTGTACTGTTATCCAGGGCCATGGACAAAACAGTTGTACTGTTATCCAGGGCTTACTACAGGTCATGGACAAAACAGGTGTACTGTTATCCAGGGCTTACAGGCCATGGACAAAACACGTGTACTGTTATCCAGGGCTTACAGACCATGGACAAAACAGGTGTACTGTTATCTAGGGCTTACAGGTCATGGACAAAACAGGTGTACTGTTATCCAGGGCTTACATGCCATGGACAAAACACGTGTACTGTTATCCAGGGCTTACAGACCATGGACAAAACAGGTGTACTGTTATCCAGGGCTTACAGGCCATGGACAAAACAGGTGTACTGTTATCCAGGGCTTACAGGCCATGGACAAAACAGGTGTACTGTTATCCAGGGCAAGCAGACCATGGACAAAACAGGTGTACTGTTATCCAGGGCTTACAGGTCATGGACAAAACAGGTGTACTGTTATCCAGGGTTTACAGGCCATGGACAAAACAGGTGTACTGTTATCCAGGGCTTACAGGCCATGGACAAAACAGGTGTACTGTTATCCAGGGTTTACAGGCCATGGACAAAACAGGTGTACTGTTATGCAGGGCTTACAGACCATGGACAAAACAGGTGTACTGTTATCCAGGGCTTACAGGTCATGGACAAAACAGGTGTACTATTATCCAGGGCTTACAGGCCATGGACAAAACAGGTGTACTGTTATCCAGGGCTTACAGGTCATGGACAAAATAGATGTACTGTTATCCAGGGCTTACAGGCCATGGACAAACTAGATGTACTGTTATCCAGGGCTTACAGGCCATGGACAAAACAGGTGTACTGTTATCCAGGGCTTACAGGCCATGGACAAAACAGGTGTACTGTTATCCAAGGCTTACAGGCCATGGACAAAACAGGTGTACTGTTATCCAGGGCGTACAGACCATGGACAAAACAGGTGTACTGTTATCCAGGGCTTACTACAGGTCATGGACAAAACAGGTGTACTGTTATCCAGGGCTTACAGACCATGGACAAAACAGGTGTACTGTTATCCAGGGCCTACAGGCAATGGACAAAACAGGTGTACTGTTATTCAGGGCTTACAGGCCATGGACAAAACAGGTGTACTGTTATCCAGGGCTTACAGGCCATGGACAAAACAGGTGTACTGTTATCCAGGGCGTACAGACCATGGACAAAACAGGTGTACTGTTATCCAGGGCTTACTACAGGTCATGGACAAAACAGGTGTACTGTTATCCAGGGCTTACAGACCATGGACAAAACAGGTGTACTGTTATCCAGGGCCTACAGGCAATGGACAAAACAGGTGTACTGTTATTCAGGGCTTACAGGCCATGGACAAAACAGGTGTACTGTTATCCAGGGCTTACAGGCCATGGACAAAACAGGTGTACTGTTATTCAGGTATTACAGGCCATGGACAAAACAGGTGTACTGTTATCCAGGGCTTACAGGCCATGGACAAAACAGGTGTACTGTTATCCAGGGCTTACAGGTCATGGACAAAACAGGTGTACTGTTAGCCAGGGCCTACAGACCATGGACAAAACAGGTGTACTGTTATCCAGGGCTTGCAGGTCATGGACAAAACAGGTTTACTGTTATCCAGGGCTTACAGACCATGGACAAAACAGGTGTACTGTTATCCAGGGCTTACAGGCCATGGACAAAACAGGTGTACTGTTATCCAGGGCTTACAGGCCATGGACAAAACAGGTGTACTGTTATCCAGGGCTTACAGGCCATGGACAAAACAGGTGTACTGTTATCCAGGGCTTACAGGCCATGGACAAAACAGGTGTACTGTTATCCAGGGCTTACAGGCCATGGACAAAACAGGTTTACTGTTATCCAGGGTTTACAGGCCATGGACAAAACAGGTTTACTGTTATCCAGGGTTTACATGCCATGGACAAACTAGGTGTACTGTTATCCAGGGCTTACAGACCATGGACAAAACAGGTGTACTGTTATCCAGGGCTTACAGGCCATGGACAAAACAGGTGTAGTTATCCAGGGCTTACAGACCATGGACAAAACAGGTGTACTGTTATCCAGGGTTTACAGGCCATGGACAAACTAGGTGTACTGTTATCCAGGGCCTACAGGCAATGGACAAAACAGGTGTACTGTTATCCATGGATTACAGACCATGGACAAAACAGGTGTACTGTTATCCAGGGCTTACAGGCCATGGGCAAAACAGGTGTACTGTTATCCAGGGCAAGCAGGCCATGGACAAAACAGGTGTACTGTTATCCAGGGCTTACAGGCCATGGACAAAACAGGTGTACTGTTATCCAGGGTTTACAGGCCATGGACAAAACAGATGTACTGTTATCCATGGATTACAGACCATGGACAAAACAGGTGTACTGTTATCCAGGGCTTACAGGCCATGGACAAAACAGGTGTACTGTTATCCAGGGCTTACAGGCCATGGGCAAAACAGGTGTACTGTTATCCAGGGCTTACAGACCATGGACAACACAGGTGTACTGTTATCTAGGGCTTACATGTCATGGACAAAACAGGTGTACTGTTATCCAGGGCTTACAGGCCATGGACAAAACAGGTGTACTGTTATCCAGGGCTTACAGGCCATGGACAAAACAGGTGTACTGTTATCCAGGGCTTACAGACCATGGACAAAACAGTTGTACTGTTATCCAGGGCTTACGTGTCATGGACAAAACAGGTGTACTGTTATCCAGGGCTTACAGACCATGGACAAAACAGGTGTACTGTTATCTAGGGCTTACATGTCATGGACAAAACAGGTGTACTGTTATCCAGGGCTTACTACAGGCCATGTATAAAACAGGTGTACTGTTATCCAGGGCTTACAGACCATGGACAACACAGGTGTACTGTTATCTAGGGCTTATATGTCATGGACAACACAGGTGTACTGTTATCCAGGGCTTACAGACCATGGACAAAACAGGTGTACTGTTATCCAGGGCTTACAGGCCATGGACAAAACAGGTGTACTGTTATCCAGGGCTTACAGACCATGGGCAAAACAGGTGCACTGTTATCCAGGGCTTACAGGCCATGGACAAAACAGGTGTACTGTTATCCAGGGCTTACATGTCATGGACAAAACAGGTATACTGTTATCCAGGGCTTACTACAGGCCATGTACAAAACAGGTGTACTGTTATCCAGGGCTTACAGGCCATGGACAAAACAGGTGCACTGTTATCCAGGGCTTACAGGCCATGGACAAAACAGGTGTACTGTTATCCAGGGCTTACATGTCATGGACAAAACAGGTATACTGTTATCCAGGGCTTACTACAGGCCATGTACAAAACAGGTGTACTCTTATCCAGGGCTTACAGACCATGGACAAAACAGGTGTACTGTTATCCAGGGCTTACAGGTCATGGACAAAACAGGTGTACTGTTATCCAGGGCTTACAGACCATGGACAAAACAGGGGTACTGTTATCCAGGGCTTACAGACCATGGACAAAAGAGGTGTACTGTTATCCAGGGCTTACAGACCATGGACAAAACAGGTGTACTGTTATCTAGGGCTTACATGTCATGGACAAAACAGGTATACTGTTATCCAGGGCTTACTACAGGCCATGTACAAAACAGGTGTACTGTTATCAAGGGCTTACAGGCCATGGACAAAACAGGTGTACTGTTATCTAGGGCTTACATGTCATGGACAAAACAGGTATACTGTTATCCAGGGCTTACAGGCCATGGACAAAACAGGTGTACTGTTATCTAGGGCTTACATGTCAAGGACAAAACAGGTGTACTGTTATCTAGGGCTTACATGTCATGGACAAACTAGGTGTACTGTTATCCAGGGCTTACAGGCCATGGACAAAACAGGTGTACTGTTATCCAGGGCTTACAGGCCATGGACAAAACAGGTATACTGTTATCTAGGGCTTACAGACCATGGACAACACAGGTGTACTGTTATCCAGGGCTTACAGACCATGGACAAAACAGGTGTATTGTTATCCAGGGCTTACAGGCCATGGCCAAAACAGGTGTACTGTTATCCAAGGCTTACAGACCATGGGCAAAACAGGTGCACTGTTATCCAGGGCTTACAGGCCATGGACAAAACAGGTGTACTGTTATCCAGGGCTTACATGTCATGGACAAAACAGGTGTACTGTTATCCAGGGCTTACTACAGGCCATGTACAAAACAGGTGTACTGTTATCCAGGGCTTACATGTCATGGACAAAACAGCTATACTGTTATCTAGGGCTTACAGACCATGGACAAAACAGGTGTACTGTTATCCAGGGCTTACAGACCATGGACAAAACAGGTGTACTGTTATCCAGGGCTTACAGACCATGGACAAAACAGGTGTACTGTTATCCAGGGCTTACAGACCATGGACAAAACAGGTGTACTGTTATCCAGGGCTTACAGACCATGGACAAAACAGGTGTACTGTTATCCAGGGCTTACAGGCCATGGACAAAACAGGTGTACTGTTATCCAGGGCTTACAGGCCATGGACAAAACAGGTGTACTGTTATCTAGGGCTTACATGTCATGGACAAAACAGGTATACTGTTATCTAGGGCTTACAGACCATGGACAACACAGGTGTACTGTTATCCAGGGCTTACAAACCATGGACAAAACAGGTGTACTGTTATCCAGGGCTTACAGGCCATGGACAAAACAGGTGTACTGTTATCCAGGGCTTACAGACCATGGACAAAACAGGTGTACTGTTATCCAGGGCTTACAGGCCATGGACAAAACAGGTGTACTGTTATCCAGGGCTTACAGGCCATGGACAAAACAGGTGTACTGTTATCCAGGGCTTACAGACCATGGACAAAACAGGTGTACAGTTATCTAGGGCTTACATGTCATGGACAAAACAGGTATACTGTTATCTAGGGCTTACAGACCATGGACAACACAGGTGTACTGTTATCCAGGGCTTACAAACCATGGACAAAACAGGTGTACTGTTATCCAGGGCTTACAGGCCATGGACAAAACAGGTGTACTGTTATCCAGGGCTTACAGACCATGGGCAAAACAGGTGCACTGTTATCCAGGGCTTACAGGCCATGGACAAAACAGGTGTACTGTTATCCAGGGCTTACATGTCATGGACAAAACAGGTATACTGTTATCCAGGGCTTACTACAGGCCATGTACAAAACAGGTGTACTGTTATCCAGGGCTTACAGACCATGGACAAAACAGGTGTACTGTTATCCAGGGCTTACAGACCATGGACAAAACAGGTGTACTGTTATCTAGGGCTTACATGTCATGGACAAAACAGGTATACTGTTATCCAGGGCTTACTACAGACCATGTACAAAACAGGTGTACTGTTATCAAGGGCTTACAGGCCATGGACAAAGCAGATGTACTGTTATCCAGGGCTTACAAGCCATGGACAAAACAGGTGTACTGTTATCCAGGGCTTACAGGCCATGGACAAAACAGGTGTACTGTTATCCAGGGCTTACATACCATGGACAAAACAGGTGTACTCTTATCTAGGGCTTACATGCCATGGACAAAACAGGTGTACTGTTATCCAGGGCTTACAGGCCATGGACAAAACAGATGTACTGTTATCCAGGGCTTACAGGCCATGGACAAAACAGGTGTAGTGTTATCCAGGGCTTACAGGCCATGGACAAAACAGATGTACTGTTATCCAGGGCTTACAGGCCATGGACAAAACAGGTGTACTGTTATCCAGGGCTTACAAGCCATGGACAAAACAGGTGTACTCTTATCCAGGGCTTACAAGCCATGGACAAAACAGGTGTACTGTTATAGTACACATATGTTATCTGTTCTGGTAAATTCAATCACATTTTAATTGCAAAAACTGAAATATTGTAGCTGTTTTGACATTGCTGTTATGTTCCATAATTGGGAAGGAGCAATCAATGCAATAGCTTACAATTCTTGAATTTTAACAGTTTTGACTTTGTTCTATTGGACTTGGCTGTAATAGTTTTAGTACAAAGCAAACACTCTTCAGGCTGACCACTGATATTACGGTGTGTAAATATACAAACCTTGTGTGTCCACTTTGAACAGTGGAAGTCATTGTCCCCTTATCTCTATTTAAACAGCCACTCTGATAAATACCAGATGGGTATTAAATAAAGCTATGAAAATGGTCTTTTTTGTTTATTGTAGCGCACATTAAACTATCCAAGAAAACAGTCTCAGAATGTATAAATTAATTGGTTTCGAGTATTACTCTGGACCAAGTGTACTAAAAAAAGCATATATATATATATATTAAATATCAGGTACACATTTCTGATCAAAAAAACTCTTGAAAACACACAAAAAATATGTGGACCCAAATCAAATTTGGTATGCATCTACCTATAAGGTATATTTACCACACTCTAAAAGAATTTGAGAAATTATATCAAAACAAAAGAAGTTCTGGAGTCGAAAGGGTATCTTACATAATCCAATATGGCTGCCATATTATGCAACATGTAATGTCAGAAATGGTACGTGAAACACCGTCTGCCCATAAAGTATATACTCTGAAAGAATCGTCAAGATCGGATCAAAACTTTAGAAGTTATGGAGCAGAAGGGAATATTACATAATCCTATATGGTTGCCATATTATGCAACGGGTGAAATCAGATATGGTACACGGCACACCATCTGCCCATAAGGTATATACTCTGAAAGAATTGTCAAGATCGGATCAAAACTCTTCAAGTTATGGAGCAGAAGGGAACGAAGATATAGACTAAGACAGAATATTACATAATCCAATGTAGAAGGCATATTATGCAATCGACAATGACCTAAATGGTTCATGACACACCTTCTACCCCTAAAGTATGTGTTGTAAAAAAAATTGTTACTGTCGGATCAAAACTCTTCAAGTTATGGAGCGGAAGGGAACGAAGATATAGACTAAGACAGAATATTACATAATCCAATGTAGAAGCCATATTATGTAATCGACAATGTCCTAAATGGTTCATGACACACCTTCTACCCACAAGGTATATGTTGTGAAAGAATTGTAAAGATTAGATCAAAACTCTTCAAGTTATGGAGCAAAAGGGAATCTGTGACGGACGTCTGGACGGACGGACGGCGCTGGTGATACCATAATACAACAGACTTTTTTTAAGTCGGGCGTATAAAAATCAGAAACACTCTGAATGACCATCTGACTCCATGGAAATATTTATTCGGGATGTATATCAGTTCTAACTGATCATATCATATGTACAAATAATATATTTACAACAAGAAATGAATGGACGAGCCAGCTTTGTCTAGTGATTTTTAATAAATAAGTATATTGAAAGGCGGCAAGAAAAAGGTTGAATTTTTGCAGAAAAAAAGGGATAAGCATGTCTCTTATAAAAGAAATATACTTTAATTTTTTAACTTTAAAATGACTTAAAAAACTGAAAGATTTTTATTTGCACTTTGTTATAATAAATACTGAAATAGATGCACTCTCTGATCAAGTTTTACTGCAGTGAACTTTGAACAAAAAAATATTGAAATTGAGTTGTCTCCCTTACTTTTCCAGCTGCGTCTCACAGCAGATCTACTCTACAACACTCAGCTAGTTTATAAATTCTATTACAAGGTCTTTATGGCTATCCTTGGTAATTTGATCCTTGAAAATGGAATGACTGCACATATATTGGAGTTCGATTAATCTTGGAAACGTCGGTTTGGGTTGGCACCAAAAAGGATTTCTCTTAATTCCGGCAACATCTGTCAAAAGGTTAAAACATTAAAATTACTATTGGATTATTCACAAGAAAAGAGAAGAATATGATTAACACAGAAAAAGCCTGGAGAGAATACATATTGTCTGATAGTACATTATAGGTACATACTCCCAACTTAGGATTAGCCTATCTGCAAAGTTTGCAGAGTTACTCCCCTTGGTGTGTTGAAGAGAGGAAAACTTGTTCCACTCTTGTGTGATTTTTGGCACAGAAGTAATGTTGAATAAATCAAAATCATACAGGGGCCGGTTGTTCAAAAGAAAATTAGCTTAACGGCAGGTTAGATGACGTCGCGTCACAAAGGAATTTCTTTGTAACGCCACATCATTTAACCTGCCGTTAAGCTAATTTTACTTTGAACAACCAGCCCCAGGCCATTGGATGAAAGTATTTATTTGGGTTGTCCCACCAGGCAGTAAAAATAAAAACATAGGCGTAGAAATAATTTACTAAAACCACAACAAAATTATCAGTTATTAGGCCTATCAGATTTCTCAGCTACACAGGAAATTTGATTGATTGATTAATTGTTTGATGTTTTACGCCGCGCTCAAGATTATTTCACTTATATGGCGCCGTTGCCAGTTTTATTGTGGGCGGAAACCGGGCCCTATGCCCGGAGGAAACCCTCGACCTTCCGTTGGTAACTGGCAACCATCCCACATAGGTCAGGAAATTTTATGACATTTACATCCACTATTAAACCTTGGGAATGGAATCTAGTTGAAAGAATCTAAGTCCTTGTGTTTAAATTTCTAACGTTACAGTGAGAAAAAAAGTTTTACCTGTTGACTAATTAGATCTAGACGACTTTCCAAGGTGTTTTCTACCTTGATTTTACCATACTGTGCCAACAGTTCAACACCACCAGAACTACAAATAACACAATAACATAGATAAATTCTTACATGTCGAGGGGGCCTAGGTGGTCCAGTAGATTAGAGAATTGTCCCTCAGTCCCACTCAGACCTTCCATCGCAGCGGCGGGAGTTCAAATCACACTCAGACCAAATCAAAATTGAAAAATTTCTGAGTGGATTTTTCACTTGGTCACCGTATGTGGAAGAGTTGCCACGTACTCGTCGAAGGTCGGGGTTTCCTGCCCCACTAAACCTGGCAACGACGCCATATAAGTAAAATAATCTTGAGTGTGGCATAAAACATCAATCAATCTATACATGTTGAACAGACCCCAACTCTCATGAACTAGCGGTTGCAAAATGGGAAAGGTTTCTGTTGTTCTCTGATATGAACATAAACAATTAATGTTGAGTTTGTTTCAGTGACATGAACAGCTTGAATGTTGGAAAGTAAGGTTCTGAAATAATCAATTCGGTACAACCAAAATGTTGAGAACATTGAAAAACTATCATGGTATGGAACCCAAGGAACTTCTATCAAACACTGTGCAATTTCACAAGATTGATTGTTTGGTGTATTACGCCGCGCTAAAGATTATTTCACTTATATGGCGGCATTGCCAGTTTTATTGTGGGAGGAAACCGGGCTCTGTGCCCGAAGGAAACACACGACCTTCCGCTGGTAACTGGCAACCATCCCACATAGGTCGAACATCTTTGTAGGCTATGATAAATAAAGCACCAATATAATCGATGTTTCACACAAAAGTCAAAACTCAAGATTATTTCATATGACAGCTTTAATGTAGCCAACTGAGTCACAGAGGTGTCTTCTATCAATAAACCTGAAGCTTAAGGACATCACTCGAAAAATTATGGGATATTTGAGGGGATCTGGCTTTGATGTGACCACTTTGTTACAAGCCAAGGTATCAACACACTTGACTGCACAACTATACTTTATAGTGCAGGTACATTTGAGTCCACCATCTTTTTCTCTCCTAATATCTTGATGACATCAGGCCTGTCATTAAGAATAGACTGGGGGAGTTACAACATGCTCTCCCAAAACTGTCAGGGTGACCTGTTTCCCTCTCCCCAAAAATGGTCTCCCAAAATTCAATGGGAGTGCACTTCCTCTCCCATGTTTTTCAGAGAGAGAACACGATCGTGATGAAATAAAAGCGTCTGAAGTTACAGGTTTTGGTTTACTTATATATGTCAGAATTTGCGTGCAACCAGGTAAATTCGGAAGAAAAAAATCTTTAACGAAATGTTATCCTAGTTTTTCATAGTATCATACTGCTAATTCTATTTTAATGGACATGAAAGGGTTGGAGAATAGTTTCATCTATGAAACCGGTAGGGAGAGTTAGGGGGAGTGATAAACAGGTCTCCTCAGACCCCTCTGGGGATGTGGAGGAGAAGGAGAGCAATCACTCTCCCTATAATGACAGCCCTGTGACATTATCAATCAATCGGTCTATATGACTTGCAACTCACATTTCTGGACTGAGGAAGTTATCAGTGTCTACAGTTATCTTTACATCCTTATTGGATTGGGACTTGTAGAAGCTGATACAATTCTTCAACACATTCTGTAATTAAAATAAAACAGATATTTAGACATTTTTAAGCTATTTTGAAAACCCTATAAACGAAAGCTGTAGAATTATTTTTCATTTGAATGCAACTTTATGAGGTTTTACTTTATCTACATCATTACAATGTTGCAAAACAGCTGTAATTATTCAAAATAATCTAAACCAAAAATAGAGGATATCTTTACACAACAATCAAATTAAAATAAGGGTAAATTCAAGTAAGTGCTTATAAAATACATATCAAAAGAAACGAGTAGATCATTTAGCTATCACTGCACACTTCCATAGATATCTTATAACTAGATTGGCTATGCGCTGCACAGTAAAAAATGGCACTATAGTCTGTCAACTAGCAAGATGGCGGACTGTCACATTAACGTTACATTTCAGAACGCTTGAAAAACATTTCTTGTCGTTGTTGCGCGCAATAGTCAAGACATAGGCCATACTAAAAACGTTTGTCTTGATGGGCGAGGAATTTCATACAGCACCTACCGCTTGAAATTTATTCTGTTCTCAAAAAAAAATGGCAGAAAAGTTCACATTGTACTAGAAAACAACTTCAAAAGTCAAAAATCAACAAGCAAGATGGCCCCTCAGACAATCTAGGTTATCAGATCTCAAGGACGGGTTCTAAAAAAAGGGAAGTAACTCTATTCAGCAGCCAGACCATTATACTCAACAATGTAAAAACATTGTATTCTATTTATCATTAATGTCTTCACACTTTACATGATATTACACTTGCTCTTTAATTTTAGAAGAAACCTTAAAATAGTAGAATGAACATTCATTCAGAGATGTTGTAAGTGCAGACAAACCTTAAAGTGGCATGAGCTGCTAAAATGCTGATAATTTGATGTTAAAACAGAATGTTGTAAATATTGACTATTTTTCTCAAGACGTATAATTCAGAAGCTATTTAGTGCTTCTAGTCTCCAGAATGAACGATAAAGTATTTGTTTTGAACCAATTTTGGCTTAGAATGAATGAATGTTCGTCTCAATTATTTCAATTTTGTTTACTATGTGAACACTATTTCGGTTCGTGTAGGCCACATACTGTATGGATTTTCCTCATTCAAACTCCAATTGTTTACTTTTTCGATGGCCTTCGAAAGGCTCTTACTGCCGTAACGATCAGAAATTATGAAAAAAGTGTGAATTTTGGCAGCCCATGCCACTTTAATGAAATAAAAGTTTCTATGGATAAACAACTTCTTTCAAAAACAAAAACAAAATTTTTTGGTTTATCCATAGAAACTTTAAAGGCACACTTGCCGCGAAAATCAGGAATATTGTTTACATTAAAAAAGAAAAAACGTATTCTGTATTTTTCCCAGACAATATAAGTTAGGAACTTTCTATTTTTACCAAAATTTAAAAGTTTGGACGTCACTTTGTATTTTTAATTTGAATTTGAAAATTTGAATTGTTACGTACCCGGAACGTAAACAAACCGATCTGCCCCCTATTGGCGATTTTATGTTTCAGTCGAGTGAGTGAACTAACGGCACAGTGTAATTTTACGTAGGCCTATTTATCTGAGAAATACAGACTGACGATCGGTTAACAGCGACTGGAAAAGCCTGCTGATAATTGTTTGAGTGTAAACCACAGATACAAAGGCGTGAAAGGAGGGTAATCCAACACGAAAGTTGACCGACACTGATCGTTGTTGTTGTAATCAGGCTTCGATTCTTCGTTTGTTTTCACCCCATTTTTACAGTCTAAAGCTAACTAGACATGTTTTATGTGTCCTATGTTTAAGTTTAGTGGTATTAGTCGTAGTAAGCTCATGTAAATTGGTTTTCTTAGCAAATTTAAACAGGCTACGGCGGCAAGTGTGCCTTTAATTTCATTATCCTTCCAACTTCTATATATGCCTCTTACTCGAACGACCTATGTGGGATGGTTGCCAGTTACCAGCGGAAGGTCGTGGGTTTCCTCCACCACAGAGCCCGGTTTCCTCCCATAATAAAACTGGCAACGCCGCCATATAATTGAAATAATCTTGAGCGCGGCGTAAAACACCAATCAATCAATCAATCAATCTATATGCCTCTTAAACAAGTGCAAACAAACCTTGACAAGGTCAACATCCTGTTGACGACATCTGATGGTTACATTGGCCTCCAGAAGTTGTGTTAAACCCTTTTGGAAATAAAACACAAACATGTAGTCAGTAAGAGGTCATTAAAATGGTGAATTAGTTAACAATTGTGGAAAAAGAAAGACATCTTATTTTGTGTGGTCAAGACAGAGAGAAACATTTCTCATTCTATTATCACATTTCATCAAACAAAAAATTTAAATTGTTCAGCCCATTTAAGTTCTAAAATAGCTATCACTAATGTGCCCATGGAACACCCTGCCCTTCCATTGGTACATGGAAACTGTGCAAAATAAAGCGATTTCGTATACTGTATTTAAATGGGCTGCAAACCTACAGCTGATTGGCGGATGGGTTTAACAACATGAGCATCAAATCAAATGTTTACAGATATATTCATTATAAGTTTAACAAAGCCAAAATGGTTGAAATGCCAGGTTTATAATGGAAGGATAAAGAATAGTACCTAACATCCTACTCATTTATGTTATTTTATGAAATAAAATATCAACATTTTAGCCAGAAAAGCAACTATAGGGTCACATAAAAATATCAACATTTTAGCCAGAAAGGCAATTATAGAGGGTCACATAAAAATATTAACATTTAAGTCAGAAAAGCAACTCTGGGGTCACATAAAAATATCAACATGTTAGCCAGAAAAGCAACTACATGCTGTATATAGGGTCACATAAAAATATCAACATTTTAGCCAGAAAAGCTATTAAAGGTTCACATAAAAATATCAACATTTGAGCCAGAAAAGCAACTATAGGGTCACATAAAAATATCAACATTTTTAGCCAGAAAAGCAACTATAGGGTCACATAAAAATATCAACATTTTAGCCAGAAAAGCTATTATAGGGTCACACAAAAATATCAACATTTTAGCCAGAAAAGGAACTATAAGGTCACACAAATATATCAACATTTTAGCCAGAAAAGCAACTATAGGGTCACATAAAAATATCAACATTTTAACCAGAAAAGCAACTATAGGCTCACATAAAAATATCAACACTTTAACCAGAAAAGATATTAAAGGGTCACACAAAAATATCAACATTTTAGCCAGAAAAGCAACTATAGGGTCACACAAAAATATCAAAATTTTAGCCAGAAAAGCAACTATAGGGTCACCCAAAAATATCAACATTTTAGAAACAAAAGCAACTATAGGGTCACACGAAAATATCAACATTTTAGAAACAAGAGCAACTATAGGGTCACATAAAAATATAAGCATTTTATCTAGGACTAGGTGGTTTTTGAAGAAGTGGCATATTTTATGTAAAAAGTGTCCACAGTTTATAGAAGTACCTGTCCAATCAATCCTTCCAGAACCTGGGCATATTTCCCTTCATCCTTGGTAACTTGTCCCAGTCTCTGTCTCCCTACTTCTAATAAACCCTGAGAAAAAACACAGAGCAAAATATACGTATGGGTATTCATATATACAATGTATTAATAATGAGCAAGGTTTTAGAAAAATTTTGATGGATTGATTGATTGTTTGGTGTTTTACACCGCGCTCAAGATTATTTTACTTACATGGCGGTGTTGCCAGTTTTATTGTGGGAGGAAACTGGGCTCTATGCCCGGAGAAAACCCACGACCTTCCGGTGGTAACTGGCAACCATCCCACATAGGTCGTTCAAGTGAAAACCCTGTCACAAAATTTTCCAATTTATTTTTTTCGACTGAGTGGGATTCGAACCCGCGGCCCATTGGTGGAAGGCTGTTCAGATTGAGCGTCCAACACACTACCTACTGGGCCACTGAGGCCCCCAGAAAAATTTTGAGAAATTTACCTCATCATTTTAACTGTGAAGAAAGTTGAAAACTTTACAAAATGTATTATATAATAAATTTAAAGAAAACACTTCACAGTAAAGATTAGAAAAAACTTCATGATCAATACATAAAACAAAAGCTCACTAGCTCAGGCTAACGTAACTGATTTCAGTAAATTCATCTATAAGCCAAACATAACACCTTTTTTTTTACAAATTCAATCTAAGTTTACAGAAAATTAGAGCAATCACCTAGAGATATGAAGGTTTTGAAGTGAGTGAAACTGAAAGTAACATGGGTTTTAATGGGAGAGCATACGCCTGATGTAGACAAAGACCTCTTAGCTAAGAGCTCAGAGGCTAGAGTTGACATAGGGCTACAGGTAAGCACTTTGGCTAGTTTGAATTGTCAACAACCAGATTCGCTGTGCTTGGGGCCAGGTTCCAATGAGAGAATAATATCACTTTTAAACTATTGGCCTTTACCTGAGATTATTAGTTACAGGGTTTATTCGAGGGGGGATACGGAAATATATGGGGTCAGTAAACTAAATTGAATATTGGGCGAGGCGAAGACCTAAATTGTACAAAATTCAAACCTTCTTTCTGAAAATTAGCTTTCATAAAAGGCAGAAAGTGAACTCCGAAGCTATTTTCTAATATGCATGGCACGAGCAGACACGACTAACAAGTGTCTAGACATGACGTCACAAGCCATATATGGTAGTCGCCCTGTATGGATCAGCACAGCGACGTAATATGGAAATATACAGGGTCTCCACGTGACGGATTTGAACCAATCAACAGGAAGCATGCAGTGTGATGTGGGATAAGATACCTTACGCTAGTCCCCCAAGGCCAAATGCCTAGCACCTCAGGAGCGATCAAAGCCTCGTTACGTACATCTACAGGCAGGTAACTTAACACATAGCCCACTGAATGCGCTGGCCTTTAATCTAAGCCAGACAAATTCAGATTTGAATACAGCGAGCCCAATACAAATACAGTGTATGTTTAATACCAACTATGACTTTCTAGAGGTTTGACATAAAGACAATCAAAACTAACCTTTATATGGTCCTCTCTTGCTTTTAACACTCTCAGTCTGGCTTGATTTAGTAAATTGGAACTCTGACTGTGAACAAACATACATATTAATGAATTAATCACATACATAAGTCGATAATCAACTCTACAGTAGCTCTCTAAGATATTTGCTGGGAACTGATAGTCACTATGAAAGTATTACTTTTTTTGGCAACGATAAATGATGCATTCGTTGTTCAATGTTTTATGTCGCACTCAAGATTACTTCACTTTTTTGGTAGCATTGTCTGGTATAGTGGGGAGGAAACGGAAAGCCCCCGACCTTCTGGTGATACCTTGTAACATTTCTACATACAGTTAATCAGTACATGCAGAAATGAGGCATCTCATATCTTTTCAACTTAGATTGATTGTTTGACGAATGTTTTACGCCGCGCTCAAGATTATTTCACTTATATGGCGACGTTGCCAGTTTTATTGTGGGAGGAAACCGGGCTCTATGCCCGGAGGAAACCCACAACCTTCCGGTGGTAACTGGCAACCATCCCACATAGGTCGTTCGAGTGAAAACCCAGTGAGTTTTCAACTTACAGAAATGCCATGAATGAGGGGCCTTAAGTTGGATTACATGTAAATGCATTCTTAAATGGTAGATATCTTTGTGTGAACACAGATATTTCTGCATTCTATAATGTAAACTGCATGCTTTATTATTGAATTAAAAAAGCTTACATTTTCTTTTGAAGCTCCACTTGTTTTTCTTTCCTTTCATAGAACTCCATTATCTTTACACGTTGTTGTTGTACTAATCGTCCTTTTTCAATGTTGAATTCTTCTTCAGCCTAATAAAAGAAAAAGACAAATTAACATTTCTCCTGAAAAAGCTTTCTCCCCATTTCTAATTATTTTCAAATATTTATTTTCAAAATAGATTCATACTGACTGACCTTAAAGGGTCGTTTAAAGGTTAATCAAGGGTTAGGCTACTTTAGAAGCGAAAAACTTTTTACTTGAGTTTCTATAATTTGTTTTATATACCGTACTGATATCATACATACCTTAGCATCTATTTCTTCTGCTTTTTCATTGGCTTCTTGATCAATAAATGCGATCATGTGTTTGATCTAAAATAAAAAAAAAAGATCAATCAATTAACATTGATTTAGGCTATTGATTTAGGGAAAGTTCAGTTGTGATACTCGGTTTGGGGGTCACTCTGTCATCACGACCTTCCAACCGAGCTCTATGCCCAGAGGAAACCCACGACCTTCCGGTGGTAACTGACAACCATTCCACATAGATCGTTCGAGTGAAAACCCAGTCAGAAAATTAGAACCCGCGACCCATTGGTGGAAGGCTGTTCGGATTGGGCATCCAACGCTCAACCTACTGAGCCACGGAGGCCCCCCACACTCGATCAGAAAATGCAGAAAATAGTTTGATGTACTAATAAGACTTATATCATACATGTATCTGTCATTACAAAAAGAACAAGATCTAAAGTCTTTAGACAGTATGCCAATGTCCATTTTTCTCAGAAATCAGGAATTTTCCTGTTTTTTTTATTTTTTATGGCATCATTTTATATGAATTAGATTTGTTAGGTATTCATAAATGGGGGGATATATATTGGTGGACACTTAAGGGGAATTTGCTGCTGAATTTTATGCTTGATGTCGACTTTCTAAAAAAAATCACCCAGTGTATCCATCGTGTAACAGTCCTGGGCCCAGTTTTACGAAGCCTCCTTAGTTAAGGTGATCTTAGTGGCTAAGGATAAACCTTAAGGGAAATTTTAAAAGGGACCTACGCCACTTTTACGACCCCTTTTACCACCCTCTTAACCCCATCTTAAGATTTTCACCTTAGCAATAACTTAAGAGGGAACTCTCCTCAAGTGGAGGAGGGAAACTCCTTAGATACCAATGTTTCCTAGCAGATAACAAGGTGTTTTTAGATTATAAGTCTTGAAACAAACCTTTCTTTTAGTTATTTTCTCAACCAACACTGTTTGAATGATAGGACAGCGATAAACTTTCTTCCGATAAAGCCTGTTGTGATTTTAGTACATTGCATAAGAACTCCACAAAGGGGAGTAATATCGTCAAATAGTAAAATGCACTGGCATCGAATTTTGAATGTCTTATTAAATCAGAAGAGATTCTTTATACGATTTCAAAAGTCTCCTCGCTGTTTCATCCCAAAATAACAGCTGTGCTTTATAAGTTTATAAGCTCAAAAATGACTTAAGGCACCCTTAAAAATTCTCTTAAAGTTAAGGTGATCTTAAAGGCACACTTGCCGCGAAAATCCAGAAGACTGTTTACATGAAAAACAGTGGACGGTTTTCTGTATTTTTCCCAGACAGAAAAAGTTAATAACTTTCTATTTTTACCAGAAATTGAAAGTTTTGACATTATTTAGTATTTTTAATTTGAAATTGAAAAACAGATTTTTGAGGTACCCGTAATGTCAACAAACTTCGAACCTGATCGTGTGCAAAAGTGCCGTAAGGGGTTTGAGTCGTTTGGGCGATCTAACGACACAGTATAATTATCTAAGAAATACATACTAACGATCGAGTAAGAGGGACTATAAAAGCCTGCCGAGTGCAAACCACAGACCAAAAATCTTGAATGAGGGTAATCCAACACTAAAGTTAACCAACACTGATTGGTGTTGTTGTAATCGAGCTTCTATTCTTCGTTTGTTTTTCCCCGTCATTTATACATTCTAATCCTAATTGTACATGCTTTATGTGTGCTATGTTTAATTTTAGTGGTTTTAGCTGTAGTAAGCTCGTGCAAATTGGTTTTCTTAACAAATGTCAAACAGGCTACGGCGGCTGGCAAGTGGGCCTTTAAGCTAAGGGGGTTTCATAAAATAGCATGTACGTCTTAAATTCTTCCTAAGGTGAAAATTAAGGTGTCCTTAGCTTAAGGGGGCTTCATAAAAGTGAACCCTGTGTGCGCAAGGCCTAATTTCGGCTGATTTGGAACCCCATATAACTTGTTTTGATTGTTGCCTTAAATATTGATTAAAAGTAAAAACTGCTCTGCAAAGTATTTAAAACAAAAATATTAGGGACATATGTGAAAGAAATGGTGATTTAAAGTAGAAGTTCTCTCCCTGCAGCCTTCATGTGCTTTGGAATGGTATTGTTAAGCCGTACTATGGGTGCCCAAACTTTTGCCCTAGATTATGCCCTGGTGCGTTATAATTTTATTAACTTCTAAGGTGTGTTACAGTGAAGGAGTTATTTACAGTATTAAAGATGTTGGGTGGCACTGTTCTATGTGATGAAAGAAACAGTTGACATTTCCAAACGTCGCCCTCAGCCTCTAGTCTACCACTTGTGCCCCTAAAATATCCAAGCGTGTTAATAGTTAATAGTGAAGATCCTTTGAATGCAAAGTGAAACTAATTTTAAAACTTTCCCATGGTTATATACTTCGTCTACGTACTCTGATTTATTTATATCCGTTCATAATCATATGTTCACCTGGTATTCCTTACCATTCCCCTGTTATCGTTTAATACCTATATCATTGTTACTTTAGTCACCAAGAAGATTTCTCTGTGCCCCTGTGTTTAAGTGTTCATAAATTGATCTAAAAATAGCTACTGCAACATCCAGTCATCTTAAAACGGAAATAATGGCGACACAGATAAGCCATTGAAAGGATTTATATATTATTGTCAAAGCATCGGTTAAGACATGATTACATGTAAATAGCATGGATCTTAAATGCTTTTGCCTAAACCTTAGTACAGATACATGTAAGTTCAACAGCCTAACTAGAAATACTATCTATATTTCACAAGTGCATGTACTGGTTTGAATTCCTTTACAGCCTAGAGTATAGGGAATTTGGACTACATGGAGAATTCTCATTATTTACTTTAGTCTAAGATCAACTTATCTAAGGCCTCAACTTCAAGTATATTTAAATACAGTGCACTTCTATCAGTATTTCACATGAACTGGTGCGCTTACCGTATTTCTTCTAAATATTCAGCCATTCTAATGGCCTAAATTTTCCATTGAGTTGGACGAAAATGGAGACGAGGAGTTGTCTTTAAGGATAACCATTTTCACACACTGCTCAGCTGGTCATATTGCCATTAACACAAAAATAACTAACTTATTTTACATGAACACTACATGTACTTTTAATACAGGACTTATATTATGTATGGGTTAAACTGTAGTAAGGATGGTGGGAAGCCGGGTCTTCTAGTAACAAAACTTAGCATTTTATGCAGAGGTCTTTTCATCAAGTACAGAGTATGTATACGCAGTTTATAAATATTCCTGTGCTTTAAAGTGGCATGACATTGAGCTGCCAAAATGTTGATGTTTTGATGTGAAAACCGAATGTTTAAATTATCGGCTATTTTTCTCAAGACGTATAATTCCGAAGCTTTTTAGCGTTTCTTGAGAATGTACGATAAAGTATTTTTTGGAACTAACTTTGGCTTAGAATGAATGAATGGTCGTCCCGGTTATTTTAATTTGATTACTTTTCGAACACTATACCGGTTCGTACAGGCCACATACTGTATGGATTTTCCTCATTCCAACGCCAATCATTTATTTTTTTGATGGCCGATGTTTTACCTGTTAACAGTCTAGATTAATTGTCTTGTTTGGTGATTTACGCATCGCTCAAGATTATTTCACTTACATGGCGGCGTTGCCAGTTTTATTGTGGGAGGAAACCGGGCTCTATGCCTAGAGGAAACCAAAGACTATCCAGTGGTAACTTCGAGTGAAAACCCAGTCAGAAAATTTTACATTTTTTGGGGGGGACTGAGTGGGATTCAACCCGCGACCTATTGGTGGAAGGCTGTTCGGATTGAGCGTCCAACGCTCTACCTACTGAGAGGTACCGACCAATAAATATCCAAACATAAATAACGAGGTGCCTGTAGTAGTAGGGTGATTGAATTAACACTTTACTTTAGTCAGTGAGTTACTTTATATTATATTAAGTTACAAGTTACAGTTACAGCTTTACTCTTTAAATGAGCCAAAGGAGATAAAACCAAAATTTGGAAGAAGGGAAATGAATGATGCTGAGTGGTGTGTTCAGTTAAACTTCAAGTTTTGTATATTGCGTATTTGCAAGCATATAATTTGATAATGATAGTGATAACTGATATCATTATCACCATCTTTAGTCCGGGTTTCTGATTCCAAAATTACTATCTTTTTATACTGACGGTCCAAAATACGCCCGTCGGTATAAAAAAAATAGTGATTTTGGAGTCAGAAACCCGGACTACACCATCTTCAGACTTCACGAGCCGGTTGTGTGTGATTCCGGTTTAACTTAAGACTTGCGTTCAACTAAACACTTAGCTTTTGTATTTTCTAAAAATGTATATTACCTGCTGCTGAACATCAGCGTCGCTGAGTGCCATGTTTAGTTTGATGAAAGAAAACAAGAAATTACAACAGCGGTCTTTCTGTTCAGATTTTCCTGTCAAGTAAGATGGCCACGAGAGCTGTCACATGATCATGTGACCCAAATAACTGAATTGTTAGAACTTGACGTCAATCCGCGCTGACGACAGATGCCGTTTT